>OZ004664.1:6518869-6876565 GCA_963924505.1 Agonopterix alstromeriana
TTCAAATGGATTGCTAACGATCTTAATAGTTTTCCAATCCAAAGTAAAATATATGAAGTCGGTTAGGTTAGGTTTGACTTGCGACCACGCCGCCAGAACCGAATCGCTCGTGTTAAACTAGTTTAGCCGACTCCACTAGGCTATCCAAAGAAAAATGAGTCGGTTAGGTTAGGTTTGACTTGCGACCACGCCGCACGAGCCGAGCGAGCGGAGCGAGCGTGCCGCGGCAGCGGCCGGCGAGTGCCAGAACCGAATCGCTCGTGTTAAACTAGTTTAGCCGACTCCACTAGGCTCTCCAAAGTAAAATGAGTCGGTTAGGTTAGGTTTGACTTGCGACCACGCCGCACGAGCCGAGCGAGCGGAGCGAGCGTGCCGCGGCAGCGGCCGGCGAGTGCCAGAACCGAATCGCTCGTGTTAAACTAGTTTAGCCGACTCCACTAGGCTATCCAAAGTAAAATGAGTCGGTTAGGTTAGGTTTGACTTGCGACAAAAAAATACTTTAGTACTTACTTACCTGTAAATTATTTGGCCCAAATGGAAATTGCAACCGTGCAGGACTGTGTTTTCAAAATTTGATCGCAAGCTTAAGATAGCTGCTTTTTCAAAGTCTAATATGCAGACTTTTGGTTTGAAATCAATGTTATTTTCTGTTCCATATTCTATAAGCTATCTATTTTGTTAATACGTGATTTTGTAAAATAGTAACAATATTACATGAAAAATACATAAAAGAAAAAAATACATTAGGTACATTTGTAAAGACAAGCTTTTGCAAAAAATATTTTTGTTAAGCGATTATTTGTAAAATGATCAATTTGCGGAACAAGGTGTTTGTAAAATGAATATTACATCAAACGTTGCTTGTTAAGTAATAATTTGCCAAAAAGTTTTTGGACCAACATTAGTGAACCCAAAACACACTTAGGAGTCATAACATTACATAATAAAATGCACAAATACGTAAAAATAGTTGTCTAAAATTCGTTGAGCTGAAAACCGTGTAGTAACATTTCCTTGTTCCGTATATTGCATTCGGCAATATTCCGCATTGAACAATGTCGAAATCTGATGTTAGCAATAAGTGTCCTTGTTATTGGGAACTGTTAGCGGCATCGCATCGATGCGCCGGGGCGGTTTGCAAACAGCTATTGACCGCAGACATTGCGTTGTGGCTACACATTGTCTGTATATCTCGATGATACCAAGATATTCGATTATATCGATATTAGTCTCGCGGTCTGTTTCGTGTTCTATTTTGTTATGAAAAGATGAATAGATAGATTGGTGGAACGCTAAGTAGAATAGTATATAATGTTAAGTACCTAGGTACTATGTTTCAGTTTAAAAGCAAAATCCTGAAAACCGTTTCTCCAGAAAAATTGCCTGAAAATCGTAATGTTATATCATCTTTATCAGGATCGAGTTATATGAATAAAATTTTATCAACATCTCGTTACACCCCTATAAGGGTTAATTTCCGAAAAAAAAACTTTGTGCACCCCTAAATAATCAATAGAATATGTATTCACAATTTCATGTTTCTATTTTCAGTGGTACAGGCTGTGCGTTTTCTGTCAATCAGTGAGTTATTCAGTTAGTCACGGAACTGTTTTATATTGTATAGATGAAAAAATTGGTTGCAGATTTCTTTTTAAAAGTTTTATATTAGTACTAGAGTAAACCCGCGACTTCGTCCGCACAAATTATATACCAGATTTTAAGTCAGATCCTAAGCTATCAAACAAAAAAAGTATCATCAAAGTCGGTTCAGTAGTTTTTGCGTGATGCTGTTACAAACATACAAACAAACAGACAGACAAAAATTCTAAAAAAGGTTGATTTGGTGTCCGGGATATCTAAAAACCATATCGTAATCTTTTTCATGTAAATATCTTTAATATCCAGACACACTTCTGTTACAGTTTAGTAATAGTTAACAGTGCTATTATTGGTCGAAATAACCATAGTTCTTAGATTACCAATACATTATTTTTACAACAGAACAAAGGATCTATCCTGTACGTGACTGAAACAATAGATGTAACCCATTTGAATTGGACGCTCCGCTTTGGCCATTCACACAACTATTAAATCAGATCCGCCTGAAAACTTTTAAGTGCATCGTTTTTACGATCAGCGCTAGTTTATACATCAAACCAGAAAAGTGAACTAGAGGCCACATAGTTGTGTGCTAACAAACGGATAATAGAGTGTGCAAAACATGCCAGGTCATTTTAGTCGGTTTGTGAAACGTAGGTAATCTATACAGGAACAGATTTTGGGAAAACGTGGGACGTGTGGTCAAAGAGCGTCTTATCTACGATTGGTTATAGTTGATCACATTCATAAGTGGTTGAATGGTTGCAAATCCAACACACTGGTCTAATTCATATTCATGAAACAGTACCTATGTAGTTTATGCATTATTCGATCATGATTTTGAAAGTTTGAGATTCAAAAATGGTACTTTAGGTGTTTTTACAAGCTGTATTATTGAATATTGGAACGCCAAACATTCTTCCGACGAGAATGCATTAAACGACTGATAAATGTGGAGGAAGCGAGAGAAGTCTGTCAGGATCGAAGCAGGTGGCGTTCAGTTGTCTCTGCCTACCCCGTGGGAGTATCTATGTAAACATTCTTCGATAATATTTGTAACGAAAATCTGTTGCAGTTAGCTCACATGTTTCAGGGTCGTTTTATAAACTAAGGACAGTAATCCAAACGAACGCATAATTTCAGTTGTGATGTATATTTGAGGACTATTTGGAGTCGCCGTAAAGCTTTTCGGTGAAGGAAAACATCGTGAGAAAACCTGCATGCTTTAATTTCGAGGTATTTCGGTACTAGTGAAACGTGGATGTTCTGTGGTTTCAGAATATTTCTGACTACCCCCTCGGGAAATATATTCGCGAGCATATGCATGCATGCATGCATTTGGAGTCGCTAGCTATACAGGGTGGAAAATAGCGATGGGGCACAAAGGACAGCTACCAGAAGCATTAAAGCTATAAGAAAACATTCGTAGGAGACTAACCCTAACTTTTGGAATATTTTACCTCTGCATTCAAAAATTTTGAAAAAATGTAGGCATCGCTATTCGATCTTCTTACTGATTAGGAAGAAAAGTCTATATCGGGTCAACTGAGGTTGAGGTATTAGAACTCAGCATTTACAAAGTCACCTAGTTGTGATTTTGTAAACACTTTCCAAATTTTTAGGGGTGGTTCATACCATATTACATTGTGTTTTTTTTTCATTATGATAACTTAACATTAACTAAGTGTAATCATATCTGACACTCACCTAGCCGGTCTCAAGTGGGGGTACTCTTCAGTGCTCGTAACCCTGACGTCCCAGACCTTCCTCCAGGCTTCAAACAGCGGCTCGTGCACAGGGTACACTCCGGAGTGATGAGGTGACACCGAATAGCAGGAATTAGTTGGTATGCCGTGCTCTAACGCGAAGTGCTTGTTCAACATCATCTCAGCTTCCAGCTGGGACACGTTGTTGTAGAGGTGGGGTTGCTGGTGGTTCCACATGTGGCAAAACCTGGTGAAGACATTTTCTTTTTAATTGGTGTTTACAGTACGACCAGGAAAATAATTCCGCTCGATAATAATCGTTTGCGCAGAGCAGACCCTGTCAAAACCCGAAGTCATTTAGTAATGAGAGGACGCAAATTCGGATAACAGCGCAAAGAGCGCGAAAACAATTAGCCAATCGCGACAAGGGATTTCAGGCCCGCGAAGGTAGCACATCCTGATTGGTTAATGCAATTTCGCGCGCTAATAAAATGTATTTACTGCGCAGGTACATCGTTAAGGGCCTGTTTCACCACTTCCGAATAAGTTCTTGTTAGCTTATCCGACAGCTCATTTGGCATATTCTTCATACAAAATATGTCAAATAAGCTAACAAGAACTTATCAAAAAGTGGTGAAGCAGGCCCTAAGACTTATAAACCTGTTACTACTAAACTGACTTGTCTCCGCCAATCTGAACTGGGCCCTCATTGTGTATGGCTAAATCCCATCCATTTCCATCCTTATTCGTTAGGCCTTTGCCATGCAATGCGATCCTACAGGCTAAACTTTTTTTTGTTTTATTATTATTCATTATAAACATGTTACAGCTATGTTGTGCTATTTCGAATCAAATTAAAGATTGAAAAATTAAGTCGCAATTAAGACGCAATAGATTGAAACTCTTCGTTTTCTGGGTAGTTGGCTCGGTGGCGAAATTGGATAACGCAATTTCCCGGTTTGGAGAAGTGCGGGTTCAAGTCCCGCCCGAGACTACATTTTTCAATCTTTAATTTGATTCTGGTGTTTACTTGTTGGTGGTTGTTCCTAACTATTAGTTTCTCTTCTCGTCAGCTTTTTTGGCGAGCACTAGTATTATTGTATTATTTTTGCTTTCTGCTTAGAATATGCCGCATTTGTTCCCGTAGGAATAGCGAAACATATCCCGAGTAGAACTAGGGATAATGATATTTTTGGAGTACATTTAACACCATATAAACATCATTTTGACTTTCATATAAGATTGAAACGATCATATAAGGTCCTTAATATGCTAACGGTTTTTTAAAGGGATGATAATACCATCAATGGACATAATATTTCTCTATCGGACTAACATCAAAATCGCGTAATAAAATCAGCTGTCTCCTACATTTTGGCTCTAGGTTTGATGTTTTGTACGGAACAGCAGATTTTTTCGCGATTACAATGTTGGTCCCATAGATAAAGTTGTTAAGTTTGGCCTGATCATTACCTTTTAAAAGCCGTCAGCATAAGGATACTACATGCACAAAATTTACCTTGCTACAACTACATACCTACGTAAAAATGTTACCGATAGTTGCATCCATGTTTCTGAGTATGTTAAAAGTAGGACTATATTGTTGAGAATTTGCAGTAGGTAACGGTAAAGTGTTTCCTGGTTGTTGATACTTATTAATTGAGTTCTGATAATGTTCATACAATTTTCTCAGTTTGTACCAGGAAAATGATAGATTGGATCACAATAGTTATTAGCAATAAACGCTCATACATTTTCCTACAGATTTAAAAATAAACTAATAACTACGTCTTTAGACTTCTCGATACATAATATAGGGTCCTTCATAATATGCTCACACTTTATTAAGGGGATGATCAGAGCGTCAAACTGAACCACTTTCTCAATAATTTCACTTCCATAATATTTAATCACTTTCATAATATTCATTCATATTTAGATGGAATTGCGTTGTAGAACTTTTTGTACTGTGACAATGAATCTGTTTCAATTTCAATTTCATTTCTCTATGGCACCAACATCAAATCGCGAAAAAAAAATCATCAGCTAAATATATGGGATAGCTGTTTTTTTCGCGATTTCGATATTGGTCCCATAGAAAAAGTTGTTCAGTTAGATGGTCTGGTCATCCCCTTAAAAACTGTCAGCCTATTAGGAAGGATCCTGTATATTGAGAGCGAAGCTTGTTTTACCTTTAGTTAATCGGTAGGTGCTTTTGTTAATAAATTATTAGCGATCTTCTCAAAAACTAGTGGACCTATTTTGGTACTTTAGCCCAGTTGTACTTTCACAAGATCCGCTCACTAAATAACAAGATAAGCTAATTTCAAGTTTTTTTTTAAAAGTATTTTTAATGGACTTTTTGCTTGTGCGTTAGCACCGCATTTCCGCCAATGTCAAGTAGTTTGTGGGAGTATCTATCCCAATCTCAGGGATTGTTCTTATTAAAGAACAAGAAGAGATTAAGGAATGCGGAGCCCCGTGGCAGGCAAAGACGCGACGCGCTGACAACACGCGAGACAAGTTCTCGGGTCAGAACCTGCAACGTGACTCCAAATTTAAAGTTATAGGTTCCAGTGCATACGAAATCATAAATAATCATAATGGTCACAAATATTAGTACAATTTTACTACCAGCTACTACTAATGTGAATGAGGCTAAAGAGGTGTGTCAGAGTCGTAGCGTGTGGCGGTCCGTGGTCTCTGCCTACCCCCATGGGACAATGGCGTGAGCTTATGTATGTATGTTTTACTACCAGCTGTCTTGTATGCAGTAACAAGGCTCACTTTTAGCGTACCTATTGACAATTGAAGGTTTAAAGATGGAAGAAAAGTAGGTCTTTCGCCCACAAATAATTGGACAAATAAAGAAAAATACCACCTACATATTGAGGACACAAATAACCTGTCAGTTAGCCGTAGTAAGCGAAGTTTGTTGCCAATATGTGACCGCACATCTATTCATAGCACCGCCTCCTCTGTAGTTACGGTTCGGTTAAATGTTCTCGTTCAACTGTCTTAGAAATCTATACTGCATTGTTAAAACTGTGCCACAAAAAACAGTCTTGTTCGGAGGCTCATTTTTATTATCCTATTTCTATTATACAGGGTGAAAATGTAGACAGTCACGGAACTCTTTTACAAGTATAGATTTTTCTACAGATGTTATGATAATTTATAACTCATGCGTGATAACGAACAACTTTCCCCAAGGAAAAGAAATTAATAAAAAAACTTTTCATACTAACGTTCGATCAGCTGATTGCATTTAACATTTAGCAAGTAAAATTTTTTATGCTGATTCTTATCTTTGATGAAAGTTGTTCAGTATCATGAGTACATTATTGTACTATAAGAAAGAGTACCTAGTACTACATACAGTACGGACACTAACAGGCTACACCAATTTTAACCTAACCCTAAAATTTAGGCAAAGGCGCATTCCTGTCTCGCTCGCACTCACTCAGTATCGCACACGCTTACCTCTTCTTCTCAATTTTTCCCATTTGTAATGACAGCCAAGTGTCCAAGGTTACACTCAGTATGATAATAATATGATTATAGTAACTCACCAGGTAAAATGTTCAGTGTTCTTGAGAAGCGCGTCATCGCCGCGGTTTTCAAGCATGGTGCCGTGGTGGTAGTACTTGGCGCTGAAGCCGAGGTTGAACCTGAACCCCGGCACGATCCTCTGCAGCGCCGCCTGCGAGGCCAGCAACGCTGCCACGTCCTCTTCGTGGAGACGTGTACCTGGTATCAAAACATATTTATTTTGTATTTTGCTACAGACAAGAATAAGCATTAGCATATGCTCACGACTATATTCCCCGAGGGGGTAGTCAAAGATATTAGTACCACCTAGTAGACAGTAGTACCGAAACTCTGTCCAGTGTGACGGGGGGTGAGCCCGTCTCACTTGTAATGGACCGTGGGTACAATACATGCCTCGAAATTGAAGCATGCAGGTTTCCTCATGATGTTTTCCTTCACCGAAAAGCCAGTGGTGTTACAAATCGCTACAGACAATGTGTATACATATACTCACGAATGTGTCCCATTGGGGTAGGCACAGACAATTGATTGCTATGGGCTACGATCCTGACAACACTCTTTTACCTCTTTCACAGTCATAAGTCGTTTCATACATGCTCGTCGGTTTCGGGTATATTTGATCGGACCCTTCTTAAGTACGCTGCTAATTTGGTCCGCATACGTACGTCTAGGGCGATCCCTTTCCACTGTTCCATTCACACTCGCTTTATATATTTCATACGTCAGTCTGCTGTCACTATTGTGTATAATGTATAGTCAAAAGAAATATAATTCCATTGATTAGCATGATTACACAACTTTACAAAAAATCTATCTTGCAATTTTGACCCTTTTTAGAGCATATTGGCATGTATTTTTTGCCATTTTGTTAATGAATATAATCCGATGTTTAATCATCAACGTACGTCCCAACCACTGCAGGGTACAGACCTCATCTGACGGTTCAAGTTAAAATGAAGTAGTCATATTCATGTTAAAATGAAATTGTACCCGTTGTATGAGGGTAGCGCGGATTCGGTTGTTTTGGCGATCCTTGGGGAAGGGCAATTTCCTGCAGTGGACGTCTATCGGTTCCACGACTAACTATTTGAGTATTTTCAAACTGCCTCAAGAGACGTGCCTCTATATCCTCATATATCTCAAAACCTATGAAGCGGTTTTTGTAGGTGTCAAGATGATATTCACAGAGAGGTTTAAAATATGTACTTAATCATACTATAATTATATTATCACAATTTATTTGAACTGTTGCCCTTGCTATCTGTTAAAATTTCAAATATCGAAAGTTCTAACGCGAAAACAAGTTCTGTTATCTCCTAACAGATAATTCGAATAACGCCTCGAGTTCAGAGACAGTTAAATCTTTTGTTTGTGCGGGAGTTTTGCGAAAACCTTTCATCCTGAAGAAAAACAGAGTGGAGAAATCTGCAAGTCTCGTAAGTGCACGGACGATAGATGGAAACACCCCACACCCCGTTGGGACCGAGCTAGTGGAAAAGGGCACTTGCTTGAAGTGCTACTACGACACGTTTGACGATCGACACTACAAAACCATTGTAAAACTTTGCTTAACACTTGGTAAGCGAATTCAATGTAAAAGATCCAAGAAACCTACTGACATTGTTTAATCAACATTTACAACACAATAGGGTTTTACACCTTTTTTTGAAAACTATTTTATAGTAATCCTGAGATCGTCATGAATGAGTAGAATTTTTATTTTTATTTTATGAAGCCGAAAAATGACTTAAAAATATTTTTTATTTATGATTTTGATTTTTTGCGCGGAAACGCTAGCCGGCATGCTGTTTCTGCTCGAGACGTCACTCCGTTAGTAAACAATACGACTGCGAAAGACCAAGTAACAGAAATAATACAGAGCACGACAATAATCTAGATTGTGTACCTACTATCGGAGTGACGTCACGTCGGAATCCATATATGGCGAATGGCGTTTTAGACATTTGAAAAACAGATTAAAAAAGACGATTTTAAAAATTGAATTATAAAATGTACACTGCATTTTTATGAATAATTATCGACTTTTCTCGTTTACTTTTTCTGGAAGAAATCGCGTTTAGTGATATGACCGCCATTTGTACCCTTACGTTCTTTTTATTCTGTTTTTATATGTTGCTATATGTTTTTGGTGCGCAAATAAAGAATATTTATTTATGTTACTTTTCTCGAAATCTATCATAAACATGCATTTTTATATTTTTTCTTACATGGTGTAAAATAAACTATTATTAGCAAAACAAATAGTCTAAAAATGCAGTACTACATTCCCATCGGGCGAGATGTTTGACGTGATATTTAGAAGATCCCAATAGCTGTGATAAGTGTCCCAAACGCAAATTTCCCGTAAATTTGACAATGGTAAAGTGACTTTAGCCATAACTTGAGCAAATGGTATGGTGGCGCACAGATGGGTCAGTATGGGGACCTCCGAAACTATAAGAGATACAACACATTCAATTTTACATCCCAGGTTCCATAGTATCATTTACTTCTTAAAAACTACACAGTCAATATCGTATCGTAATAAGGATAACTTAATAATTTTTTGATATGTATGAATGTGTATGAAGCAAAAGAGGAATGTAAGCATCGTATCAGATGGCGCACCCCGGTCTCTGCCTACCCCACTGGGAAAGAGGCGTGACGTTATAGATAGATAGAAGTCTTTTTTTTTTTCAAAATTACCTGGTTCGATTTCCGAATTCCGAGTAGTGTATTTTGTGAAGTGGTTTTTATGAAAATCGATGATTACAGTTTTTCTTATCTCTAAAATCGACAACATAAAATATTTTTCTATATATTATAGTTTTGGAGATCCGCATAGTGATCCATCTCGATGCGCCTCCCTGTATTTCTGAAAACCTATCTATCTCTATCTATAACGTCACGCCTCTTTCCCAGTGGGGTAGGCAGAGACCAGAGCGCGCCATATACTACGATCCTTACATACCTCTTTTGCCTCATTCACATCCATACATCTCTTCATACATGCCCGTCATAATTAATCCAGAATGTTGTAGTTACCTCTCTCGCCGACGAAGATATCATCGATATCAACTAGTATCCATCTCTCGAGGCTCAAGCTTAGCTGGCCGTGGCTGAGATAGCTCAGCGCATCAAGGAACAGGAGCCGATGTAACCAGAACTGGAGACCCGATCCGAACAGGACCCGCTGGACGCCGTCTATGCCAGAATGTTGTAGTTACCTCTCTCGCCGACGAAGATATCATCGATATCAACTAGTATCCATCTCTCGAGGCTCAAGCTTAGCTGGCCGTGGCTGAGATAGCTCAGCGCATCAAGGAACAGGAGCCGATGTAACCAGAACTGGAGACCCGATCCGAACAGGACCCGCTGGACGCCGTCTATGCGCCCATGGTCTTGTATCACCGTCGCCAGTGGCATTCGTTCTTCTGGAAATAAAGCTAGGTTTTAATTGTTTAATAGACAAGAGAACAAAGTAAAATTATGGCTATTACTGCTCGATATCTTAACGCCTATCCGTAAATTCATTCAGGCCGTTGGCCGATTGGTGATTTAACTTTATGTACTATAATTCCATCATTCTCTTTACCTTATCTCACTATTTGGGGTCGGGGCAATATCACAGAATAGGTAATAGTATATAGTTCTATATACAGAACGGCCACTCTCCGCCCCCCTCTGACTTCAGATACCCCACCTCACCTCACATTTTCTGGGAAACCTGAGGGAAGCCGAGCAAGGGAATGCAGTAAGCCGCGCGCACCCGTTGGGTTTGACTACATAAAATTGTGTCTTTTTAATGCATAAAAACGTCGAAAAATAACGCTAAATTCTAAAAATAAAATATTAGAACGAGCAATTAAAAGTATTGAAACGTCGATGACGTTAAATGCAAAGCGCGGCTTTCAACCCTACACGCCATGTCATGGACGGTATGAACAAAGTGCGCATGTGCAAACGCCATTTCGAAATTCAAAAACGTTCTTTAGAGTGCCGGACCTGTGGCAATATGTAAGCTGCTTTCATTCATTTCAGCCACTCACTTCTTTCTTAAAAATTCGGCCTTTCTTTTGTACCACATTTATCTATATACCATATAGATATATTGATAACAAACAAAATAACATTTCACAAAACACTTCTTACATTCTCGGTGACGTGTGTGTCATCCATATTTTGGACAAAGATTTGCCGTTCCACTTCGAAGAAAATATCTTATAAAGCAGGATTACTGAATAAACCTGTACACTAAGCAATATTAGCAGCCCGCATTGAAACGCGATCAAGCTTGCCAGGCTTTCCCAAAGGGATTCTCAACATAATACTGACAACAGCAAGTCTTGAGCAGAAAAAGCAAGGAAAAGATAACGTTGTCATCCCCGCATGTCAAGATCAGAAACGTCGGCTTTTTTGGGGCGATTGTGCAGACAATTTCGTTCGCGGGCAGATTCTATACAGCAGTTGGTATTACAAAAAATGCTAGAAAATAAAGTTCTTGAAAGGATAGGAAAAATTTCAGCTGTTTGAATACTACAGAATTCGATGCTAACATTTATTTCTTATGTATAATTCCATATTATCCTCTATTTTGTTATGTAGCGTAGGTAGCGAGCGAAGTTGTCAACGATGCCGACGGTAGCGGGTTCAAATCCAACAAAGGCAAATATTTGTAAAATAAGCACACGATTTTACCAAAGCTATACATAGATGTTTTTATAAACTCGGTGGCGCGTTGCGAAGACGTACGAAAACCCAGTTGGGAAGTCTGGGTTCGAATCCGCACAGACGACATGCCATGTACCAATGAGTTTTTCTAACTTTTGTACGTAATACGGACTGCTCTCGAACGGTGAAGGAAAACATCTTAAGGATATTTGCATGCGTATGTGATGTCTACGCGTGGAGGACTAACGCCTATACACCCTCCCTGAGGGTAGGTATGGATGCTCCAGTGGGACTTATGATGATATATGTTTTGCGTATGTTCCTAATTCTTCCCGTGCGTGGATTCGATCATCTGGGATTCCATTTGTTTCCCTCAACGATATTTTCCGGGATGAATGTGCCCTGTCTCCTTGTCAACGTCATAGGTTATCAAAGTATTCATCGTCACATTTAGTTGAATGGCTGTGACGTGAAAGTAACAAATAAAACTCTGATAACGAGTAACCAATTATAAAACAAAACTAATTTTAATTCTGTTATATTTGTGATTGATACCGAGAATTTCAACCCCATGCAAGTTAATAATTTATATTAGTTCGAAGAAACCCTGACTAGTAATTCGAGTATTGACTGCTGTTACACGAAACGGAGCCTTACGTACCTACGTAGTAATTCATTAAAATTAATTAAGGCATTATGTCACGTCGTGATATTGTCGAGGTTGATGGCAAGAGTGAGATAATAAATTGATTTATATTTACTGTAATGTCTTAATTTTTATCGCTGTAGTAATAATGCAGATATAATGCGAATAATTACGGTATACGAATAGGTAGTTATTTCGTGTTACTAGCAATTTTAAAATGAACAGTTTACAAAGTGAATAGGACAGTTAACAAAATAAAATAGAATATCACTTTTTATAGCAACATGGAGTAAAGTAAGCATTAACAACAGGGCGCAGTGTGGTGATTTTGACAATGTACTCAGTTCTATCATCAAATTAAAAAGGACCTGAACACCATGCAGTGGTCGCCGGGCAGGATGTCCCACGCCGTATCACCTGCGCTGCAATGTATGTCGTGTCGCACAATATGACTCACCACTAGCGCCGTATTCATTATGCCGCAGTGCCCAGGCGACGGGCTCGTACGTGGTGCTGTTAGCCCTGAACACCGTCCAGTGGTCGCCGGGCAGGCCTCCCCACGCCGTCTCTCCTGCGCGAGCGAGGCGTAGCACGGGGGACGCTGGATTTAGGGTCGCGTCCTGCACAACAATGGCATTATATGATCACCTTTTATACAAGGTGTAACAAAAGCCAGAAATATTTATAGGGATGGTTTAGACTATCAAACTGAACAACTTTCACTATGGAGACAAAGTCGACAAAAATAAATCTACTGTTCCGTTCAATAGATTCGAGTACTGTATGAAACGGAAGAATTACTTTTCTCCATGTTGGCTCCGTATTGAAAGTTGTTCAGTTTGATGGTTTAAAACACCCCTTTAAATATTACTAGGGTGGTTAGGGACATATTCTGGGCTAGGAGCGGATTAGCTTGACACCAACTCCAATAAAACAAATCCTCCAAAACAAAAACCAAAAAATCATCCAAATCGGTCCAGACCCGAATTGCCGAAAATATCGAGGAACATAGAAAAATAAAGAAATAAAATCTCTCCTCGATTAAAAATTAAGAAACCTCAACTAACCTTTAATCTCAAATTAGTGTGCATAAACAGGGGGAACCCCTTCAGCTGGGCCCCGACCAGGGTCTCCTCCCCAGGCGTGGCGAATCCGACGACTCCCACAGAATACTCCCTGCAGTATTTGTCCAGGAGTTCTCGGTTCCACTTGTCCATGTTCGCGTACTTCGATAGCGATTCGAAGACTATGACGCCGTAGCGGCCCTTGTCCAAAGTGGTCAGAACCGGTAGGCTCTTGCCTGCTACTTCCACTTTGTACCTGTGGAGAAACCACAATGATGTATTTACTGAAAGCCAATTAAAAAGAAAAATTGTTCCAAATGACATTGATGCGAGATGGATGTGCAACCTTTCTGTCAGTTAATAAAATAGTAAGTGTAGGGCTTGCATGCCAAGCACGACAAGGCGAGAAAACAGTCTTCCACACTTGCTTTGGCATACGGAAAGAAGAGTCTAACATAGACGCTAGACAGAGGCACGTCTCGATTTTATTCGTTTTTTCGGGGGTGGCATGGTAGACCCCCTGATACTTCGTCAACGGATGTATCTGACTCAGTGACTTGTATTTTTTTTTTACTTTTAGCCTAAATTTCCATCTTCTAAGCCATGTCACGTCAACGCCATCTATCTCGGCATGTTGAACTACGTTTTATGAGCTGTCAGAAAACTCCCCATTACATTTTATCATCAGCTTAAACAACAATGACTATAAGTAATCATAACTCGACTGCTTTCATCATCTAAAAGGTGGATTGTTTTAACGACAAACATTACGAATTAATGAAAAGAGGTAGCTTTACTGAGCCATTGTTTTAACCTTTCGAGCACAAAATGTCTTATTTAACATTCAAACCACCAAGAATACTGTTACGTCCCTTTATTTATAACTTAATTTAATCAAATTATTCATAAACGCGATTATGCATTGTAAACAGAAATATTAAATTTCCACGATTACCGCAGGACCCGCGCGCGGCGTCTACAAAGGGTAAACAGGGTCTAAAGGTAAGAGGGTATTCTGACGATGCAAGATTACGTTAAAACTTAGAAAAGACCAAAAGAGGAAGATGCCGCACTCGCATGCCATGCGCATGGCATGTCTAACTTCGAATATTTACCCCAGTCATTACAATCATTTAATCAAATTTGATTTAAGAACTATACCAAATTTAAAATTTAGTATTAATCTCGTTCTAAAAAACCTGATGGTAAAAATTTTTTACACATTTAGCATAGCATATGCTCACGACTATATTCCCCGAGGGGTTAGTCTGAGATATTCTGAAAACTCAGATCATCCACGTTTCACTGGTAGTACCGAATCTCTGTCCAGTGTGACGGGGAGTGAGCCCGTCGCCACTTTAAATGGACAGTGGGTACAATTCATGCCTCGAAATTGAAGCATGCAGGTTTCCGCACGATGTTTTCCTTCACCGAAAAGCCAGTGGTGTTACAAATCGTACATAAATTCCGAAAAACTCATTGGTACGAGTCGGCCTGGACGGGGATCGAACCATCGCCTGCTGCACGGCAGGCAAGGTTACTTGCCACTGGACCACCAGGGCTTTCTTTTTTTTTTGCTCATTTTGAAGGCTATAAATACCTTTATACACAATTCGAACTCTGAGTAAATATTTTTGACTTAGCTTTCTAAGCATTGAAAAATATTAAAGTCCCGTATTTACTTCCTTTCCCACCCCTCCTATTAATAATAAATTGATCGTCGAATCGGCCCCTACTTTGTTTAGACGCATTACAGTTGCACACTGTACCAGCGGCCTCAACTGTACATTCCAACTGTCGAATTTTAGTAAGACAATGGTTTGATCTCACGTTGCGTTCGTATAAACACGACACACTATTTCAGTTCTATCAAACAACATTTTAAATACCTAAGTCCATAAATTTACAATTAGTTGTAAATGTAGAGGCATTTTGTATCTTCCCGTTTTGGTTTCATCTAAGTTTTGAAGTTATTGTATTTTTTTTCTTCGCTGTTACAATAACGGAGCTAAACAAAACATAGCATCATAAATTTTAATAGTAAAGCCGAGTACTATTATGCTACTATTTTCGCAGATAGCAGGAAAAGTTCGAGGAAAAGCGAGAACTTAGTGCTCGTAAATAAAATACCGTAATAAGAGGTGAAAATATTACTCTTTAACATTTAAACGTTGCACTCATTAAGGCACATAAAATAATTTATTAAAGAGACAATAAAACAAGTCCACAGTGAGCCTTAATTCTGAAACATGCGTCCTTCACTCTTCAGGTAATTACGCAACATTACGGGCACTGCTCCATTGGACCAAACCAAACAACAATAAATGGTGATGCGAGAAGATTTATTATTGTACAGGGATTGCAGGAATTGTGTATTCGCCGTGCAGATGAGTGGGCCCGTTATATGAGATCAATACCGAACTCCGTAGAGAGCTCGCGCGGTATACATCCTTCTCTTCATAGGATCTCGCCTCCAATTCCCAGTGCCATCTTGTTAGGACTATACGTTGATAGCTTTTGTCGAACAAGGCTGTTTTCGGTTTTATTTTGTTTCACGAACTCTCGGGGAAACATTGTAAGGTTTCGACAATATGAAGTTTCGCGTTAGACAGGTTTGGGACTTAATTAGGTGAGTGATTACTTGAGAGTTCTGGTGTACACACACACTGTCCCGTTGCGCCCGCATGATACTAACAACTACTAGGCAGCGAAACTATCATCCGAGTAAACTAACGTTAAACTACATAACAAGTTAGTTCAGTTGTGTTTTTGGCCTGGAAAGTTTTATATCGCTAGTGATTTGTAGCAAAGAATAAATGTCATTTCTTTTCTTAGCGCGGTTGTTTCATTTCTTACAGTTGCGAAGCATTGTTCTGCAAAACGAGAAATTATGAGCACAAAGTTTCTGTTGCAAACCAACCTATCCATTTAACCATTGAATTCACTACGGGCTTTCAATTTTCAATATTGAAATTGATAACTCGACAGATAGATACCATTACCGAATGATGGTTGACCCTTGTCATACAATTTTAACAGCAATCTGAAATAGCCCCGTTTCAAATATCGAATAGCTGGTCAAAATTGATTCGTATTATTAAATTATTAAACTTGTACAAATACTCAATTTTCAAAGATAACTTTTCGATGGTGCAGTCAATAGAAACGATTTTATCGAAACTGGCAAAATGTGACCGGTCTTCTGATTGAATGCAGGTCGTAGGCAGCGGAAGTAGAAAAATGCACTCGCCGATAGTTATAGAAGTAAGTGGCATGAAAGTATCGAGAAGCGAGCGTTCATTTTGCTCCAGTTAAGGCCCGTTTCAATTTGGCAGGCCGAGAGCACTACAGACCGAGGCTAGGGCGAACGGCAACTTGCAAATAGCATTTACCTACTCGTGCCGGTCCGCTTCACTCTCTAATGTACGATGCACTCGTTGGCAACTTTGTGTACTGGTGTATTGGCTGCGGAAACGTCGCGTTCATCCTCCACCTACATGTATTTATTTGTTTACACAAACGATAGCTAGCGTTTACATGCTTCTTTAAAGGTACAATGAGGCACGACGTGAGCATCGCCAGTTATTTAGCTTGCGCTAATATGTTTCTAATTACCTTAATTAGTGTCCTGCCATTAAACGGGAGCGCTCGTTTTAAATGAGAACGCGCGAAAACGGCCTACATTACCCGTGAACCGAATGCGACGAGGGCTAATTCGTGATAAGGGAGCACGAGTTAGTTCAATAAAAGGGGGGCAATGTCGCGGATTGCGACCCCGACCTACCGCCCCTTCAGATAACAACAGTTATCGTAAAGACGTGGTAACGCACAACTTCCATAAAATGTTTCGGCTTGTATATAAATTAGCAAGAGTTTTAGCGCAGTCTGAATCGATATGGTATGCACGTGCCATGCGAGTGTAAGGTCAGACCCGGCTGTTGTCTGACAAATTTTTACCTGCATGTATACGGCTAAAATCGATAACTGTAGGTCTACTCCATACAGTAGTATCTAGACTGAACTAAACGGAAAAACAAGTCTATATTATTGTAGAAAATAGTAAGCGTTAGTTTACCCGAGACAGTACTATAGCTAGTATAGCTAGAAACAAGAAGTAGTAAGAGCACGAAACGTCACGATAAGGAGAGAGCGGCCGCGAGAACTCTAATGGCCGTGCAGTAGAAGTACTAACTAACTGAACTAACGACTGCCGCTGCCATCTCAGTTCCGACACCGAACGCCTTCCAAATTAGGGACATATCCTTTAGGATGTTTTTTACAGACGCTATCAAACATTATTGCTTGTTTTGTATTTTGACTGCTAATATGAAAATGTTTTTATGAAGTTTTCCTTCATAACGTGATTTAATGTTTTTTTATTGAGGACAACATAATTTATATACACAACAGCACTTTTGTAAGGTCTTTAAGGGATGACCCTTAGGGTATTGGGGTACGGGGAATCCATTAACGCCGTATTAAAAAAGCTATTTGCTCACTTGTGTACTATAAAATGGAGTTTATGACGGTGTTGCTCCCATAAACGGAACCAAAGGTTAACGTCAAAGGGTCAGGAGGACGTTAGCAATCGGCAAAATAAACTAGAGCACGTGTATTTTGTTTTGCTTTTGGATAATTTTAGCGCAGTTGAATACTAAACAAAACTGAAATGCTTTTATATTGGTGTAGTAAATCTTGTTTAGATTGCTATGCATTTGAGATTTACTGTATAAACATAAGAATTATATGTTCTCAGTATTTATGACTAGCTTTTGCCCGCGACTTTGATTGCGTGAAATTAGAATATCGAAAAATCTTTTCTTAGTGCACACCTACATCCTCACTATAGGTGTATGGTTGGGTCCCACCCCGCCACCAGGGGTATGGCCAGGGTGTGGTGGGTCCGGAACGCTCCGTACAATCTATATTCCAAATTTCAATCTTCAGCGGTTTAGGCTGTGCGTTGTCTGTCAGTCACATAACTGTTTTATTAGTATAGATTGGCTTGATATACATAGCAGTAGGTAATTCCTGTTTTCAAGCCGCGTCCATTTTACGAAAGATCCAGAAATTAATAAAGAGTATATTTTATAAAATGTGTAGCTCATTTTAGTTCGATGTACATGAACAATTTCCTTGAGAGACTCACTTTCGAAGCAAAACTACAGAGAAAAAACTTACAAAGTAACTCCAGTTTTATTCTAAAACTCATTAAGTTTGCTGAAAGAAAATGAAACTATAACTTCGGCGGAGTCATTAAGCAGCCCTTTCGACGGATGAGCCTTTTGGTTTGGAAGTAGCCGTCCAACTTTTTGCAGGTGTTTTAGATTAATGAGTTATCTATATACCGTGGAATCGGGATCGCTTTGAATGGGGTGCTTCAGATCATCAAACTGTTTTTTTTTAGTATGGGACCAACTTTGATACCGGAAAAAACAAATCAAATTTTTATACATTTTGTCACGAAGATTTCATAATCATGATAGAAGAAAATTTTTCGCGATGTCGATTTTGGCTCTTTAGTGAAAGTTCAGTTTTATGGTGTAAGGCATTATATTTGATATGCAATTTAAATGCGGTACATACTTAAGAGGGTGCTTCAGAACATTAAACAGAACAATTTTTACGATGGGACCAACATTGAAATCGTACAAAAAAAACGGGTGTTCCATACATTTGGGTCGAGTAGCTATTGACTTTTTCTATGAGGTGGAGACTTGTAATTGCAAGTATCTGGTAATTGCAACTGTAGAGCAATTACACTTTTAAGAATAATGATTAAGTTCATCTCTCACTAGACACGTGTCTAGTCATCTAGAAGGCAGGTGTTGGTATAAGAATAATAGAAGAACTGAATCGTGATTCTTATAGATCCAATCGCTCCATAGTTGAAATTACCAGATAGTTGCAAATACAAAAATCCACCTTAGCAGTTTTTTTTCTTCGTGATTTCAATGTTGGTCCCATAGTACAATTTGTTCAGTTTGATGGTCTGAAGCACCCAGTAAGTTACGGACCGATAGTAAAGTATGTATCCTAAGAGGAAGGATCTCCATAGAGTCCGCATATATTTACGATTGTAGTTGGTCTCTTTTGCCTTATGACATACCTTTAATAGTAGAAGGAGATGGAGCTATAGATATTTGTTTATGCGGCTGTCCACTTTTTTTTGAGCTAGTGTGTGTGAAAAGTGACCGTAAACATAAGGCCATATGTCACTCGGTGCCTTTTGTTCATACTACTTGACACCACACACTCAAACCTAAACGTCAAAAAAAGTGGACACTTTACAATTGGTATGGCTCACTGTAGTCTTAAAGAGAGATCCTTCCTCTTAGTATGTATCGCATTTTATTTTACACTCTGTGCCCTATACAAGGTGTTACTAAATTAAAAATAAACATTTAAAACTTTTAAGGGGGTTGTTTAGACCATCAAACTGAACAACCTTCACTATGGGACCAAGATCAAAATCGCGAAAAAAAAATCTGCCGTCCCATACATTTAGCTAGAGTAGATTTGCAGTTTAGTATTGAAGATCAGTATTTTTTTTTTTGCTATTTCGTTATTGGTCCCACTGTGAAAGTTGTTCAGTTTGATGGTCTAAACCACACCCTTAATAATGTTTATGTGTATTTTTGTAACACCTTGTATACTACAGTTGAGGGAAAACTGTGAATTTTCGCAAAATAATTAAGTCGTTTTGATTCCAACGAGCTCTAATGGAGGAAGGGGTGGTAAGAAGGGGGATGTGGGAGGTGTTTCGACTCGCGAGGCTGTCTCTAATGGTACTACTAACTAACTAACTGTCGCCACAACGACTTGCCGTAAACGACTCGCGAGTTCCACCCCGCCATCGCCATGCCGCACTGCATCTCAGCTGTCACCTTACACCTTGCTTACACTTAATTAAGTTTACAATATTTCCTTCTAACATACGAAAGCAGTTTGTTACTAAATTATGTGCTAATTAAACCGCAGTCCGCGGTTATTCGAAGTGTTTTGGGTAATCATAAACTGGGTCAGCTGTGTAAGGTTATAAATGTAAGGCTAGGAATGCGACTTAATATCGCTTCATATTAAGAGAAGTTTATTCAGGATGCGTAAATGCGCGCTGCATACAAACGAAGTCTGGTGATAATTTCAATACTAACCAATTAAACTCAATGACATTTTACAGAAACAATCTATAAAAAAATGTCTATGCTTGTATCGTGTCCGATTTTCGATAAAATATACAGTTTCAATGCTAGGATTAATTTAAGATTTGTATGGAAATCTTTGAGGCACTGTAACTTTAAAACTGTACATTTTAAGGAAAATCTGACACGATACAAGCATAGAGATTTATTTCAAGATTGCTTCTGCAATATTTCGTTGAGTTTAATCAGTTAGTATTGAAAATATCACCAGACTTCGTTTGTATGGAGCGCGCCAACAGTAATATACCCTTAAGGGGTTTAAATTATTACTTTTCTTATCATAATTACACAAAACGTGGAAGATTGAAGATGTGAAAGAGTTTAGGGGAGACCTTTACCTAGCAGTGGAACAAAAAAGGTTAGAAAACAACCAGCATAAGGACTACATCAGATTAGAAAAGAAATTTACATAAAACCTAAAAAATTGCATTGCATGAAATAGCATGACATTTTGGATGCCTTCATCTTTCTTTTTGCTCCATCCCGCTTTAGGTGTGGTCAATGGGGTTTTGCGGCGCCATGACATCCTGTCTTGAGTAGTTGAGTTGTCGGATCGGGTAGATTCTCTTTTGCATAAGTTGATGACATTGTGGATGTAATGAACGTGAACATTATACTAAAGCCAGGCCGTTAGGACTTCACATTGGCTTGTTATTGCGCTCAAAATAAATACTCCTCCCATATCATATGATATCTAATCTAGGGCAAGAGTTTCGACGATCAAACACCAATAAAAAAATCGTGTAGAAAAACTAATTCGTGATCCGTCAAACATTTCAAAAACAAGCTTCGCGTAGTTCAGAGTGGCTTCAGAGGAAACCGAACGCGAGCAGAAGAGGGGAAAGTCTAGCGTGAGTTGACAAACGACTATATTGCGTTAGATAGGTATATTCACTTCACTATATGCTATGACTCGTTTTGAGGCAGTTATTGGTAGGAGAACTACATAGCCAGAAATGTTATACTGCAACGTAACTAAAAGTTGAAACTATACCTCACCACCGCCGTCACAAACAAAACTATTAAATCGATATGTTACATGTAATCTTTATGTTCGAAGTCACATTAAAAACTATGTTCTTAGAGGAGACTATAGTAGTCGAAGTATAAGAGACCCCTAAATAATACTACCAATCCCGCACCGCCTAAACATAACGATCAAAATGCCAAAGTTAGTAGGTAAGATTCTGTTGAATAAATTGTCGAGTGTGATAAAAGAAATACCCAAAAAAAAAACTATTTCCGCCACTTCATCTTCACATGAAGATGCTTCTTATTAGTAACACACTTTACACCGTAAAAGATTACACTAATTTTAAAGTAGACAATAATTAGACATTAAAACTAAATCATGTTATTTTATTTGAAATAAAAATGTAATGATAAAATAATGGGTTGATGTGGGCTGATTTGATTGAATAATTGAGATAGGTAGTAGTCAATTGAATTTATAAGGTAGGTACTGTAAATGTACTTTTATTAACTGTGTTGTTATTATGATCTATTGAGATTTTTCTTTCGCGATTTCAATGTTAGTCCCATAGATAATTGGCTATTTGACAACAGTAACGATAAAATATAAAATATGTTAAATATAGTAGCTTATAGGTTCACAATAATCATACAATATGTTTTTTACATTAAAGTAAATTGTAAATATTTTATTCTTTGAAAAATAAATTGGAGTTTTTTTATTTGTGGACTACAAAAACTGAAACGCGGGCGGCCATGATTGAGCATCTTGTGAAGTCTTATTCAAAAAAACAAAACGTCATACTTGTGCTTTGTTTGGCGGTTTGTTGAGAAAATTTACTCTACTAAATATTTTAATTTGTGCTTCTGAGAAGTTTCACGAAATGGAGCCAGGCTATACAAAAGCTGATAGTGCAAATCTGCCAAAAGTAGATTCATTTATTGTTGCAAATTTCTTTGCGTGTAATTCTGACTTTTGCTCAGCCGAGTTGCCGGAATGCAAAAATTTCCGTGTAGTACCGTAAGTACCGAAATAAACAAAGTAATTATATTGTGTAATGTATTTGGAAAAGTTGATATAAGTATTTACAAGCTTTTTACTGAATAAACTGCAAACTTTCCACTTTACTTATTTATTGTGATGTGACGTCACAGCCAGAAATGTCACGTGATCGGCTGTTTTCGCGCGAAACTCAAATTCCTTAATGAAAAATATATTTTTTTTCCAATACATAACGTTTTTTTTAGAAAAAGATAATTAAAAGAAAAGTAAGAGGTATAAAATAAACCTACGCATATTTTAAAATAACTTTCCAAAAACTGTCAAATAGCCAAGTGTGCAGTTTGATGGTCTGATCATTTCCTTAAAAAACCGTTAAAATGTTAAGAAAAGCCGTACAGAGTCGCAGCGAAAAAAAGTAACTTCATCCATAACTTCGCAACATAAAAGCCCAAGTCTATTATCGCCTTTTCACGAACATAGATAGGACCTTCCCGCCGCAATACGTCAATTCGTCCGCATATTAGCTGTCAACACAAAACCGATCGCCTCCGACGGGCAGGGAAAATAAACAAAGGCGGGAAACTCGCCTCAAGTCATCAACGAAGCGGCACAGCAAATATTTGAACACGTTTTTTTCAGCGACACAAACTTGCGTTTGTAGTTAAATTTGTCTTTGGAAAGGCTGAAGTTAAGATTTATCAAACAAGCAGTTCTTAGCATAAGAATGATTGGTTCGATGATTCTTAATATGCTGACTGTTTTTAAGGGGATCAGACCATCAAACTGAACAACTTTCACTCTTGGACCAAGGTCGAAATAGGGAAAAAAAATCAGCTGTTCCATTCAAAACAGCAATCCTATACTAGACCAAAAATGTATGGGTTTCTTTCGAAAGGTAAACAACTACACAAGCTCTTATATTAGGTTTTACTTATATTTGCGAGTAATAATATCAACAACAGAAAGGAACACTTCGACGGCAACTTGCAACATCAGAATTCAATAAGAAGGCACTCACCGTAAGCCGTGGTGGTCCACGGAGGCGATGGTTCGATTTATGTACTCGTAAGATTTGTAAGACTACTGGCTTTTCGGTGAAGGAAAACATCGTAAGGAAACCTGCGTGCTTCAATTTCGAGGCATGTATTGTACCCACTGTCCATTATAAGTGGCGACGGGCTCACTCCCCGTCCGGGGGAGTTCAGTAATTACGTGCGGCGATTTTTGCGATTTTTCGACTCAGCGAAATCTTTACACAGTTTCTTGCGGGAAAAAAATTACGCGAGATTCGCCGAGACCCCCACGTGAGATTGGATGAGATTCGGCTCGACCCCCTCCCGCCTCACGTAACTAGTGGACGCCCCCTCACACTGGACAGTTTCGGTACTACTAGTGAAACGTATATGTTCTAAGGTTTCAGAATTTCTCTGACTAGCCCCTCGCGGTAGTATATTAGTTAGCATGTGCTTATGCTTATGTACTCACCGTATCCGGTTGGCGACGAGCAGCTCGGCGATATCTCTCCCCAGCCGCGAATAGGCCGACTCCACGATGACGAGAACCTTGGCGTCGATGCGGAGCCGGGCGTCGGAGCGGTGGTCGCGTGCCGCCTGCTGCTGCGACGCCAGCAACGAGCACTGCGATAGCGGCCTGGGGACCCGGTCACGCCATACCAGGCTAAACAAAAGAGCATCACCTTTAAATATACAACGTGTTAATGAATTAACGCAAAACTAGAAAGTCGTTTGTTTAGAATCGAGAGCAGAATCGAATTATCATGTTTTCAACATAAATAATTTTATTCAAAATATTAAATAATTTGTTAATAAAATCTCAACCCACTGCACGGGCACACCCACCCTACTTACTACCAAAACAAGATTCTTAAAATGTATCAACGAGCACGCTAGCGCTTTCATTCATTGCTGAAATGAAAACAAATCATTTTTTCCTGAAAACTTAAACTGCGAATAACTTTGAATTTTAACTATCAAAATAATTAAATTACTGTTTCAAACTAATGATTTTGTTGTAAATCTGTTGGGGTGTATGAGGTTTTGCGCTTATTCATTAACACGTTGTATATACATATACAATAGTTTCGTGACAGACAAGGCACAACCTAAACCGCTGAAGATAAAAATATGTATTTTTTGAACTACAGTGTTCAAAAAATACATTCTGTTAGCAGTATGTAACAACGGGTGTGCACAAAGAAAGGATTTTTCGAACATACCGGGCGAAAACTAGTTCATCTATAAAATTCAAAACTTTTGCAGATTTCTATGCTCAAAAATACAAGCTGCCAGTGGGCACTTTAATCTCAGAATAGCAGATTTAATTCGTGAAAGAATGGACTTGGCAAATGTTACACCAAGACTAGACTTTAAAATACTACTAATAGCTTATAGTATTGCCTGGCAAACAATAATCATTACAGTGAACTAAATTCTCTCTCTACTTTGCAGATAAGTTTGAAAACAAAAAATAAAAACGGTAGAAGTGTCCGAAGCTATCGAGACTGCAACAAGCGGATTTGGATTAAACTAAAACTCTGGAAAGAAGTCCGCGTTGTTTGTTTTATCAATGTTTTTAAAATCAAAACCATTTATTACGTGAAGATATTTTCTCTTTTGTGACAAATAAAGAAACAGTCATTTGCGTGAACGAAGTCTGTTTGAAGAATTATTCTTCAAAACTTTTAAGTAATTAAAAGTTATGTGTTATTATTTTTTGACGAGCTGACTCCCGTGACAAAACTTCCAAGAAAATCAATCAAGTAATGCTAAAGTAAAAGCTGTTTTCCAAGTGGAGCCACATCAAAGCGCCATTAGGCGTTTATCTCAATAAGTAGCGTAAAATAAATAAAAGCGGAATTTGTGGAAATATTTATCCTTCAGGCGGCTCGGGGTCCCGTGAGCCGCGGCTGAAACTTGCGGCCTCTTTGCTTTAATGAAAGCCGCTCGAATAAACGGGAAGAAAACTTTAACGACGAGCTGAAAGAAACATTGGCATGGCAACTGCTATTAACTAGCCAAGCAGCCTCTGAAATGTTCCTATGAAAGCTAATCTCCGCTCTGGGCGTGGTGACGTCTCCGACGAGATAATTCGATACGAAAACTACCTGCATTTTTGTGAATAGTAACATACGACACAGAAGTATAATATCTAAGTCTGTGTAATAAGACATGACATGAACGTGGAATCGTGGAGCGATGTAGTCTATTCCGGTTACCTGCGGCACATGTTACGTGACAATATTAACGTTCACTGCATAAATGGCTGAATCTGCATCGCTGTGCACCAGACACACGCTTGTAGCTATGATTTGCACTTTACCAGGAAAATTGTCCCGAGCGCGAAAAGTTGGCTCGAGTTAGGAGTAAATAAATGGTCATAAAACAATACGGTTTTAAATCAACGAGACCCGCACGCGTTAGCGGAGCAGCTTCCATTAATTAGCCAGAATACAAGTTTTGCTATAAATTCAGCTGAACCGGCGAAACTTGCCGCCCCTGCTTCTCTTGCCGGAGTTATTTAAGCTCGATAAAATAAAATATTATCGTTTCACATGTTCTTGAATCTCAGGTAAGTATATAATTTAATCTGATTAAATAAATTATAACTCGGTAATATTCGCCTCGTCGCGTCGACGTAATTTAGTTGTGAAAAGCTGCCAAACAAAGGGCGACAGGGACGCCTGGCACAAAGTTAAATGCGTCTAATTCTTCCACGAAGCAATTTCCTGTATTAAATAACTGCCAATTTTACGCGCAACCAACCCTTTTCAATATTTAACGGTATACTTCGAAAATTGCGGTAGCTTGACTTAGGAGAACCAAAAATGTAAAATTTCTCTCCTTAGTCGATATGATTCAAAAACTTTCATTGTCATTTTAATTCAAGACTATAATGGAGTTCTGGACTACTACAATCCGCTTTTTATGACAAACATGCTACTCAGAGTAAAAAATAACTTGTCTTTCTAACATTCCATTCGAACATTATTTCATATTTGCCAGCCAAGCCACTGTTCACTGCAAAAGTAACATCACACGTATTTCTTATAACAAGAGCTGAAACGGCACGGAAAATACAGATTTTCCGTTCTTTTCTCTCGACCACAAAGGAGATAAGAATGTATGAGTTTATGCAAACATTGCAGCATGCTCGTACACTCGTACATGCAGTTACAAAAGACGACTTGTTCCACACTAAAATGTAAAAAACATTCGAATGAACATTCTCTTTCCCTAACTCATATTATAAATGTGAAAGTGAATTTGTTTATATTTTCCACATTTTCGCTCAAACCGTTCAATCAATCGCAATGGTATGCAGATAGTTTAAATGGCGTAGAGACGGACATTAATATGATCATTTTTATCCCGAAAACAAAACGACTACCGGCGAACCCGCGGGCAAAAGCTTGTAACTAATAAATCAGTAAATGGGTTCAATCGTAAATTAAACATAGCCTATCAATCGATACTGAAAGCTTTTCATGTCGCTTATAACTGTCATGATAAAATATTACTTAATATACATTTTATAGCCTGTGGTATGCCAAGAGATAATACGAAAAGAATTGGGGTTTATCTGTATAATTTTCTTTTTACGAGTTTTCTGAGAGAATCAAGAGAGATTTAATTGATGTCAAAAGACGTATTAAATCGGTGTGACCCATTTTTAACCAGAAAACATCGTGAGGAAACCTGCATGCTTCAATTTCGAGGCATGTATTGTAGCCAATGTCCATTATAAGTGGCGACGGGCTCACCCCCGTCACACTGAACAGAGTTTCGGTACTACTGGTGAAACGTGGATGTTCTGAGGTTTCAGAATATCTCTGACTACCCCCTCAGGGATTATAGTCGTGAGCATATGCATGAATGCATGCACCATCAGATGGTAATGTCTCCTTACAAAGTACAAAGTCTAAGAAACCATATTCCAAATTCAGCCCCTATAGAAGACAATGAAGTATTAAACTTTTTATGAGTTTCAAGCAGTAGCCCGTTAGCGATACCGAGTCACTAGTTACTTACAATATCCTAGACTTTATTAACCACGTTTAAAGTTAAAGGAAGTAAAATTATAGGGAAATGAAGGAGATAATAGTAGATTATCTTCATCGGCGATATTGTACAAGCCGGCCATCGTAGCGGCTGGGGCTTATAGGGCTGAATTAACAATGAAGCACCCAGCGTTCTGTACTCTATTTAGGATCGAAACGGCTTCTAACTTTTATTGTATGTTGCATAAGCTCTATTTTTACCCGACTGCGCCAGAAGGAGGGTTATGTTTTTCGAGCGTATGTATGTATGTATGTGTGTATGTTTGTATGTCTATTTCTTTGGCACGGCCTACAGCCTAAACGGCTTGATGGATTTTAACGTATGAGGTATCATTAGATTAGTAAAAATTGTGAGAGTGACATAGGGTATATTATTTCAAGATGGCGTCTACGAATTAAAAAAGAGAGGGGGAATAAACAATTTTTTTTGTTAAAAATTACAATATGGATATCAAATGAAAGCTAGTAATCAGACGATTCCAAATATATAAATATTATAGTGCTTTTATGTTACCGTTTCGAAGCAAGACTAAACAGTATGAAATAAACTAAATTATTAAGATAAACAAAAAGCCCGACTGCATAAAAAACCTATTAACTGAAAAGAGAAAAACAAGCTATATGATGACTAATCATCTGTAACACCTTTGTTTGAGCAAAAATAATTTGATTGTTATTAGGTAGGTATTGCAGGCGGGGACAAACCAATCAATGACCAACCCAAAATTTTCTTTGTCCCGGATTGCGATACCTTTAATAACAATCAAATTATTTTTGCTCAAACGAAGTTGTTACAGATGATTAGTCATTATAGAGCTTGTTTTTCTCTTTTCAGTTAATAGGTTTTTTATGCAGTCGGGCTTTTTGTTTATCTTAATAATTTAGTTATTACAGTATAACAACAAATAATAAAAACCGGCGAAGTGTGAGTCGGTCTCACGCTAAAGGTCCCGTAGAAAACAAAACTTTTTTCTAAGTTAATATGTTGTGTGGTGGTATGGTACGGACCGAGGGCGCGAGTAGCCCGACTCGCACTTGACCGGTTTTATAATTATGTCATGAATACGTTATAACTTATAGAGTAGACTAGCTTCAATCAATCAATCAAATATTCTTTATTTTACGCCAAAAAATCTGCTAATGCTTCCTAATTAATACTAACTGAATAGCATGAATTAGGAAGCCAGTCTACTTAGGACGATAAACCTGAGTTAGTTACCAATTTACTATACGGACGGAGAGCACATTAAGCCTAAATTAGCAACTATACTCTATGACGTAACTCAAATTGCATACAGTGCATTATTAAACTAATTGTTAACGACACAAACTGACCGAGTGCGATAATTTCATATTATTAATAATTCGTATCAGCGCCGTGTTTGCTAGCGATAGCAACCAAATTCAATTTGCTTCCACTGACGAATATTTCAACTAGCAAGAGTAATTAATTATGTTCGGCCATGTTTCGCGACATAATTTTAATTAATAAAGATTAATTAGTAACAACATCTATGTCACAGAGTTACTCGGATATGAAATTATATTAATGAGAGTTATAGTTGTGATTGTAGCTAACGTATCAAATTATAATATACCTAGTAACGACAGAAGTACCTATAGACTAGGGTTGCCATCCGCATTTTCTGAAAAATAGGATTCGAAGGTTGAAATACTAGGTTTAAAACTAGGAAGCAGTAAGAGCAATAGTTAATAGTAAAAGGCAATGAAAACAGGCTAAATGAAACTCCACTAATACCAATAAGTGTAAAATAAAGTGTATAAGAAAGGCATAAGTAATAGATCCAGACCGACTCGTACCAATGAGTTTTTAGGACTTTATGTACGATTTGTAACACCACTGGCTTTTCGGTGAAGGAAAACATCGTGAGGAAACCAGAATGCTTCAATTTCGAGGCATGTATTGTACCTACTGTCCATTATAAGGGCTCACCCCCCGTCACACTGGACAGAGTTTCGGTACGTGGATGTTCTGAGGTTTCAGAATATCTCTGACTACCCCCTCGGGGAATATAGTCGTGAGCATACGCTTATGCGTATGCTTATAAGTAATAGATTACTTAAGTCCTGTTTATGCAGTAGTGCTGTTTAAAACACAGGTCTTTGAAATCCCAGAACGCTACTTAAAAACTAACCAGGACACTCCAAAAAGCAGGTAATATCCTGGGAAAACAGGACGATTGGCAACCCTACTATAGGCGGTAGTTACACAGTATTATAGTACTCTGTGACGGTAGTGACATAATGTTATGATTCACCCAGTAAATAACATCTAAAGGCATAATTATCTTTGTAACCCAGTGTTATTAACATAAAATGAATACAAATGATACAGACCTTGTGAGCGGTACAGTGACGTAATACGTATAAAAGAATATGGTGAGGACGGATAGGAGCATGACGCCGACGACGCACTTCCTCACGTTGACGTGGTTGGCGAGCCAGAAACAGCAGCGCGGCGCCGGCGCGCGGTGCGCGTGCGCTTGCGCCTGCCCGTACTCCCCGCACTCCAGCAGCGGCGCCCGCGACCCTCGACCCTCGCCCGCCATGCTTAACCTACACACCACTATATTTACACAGAACTGTAACACTTAGGCCTCTAAGGTAAAACTTTAGTCTCTATCTGGGAACCCTAACGGCTGCGTTTGTCCTTGGTGGTGACGTTTTCTGTCGCCACTTGCCGTGTTTCCACATTTCATAGTGCAGGGGTGGCGTATGAGAGCGCGGGTGCGCGGGGAGGCTGGGTGCGCGGGCGCCGAGGCTGACGGCCATCTCGAGCCGACAAACGCGTCCGTTTCCGGTTTAAAATGGCCGCCGACGCATTATGGCGGGTTGTGCTCATCACGGCGACGGCGAGCGCTCCTGCTGCTTGAGCTCACGGCATCAGCGTCCGATGCCGCTCCGACTCACTACGTCGGCTCATCGGTGTCGTCTGAAACAATAGACAAACAGTCAATGATACATTCTGGTCGAAAGACAACGAATGACTATCTTACGTCTAAATAATATAGTGTAGACAAAAAGTAACATTAGACAGGTCTGTCTCACTCCACAGGTCAGGTACGCGGCCGATCCCCACCGAGGGGTGAATGGTTAGGTATACCGTGTAAACTTCTTGGTCAAATCTCACTAGACTTGCCGCCATTTTGTGAGTAGTCAATGCGAGACTTGAAAACCCAAGCGATGTCACGCTGCCAGCACGTGATAGAATGAAAGACTATGTGTAAAGGAAGCTTTCATGTCTAATGACTCCGTTCATTTTTGTTTGCACGCGCACCGTTGCGTTGTGACGGTTGGTAGGTTATTCGCAAATTGTACGATAGGACGGGTGCGAATAACTTTGCACCTTATAGCCGTGCAAATAGAGTCGCTATTTATTCAAATCTGCTTTGGAAGTGATTCGTCTGTACCGATATTACTAGTATTTATTCTGTGCATTAGGTTAATAACTGACGTTGAAAGAGACGAACTTTATATCGGCAACAAGGAGATATCATAGGACCACAATAGAAAATAGACTAAACCAGTGATTGCAAATAAAACGGAAAACGTAAAATAATAAAAATACAGAGCATTTGTTTCTTTTTAACAGTATAAAAGCCATTAGTAGCCTTCCATTAGGTAAAGCTCCATAAATATTGAGATGGCGCTACACTAATGTAAATGCTCTTACTATAAATGGAGAGAACACTATGCTTTATCTATTGAATCTGTAATCAATTACAGTAGAACCGGTCGTTAATTATTCTTCGCCAGTGGCAGTTGATAGCTTACACTAATTTAGTTTATTTAAAACCTACACATTATTGAAATTGTTACGTAAACATTGAACCTAATCTACAAGGGGTCTTGACGACTGTGAAAAACTGAATACAGACGAACCCCCAGGGCCAAAAGTGTTATTAGTAGTTAGAAGTTTGAAACTTTTGTAGTATACATAGTATTATTATTGTTGGCTGGGCTATTGCAACCAAGGGTCGTTATGTAACACTGCGACCATCGCTGGTCTATTTTGTTCGCCCCAAACTCACCCATATTTTACACATACATGTGAACTATTTTTTTTTCAGTCTCGGGTATGCAGGTTTCCTCACGATGTTTTCCTTCACCGCCGAGCTAGTGATAATGATAAATACAACCATACATAAATTCCGTAGAACTTAGTGGTACAGGCCAGGAATCGAACCGCCGCCTCATGATTGAGTTGCTAGCTCTCTTCCGTATGATTATCGCTCTGTACTTAGTAGCCCAAGAAAACATTTACACACTAAACATTAAGTTGCATAAGTTCATTAAATATCAGTTTTGAAACAAACAAACAAATATGTTTCTTCCAGCTTCTCCGCCGGTCCACTCTTGACCTGTGGTACAATTATAGGATCCTTCTTTATATGCTGACGATTTTAATAGAACAACTAAACAACTTTCTCTATGGGACCGCCGCCAAAAAAAAAAACAGCTGTTTCATAGAAAACTACTAACCTACTCAACCCAAATGAATGGAGAAACAGATTTATTTTTTGCGATTTCTGTGTTGGTCCCATAGAGAAAGTTGTAAAGTTTGATGGGCTGATCATTGCCTTAAAATTCATCAGTATATAGCACGTAAACTACCTAAAGTCTAACCTTTAAACCTCTACCCATCAACCTGAACAACTATTACTATGAGAGCAAAGCTGTCAGAACAAAAAAAATAACAACTGTTTTATACGTTTAAGTCGTGTAGGCATTGCAGTTTAGTAGGGCACATCAGATTTTGGGTAGATAGGTTGAGTACGTCAGTTTAAATGTTTGCCTTTAGTTAGTTTACATACTGTTTAAGAAGGACCCTGTATAATCGGTCTATAGGTATGTACTACGAATATTACAATATTCTTGAAGTCAACCAGTACACATACAGTATAAGTATCGTATTAACCCATTATGGCCTAGCGGTGCCATATGGCACCGTTTAATTTTCGCGTCCCCAGTCAATGCATCTTAGTTGTGATTGGTTTCTATCCAGACATATAGTATAGATGTGTTTCTTTGGCCACGTATCATTTTTAGCTTATCTTAGTTCATACTATGAATGCACGAACACCAAGAAATGCAACACGAACACAAAAAATATCGCAAAAATTTGCATACGCTTGAAGAAAGCACATTTTATTGTATAAATATGAATCAAGATCACTTTACAGGGTGTAAGTCACAGCCTAGTAAATACTGAAACAGTGAACTTAGACAATCAAACTGAACAACTTTCACTATGGAGACTACCTCAGGAAACGCGAAAAAAAAACAACTATCCCATACAAAGATTACCTCCTAAAGTCCCTACCTAAGTTACCTAAGTCTACCAGTTAGATGGTCTGAGTTCACCGTTTCAGTATTTGCTAAGCTGTCACTTACACCTTGTATATAATTTATTTTCTCAATAGGTTTTAGTTTTGAAAATATAATGAGTTTTCAAATGCCGGTGCTGTAGGTACGGCACTATAAACAAAATTGATAAAAATCAAGAATTTTCCAAACTACGAAAAAACGCAGTCTTTAATGGGTTAAGATAACAAGTAGACCTAGAAACGTGGGTAGCTAAGGTTCGTAAAAAATTATGTTGTCATTTCGTAATATATCAATTTCATCCCTCGGGATCTTTGAGCTCGTTGAGTCGTGAATACGTCGGTCGGCCGCCCATATAAATCCGACCTTCACGTTATTTGAATGAAGGCTTACATTGAAACACTTCTTTCCAGCCCGAAACAAAACCATTCAACCGTGAAATTGGACGAGCGATCCTCAAAATTCCGATTAAATTTGATTAAAAAGTTAAGTAATGAATGCGAAATCGGATTTGCAGGACAATGAAACGTGGTTTCAGTTCACTAGTCGCTACCACATCGAAGTATTAAATTATATCCAAAATAGCGATAGATAACTCATTGTCACTATTTCATGAAGCATTGGAAATGTTCTATTGCAGTGTCAGTTTGGTTAAAATAATGTAGCAAAATTTCAGCTAGGTCCAATTTCGAGATAAGACGATGGGATCCGGTATTTCTGGCAGTGGGCAATGTGGCTTTGATTTGCGTTCCCATTAAACTAGAGCGCACGATTATCTGCAGAGTTGAACTCCAATACTAATATCCTGTTACAGTGTTCCTCGTACCCATACCTACCAGAGCCGTAATGAAATTTTGAGTGCTTACGAGAGTCCCGGAACATTTTCGTAACCTAAGTACTTACGTTCTATACAGGAATTTATAATTTCGGGCACGCTTTGTTTTTATTCCGGCTGAAGGTAGGAAGAAGTACGTAATTTTATGCAGACAAACAGTAGTCTATTTGGTAACTAAAAGGGAGGTTCGGAGCGGTCGTTCCGAGGCGGCGGTGGAAGAGAAACGCGGCCGGAATCTGTGATCGTGCGACCCTTTGAATATTAACTAGCAGATGACCCACTGGCAACTGGGCTACGAATCTACAACCACACGAAAGGTTAATTCGATCTGCCCACTAAAATGTGATTTATATTTACTACTAAAGCAATTAACGTACATCGTGTGATTAGTGACAAATGAGGTATTTTGAAGTACTTATGTAACTTTAATAATGTGTTCCAGAGGGTTAAGTTAGTTAAGGGCCACCCTATAACTATCCGTGGACGTCGTTGGACTAAGAGTTTACTAAGGACTTCTTGTCTACTACTTCCGCATAACTGCGATCGCTGATTCATCATGCGATTAACGCGAACCTTATGACGGAGTTTCATAGCCGCTGCCGCACTTCATATAACCGATTTCTTATTCCTAATAATGAAATTAATAGTCTCGTGAAACATAGATTTTTAAAAAGACTGCACTGGACGTTAATATCATAAACCCACTGCGGATGTGATAACGAACGCAGAAAGGATCGGCGAGATGCTTTAAGACAATGTCTAGCCCGGTTCAGCTACACAATAGCCCTCTTAACTTAACTGCCACTACCATAGCTTCACTAATTGAACAAAGTATTACGTTACAATGTCTTTCACATAAGAAAAATATTAACTTACTTATTTTTGGATATCAGCAGTTAATAAATCAAAACAGTTAATTATTAGAACAATAAACATTTCATGGCATTTTTAACATTCCGTTTCTCAAAATAAATGTGCCACATCTGACACATATAATATGAGAGCGGGCGCAGCTCTGGTACAATAAAACAAACTTAAGTGCCCATATAACTAACAGTCTCTCCAGTAAGCAGGTATTTCGTTAGAAATTCGAACGTATAAAGCAAATACGATGGCATTCATCGCATTATATAATGTTTAGCCAAGTGTTAAACGACCCGTAAGTCCTTGAAGGTTAATTTACCCATTATTATTACTTAACGTACTTAAATTTTAAAGGAAAATAGTACCTAAAGTGTAAACAGCAATTTTAAGAGATACTAAACTAACAAGCAAAGCGCGATTAAGTTCTGTTCATGACTTCACATTCCTGAGACTGCATAATGTCTTCTAATTGTTCACAATGACTCTGTGACCTGAATTCTGCACATACCTAGTCTGCAATTTCAACTGGATACGGTATTCGAAAATCTGTATCCTCTTAGTATACCTGAAATATTTTGTCTAGAATTTTAAGTAGATCTTCATCGTTTACATTATTTCAGTCAAAAGACGGGAGACGCCTTGTCGTAGGTCTCCCCGCGGCTCCCCGCGAGATTTACCAGGTTATCAGTAAGGGGTCGTCCGATGGAAAGACTTTGGTTCGAGGCTTCTTCTCGAGAATCTTTATTCTTAATCGGTGGTCAATACTACGAGTTATACGTTATTATAATAAGATACCAGAGAATATTCTTAACTTGACGGACAAAAAGTTTAAGTCCCATGTTAAACAAGTCCTCTGTAAAAAAGGTTACTATAAACTCGATGATTATTTGAATGACCAAAATTTCTGGTCTTGACAATGTTACACTATGTAATTTAATATTGAATTAATGTAATTGTACTTTGTATATTTTGTTTAAAAGAAGTGTGTTGTAGAGTTTCTGGCCGCATCTTCTCTACAACGGAACACCTTCCGACGCGGTGGTAGATTCAAAAACATAATGTCAAAAAGTTATCTATGTGATATTATTTTGAATAAACAATTTTGACTTTGACTTTGACTATATGTCCCACCCTTTGTATATTCAACTTGCTAATACTAATCCTACGAGATAAGTCGTTAACTCTCTCTCCTGCAAATCAATTCCTGATTCAATCGAACAAAGAGAATCAACTAGATTCCAATATTGCAAAAGCACGAATATCTCATGAATACCTAACCTATCCGTATTAAGGGGCCATACGTCCCGGAATTACCTGGGAAGAGGTCTCTTATTTTTCGTTTTTCTACAAGATTTATACAAGTTACCGAAACGAAAAAAAATACGCGGTATTCTTGTTTAGTTTATGTAGTAAAATTATAAATTGAATACACGATTGAAATTACTTTAGACGATCGATTTTTTTTTTGACTAGAATAACTTGGAACCAATATTACTCACATATTCATCATTAGTTTATCTAGTGAAATCATTAAAAAAAACTATAAAACGTACTTTTATTAATTCTTTTTAATCGAAAAAACGGCACACGCACGCACTTTTCGGAGGGCTGGGCAGTCGCGTTTCTCATAGAAACTATTAGCCTGAACCTATGGCCACTTAATTTATGACCTTCTACGTTAACATGGCACCATTATTTCAGATCAAAAGACAATGTCTCTCACGGATACGAAGGGACGGAGCAAGTTATTATAACTTTGCTCGTTCGCCACACCTCCTCGTCGTCGTCACAGGCCGATTCGGAAACCCGCATAATAACGATGCCGTTAACATGAAACTGCTATAACGTGCGGATCACACTTCTCAAATGTTCAACTTGTATGAATCAATGAAAGCGATGACTGGGCAACTAATGATGAACATCAATTTAGTTAGCCATTCATAATATGAGAGCTTTACGTCTTAAATTTTAAGAGACTTAGGGTCACCACCGCCACTTCTTAGTAAATTCTTGTTAGCTTATCTGACATATCTTCCATACAAAATATGTCAGATGGTCTGTCAGATAAGCTGAAACTGTGGTGAAACTGGGTGCAGTCGCAGTCGGATATCGAAACAAAACCAAAGTAGGTAATCGATGTTTTTCCCTACTGATCAGTACCTGTCCAACTGCCGGACAAAACACGCCATATGATGGGAAGATCTAGGAGAGAAAAGGATAAAAAAAAAAAAGGGTTCGCGAAATAGCAAAGAAAGTAGGAAGAGACTGAGAAGAATGATAAACAATGTCAGAGTAAGTTTTGTTACGTTACTACATCGCAAAAATAAATCACACACTTTCATTTTGTTTCAAGCGGTAGAAGAAAAGGAGGAACACGGTACTAACATAGTCATTAGGGCGAGAAGCGAAGACCACAATCCACCCGCATATTTGGTCAAGATTAATTACCCCTAAACATCATCTGTCAACCCGAGGACATACCGACGACATTTTGTTTGCTGGACAAATAGCTCTACATGCCCGTCTCGTTATTAATTACACTACATTTATCTTTGAAAATGCAGAAACGAGAAATTAAGATGTTACAATGGCTTGGAAACATATTGTAATCTGTTTTTGCTAGAAATGCAACCCAACTGAAGCTCAAAATGAAAACAGAGGATGCAGCTTTATAATTTATTTGCTGAAGCTCTTACCTGGCTGTTACATTTGCTGAATGCAAGCTGGAGGGAACAACAATTGAGCACTAATTGTGATTCCACTAATTTGCATTGGCGCGTCGACTTACCGTGCCTGCCGCGTTCGCTAGTTGTATATTCTATGCCATGTTCAGTAAACATTCTCCTAGTAAACCCTGTTTACTGTAGCTACGAAATCTGATTAAAATTATGACTAACATAATGTTGCATCCTATTCACAACTGCCTTTTGTAATAGTAATACTATTAGACTGTTGATTTGATACAATTTGCAAATTGTTCACGTATGGAGGTTATGGTATTATATAACACATTAAAATTCGCAGCTGCCAACTATTAGGTACTGTACTGGGTGATTCATTTTTCCGCTTCGAAATCAGGGGTGGTTCACACGATCAAACTGAACAACTTTTACTATGGAAGCAAACCAGAATACGGAAAAAAATCAGCTCTCTCATACGTTTCAATTGATTAGGCATTGCAGTTTAGTATGGAAAAGCTGATATTTCTTTTTGCGATTTCAGGTTTGCTCCAATACTAAAAGTTGTTCAGTTTGATAGTCTAAACCACCCCCGAACATATCGAAAGGATAAAAAAATCGTTCAGTATTATGATGTTTTTACTGCATTTCATATAACATTATTAATCTTTAAAGAGAAGTAATGATGGTTGGGAAATAATTTGGCTTTCCAAATATCAAATGCATCGTGACTAACGATAGTTCAAAAGCAAAATTAGAAGCATCCAATCAAATTAAACATCGATATCGGCTAACAGCAATAACCGATCCCAGTTCAATCTATGTTGCAGCAAACAGGTATCTTCAATTAACGAAGCATTTAGAATACTGAAGTGTCACTACCGGATGAACGTGAAATTGAATTTAAGCACTGCTTTCAAGAATTTTAAATTTGTGTGGTTCCTTCTTAAAATGCAGTCTGTCTATGAAGTTTTTAATATAAACTGCACTGCTTGCTTGCATTAAATTATGCGAGTGGCAGTGGCTTTACACGATTACAGTAAATTTATGCAAGACATTATCCGAGGACAGCGGCGTCGCATAACAACGCCTTCAGTGTCCGAGCGGCACCGCTTCGCCGCCTCCTTTATGAAACCCCTCACTATGATATATGGGTGTGCGCCGCAACGTTATTGCTCCCTGAGCATCTTTCATATACCCAGCGTTTATTTTTGCATTATCAGCTGGTGCTCTATCAATTTAAACGGATAAGAATTTGTTTACGTATAGGACAGGAAGGCGAAGGGACGGTAACTTTTCGCTAATGATGGCCGGGCTCGTAGGCGCGGGACGCGGCCGCGTGATAATCCTCCCGACCATTAGGCCCGACCACTCGCTCGCAAATCGTCCGCATATTTTGCCCAAGATTAATTGTTCTCGAATATCATCTATCACGGTGAGCTCTCTTGCGACGGTCGTCAGCAGTGCGTACGACGTTTTATTTGAAGCACAATGAATCTCTAAGGGCACCAGTTTGAGACACCTAATTAAATTTTTGTTTCAAACAATGACAGAGCCCCTCGGACGAATATTGGAACGGAAGGGAAAGTACTTGTGGAAAATTATGCGACGATTCCCTTGGAGCTTGTGTACTTTATGAAGGTGACCCGATGACGATCAGAAGGGACTCGAGTAACACCTTCGCTGAGAGCTAAATATCCCAGGGGAGCGGATGAAACGTGCGGAGTTCCTTCTATTGATTTCTTCATTATTGCGTCGTATATAAACTGAAAACGCGAGCACATCATTCAACACGGTTAGAATCAAATTGAAAATCTCTTTGAGCTTCTATATTTCGTATCTCATTTCAATATTAAAGATTACCAACTCTCTGTGTATACTCAGACATCTAAATTCTTAAGACAAATCGTAACATCAACTTCATCATCGTGAAACGAGGTAAAAGGGGAGCACGTTTCATTACAAAATTTACATAACCCATTAATTTACCATTTAAATACTCCAAATCCTAATTTCGTAGGGACTAAATAAGGGCGATTACAGACTCTCCCAAAAGATAAATTCGTAGTTAAAAATACCCCTCGCGGAGTTTATTGCGCAACGGACAAGAACAAATTGAGTCAATCTTTTTTTGCCAGAAACGAAAAAGCGAACGCGTGGCATTTTCAACGTGTAAAGTTCGAATATCAATCAAGTCGACCTTTTTTCAATAACGCTACCACAGGGATATCCCGCGAAGCAATTTTTCGAGTAATTTCGCTCTTAGATCCCGGGTGTCCATTGACTTCTGATGTTGAGTTTGTTTCCGCCGATCGGAACAATTTGTCACAAAACCCGTCCTATTTGTGTAAATGCGAAACAATTTACAAATTATAACGATCTTTATGCGTTTTATAACTACTTCTATAGTGCATTCCGTCTTTAAAAGTAACGTAGCTTGCTAATAGGAATCCATTGTTTCTGATGTCAATTCGTTTGAGACTCCTATGGTTTTGGATAGGAAGACACCTTTTACCACCAGAAGGAGCATTGTTACATGATATTTTTGAGTACAAACAGCTCTACCTACTTTACTCAAATGTATGAATCATTTGTTTTTTATTTTCACATCGAAATAAGTAGCATCGAACAACACATTCCCCCCCCCCCCCCAATTTCGATCTTGACCCATAGTGAAAATTGATCAGTTTGAAGGTATGTTTAACATGTAGCACACCTTAATATGTAACGCATAAAATTTTACATTCAGTATAGTATACCTTTATCCCCAGGACGCGACGCAACAAGCGCCTCTGACCGACACGCACTTAGCGGGTTTAATTTTTCCATAAGTTCAATTGCAAAAGGCCGATTGGGACGAATACCTCTATTATTTCGTTATTTTGTGAAGCGAAATAGTGAAATAAAATGTAGGCTATTTTTTATGCGATAACGTGCGGGGTATCCGTGGGGAAACCACCTAAAGAATTCGCGGCAACGAGGTCAAACTATGTTATCTTGAACTATCCATTACACTAGGGTTTACGGAAAAATTCACACAATATCTCTTAAAATAATCGCGAACAAAAAATCACATTCTTCTGACAAAAATTCAAGTTAGTTCGGGCGTATTGTAAGGGTGACTAAGCTCATTGGATTCCTAAAATAGTAAAGCAAATGCTTGGATTTATTTACATATTCATAGGGCGATACATTAAGTACACGACACCTCTTGTTCAAACCGTTCACAGTTGAAATAATAAGCTGCGGTTCAAACAAAAGATATTCGTCGGCGAATGCGTTTGATTAAAGAAGTGAACTAACAGTGCACAGTGCAATGAATATTCAGTGCATAAGCATAATGCCGCAATCTTAGTGCCGCACGGTGGGCTGAAAATCGACTTTCATAGACATAGGGATAAAAAAAAATATGTGTCGTTTTTTTCATGGATATGGGTTTGGTTTATCATTTCTATGCTCAAATATTCACAAAAGGTTGATTTAGCATATAAATGGATGACTTATAATTTTTTTACGAAAAATTTGTATGGAGTTCGTGTGAAAAATCCGATTATCTTTGGAACAGCAAGTTAAACCGTAATATCCTTACAGGGGGTTTTAGAACTTATTATTTATGATTTATTGACATACCGCGTATGACGGTTACTGCTGCAGAAACTAAGTAAAAAAATAAAGAAATATAATAATTTTTTTAAATTCTTTCACGAATCTTTTTAAAGCGTCTAGTCAAAATACCAAGTATTAATTAGCTAATAAACCTAAATAAGTGATATTTAATTATTATTATTTAGTACCATGAGTCCATGACTATCATGCGACAACACAAAACAATAACTATTGATTGTGATTAGGAGTTCTAGATGAAGATTTTCAAGAACTTCAGCCAATGCATCTTAAATGAGCGTAGTTAGCAAAGGGAAATCTCTAATGAGGGTAGATTAACAAAAAATAAATTTGCTAATCACTATAGTTTTAATCATCAGTGGAAAGCAATAAATAAGCTAAATTTGACTTTAATAATTTAGTGTATTCCAAACTTTTGAACTACATACGTATTCTGTGACCGTAAAATATTATTATAATGGAAAGTCTAACCACCAACTTAGACTTGTTTGTTTTTCTAAGAAGTGGGAGTACTTCATTTGATCATGAAGTATTGTTCAGTGCAGTGGTAGCTCGTCTAGGTGATCGCTTCTCTGACGAAGACCGTGTAACAGTCAAGGAATTTTGTCGAAGATTTACAAGAGCTGCTTCACAGAGGTGGCAGAAATCTCACCGTATCCTTGATACATTCAGAAAGCAGTACGAAAATTGGCTTCAGGCTAATGTCGATTGGCCAAGTTGTGTGCCAACCGGTTTTGTCATCCAAGAATCAAATGATGAGAGACCTAGCGCACATTTAATCTCTCCAGAACCGTCAACATCGTCGTCTATTGGTACTATGACAAAAAGACCTCGAAAGTCATTCGAAGATCTGGGAAGCAAACAGAAGAAGAGAAGGTCTGAAGATCATAAATGCGAAGATCCAAACGAATTGGCCAGTTCAGCTGCATTACATTTAGAAGAAGATGGTCGTGAGGATACCGCATTTGTTATCAAATATATGCTGAAAAATCCAGAAGCAGCTGCAAAAATTAGAGAAATGCTTAAGAAACCAGTTCAAACTTGTTTATTTACACCAGAAAAATCACTAGGGTTGCTCCTTTCATTGAAACTCTCTAAGTGGCAATACATCACGTTGCGAGAGACGGCCGTTCGGGAAGGTGCTAAGGATATTTACCCGTCTTACTACAAAGTGCAACAAGCTAAACTACAATGCTATCCTCCGAAACAATCAGTCACTGTAATGGATTCTTCAGCTAGGATTACACTTCAAGCATTACTTGATATCACGGTGAAGAGGATCATTGAAAGTCTTTCTGAAAATGTGCAAAATAAGGATTTGAAGCTAGTATCTAAGTGGGGATTTGATGGTGCTTCCAACCAAAGCCGATACAAACAGAAAATGGAGGGGCAACAAGATGATTCCAGTATATTTATGACCTCGTTAGTGCCACTCAAGCTGACTGCTGGAGATGATACTTTGTGGACGAATCCAAAGCCATGCTCAGCCTTATATTGTCGTCCAGTGCAGTTCACTTTTATAAAGGAGAGCGAAGAAGTGGTCATCAGTCACAAAAGGCAAATGGATAATGAAATTAAGGATCTTATCCCTACTGAGTGCGGTAGTAATAAGGTGAGTCATCAACTTATGATGACAATGATCGATGCTAAAATTTGTACATATCTTTCTGAAGCTAGATCAAACGCATCGTGCTACCTGTGCTTAGCCAAACCTACAGAAATGAACCGTTTAGATGTTGTAACATCAAAGACTGTGTCAACTGGCGTATATGAATTTGGCTTGTCATCACTGCACGCTCGTATAAATTCTATGGAATGTCTTTTGCATATTTCATACCGACTCGACTTCAAAAAGTGGGCTGCAAGAGGCAATGAGTACAAGGCATTGTTAGAGGCAAGAAAAAAAAGTATCCAGGATAAATTTAAAGACGAGCTCAATCTTTTGATTGACATCGTAAAACAAGGCTCAGGAACCACTAATGACGGGAATACGGCAAGAAGGTTTTTCGAGTTTCCTGATAAAACTGCAGCCATTACTGGATTGGATGAAGAGCTTGTTCGAAGATTTGCCGTGATTCTGCAAGCAATAACATCTGGGGAGCAAATCGATGTCATCAAATTTAAAGATTATGCCCGCAAAACAGCAGAAAAGTACGTGGAGCTATACGACTGGTACCACATGTCTTCAACCGTCCATAAGCTTTTGATACACGGTGCAGACATAATCGCCAATAACGATATTGTGCCAATCGGAAGCCTTTCAGAAGAAGCCTCGGAGGCACGCAATAAAGATTTTAGAAGGTTCCGGGAACATCATTCGCGGAAAAAAAGCAGGCAAGCTTCCAATGAGGATATCCTCAATATGCTTGTTCTTTCGTCTGATCCTTTGATTAGTGCACGAAGACCTAAGTTAGATACTAAGAAAAGCCAGGATCTCTTTGCTGAAACTAAAGAACTAATCAAGTGCCAGGAAACTCAGTTCGAGTTTTTGGATGTATCTAATTTGGATCCTGATTCCGAATTGGAATCCGACGATAGTGATGTTGAATATTAATAATTATGTTTTATATTTTTTTTGTAAATAAGTTATTAAGTTATTTTTAATATTATTTAAGCTTTTTTATTATTATTTAAGTTTTTTAAGAATTACGCAAATACTAATATTTAATATATTTTAATACAAATATCAAAAGATTTTTTTTTATTTTTGTTTGGTGCATTAAAACGAGTCGTAAAAGAATTTAAAAATACAATATTTAATACTTTTATTAATCACTGTAAGTGATTAGCAAATTTACTTTTTGTTAATTACCCTCATTAGAGATTTCCCTTTGCTAACTACGCTCATTTAAGATGCATTGGCTGAAGTTCTTGAAAATCTTCATCTAGAACTCCTAATCACAATCAATAGTTATTGTTTTGTGTTGTCGCATGATAGTCATGGACTCATGGTACTAAATAATAATAATTAAATATCACTTATTTAGGTTTATTAGCTAATTAATACTTGGTATTTTGACTAGACGCTTTAAAAAGATTCGTGAAAGAATTTAAAAAAATTATTATATTTCTTTATTTTTTTACTTAGTTTCTGCAGCAGTAACCGTCATACGCGGTATGTCAATAAATCATAAATAATAAGTTCTAAAACCCCCTGTAAGGATATTACGGTTTCACTTGCTGTTCCAAAGATAATCGGATTTTTCACACGAACTCCATACAAACTTTTCGTAAAAAAATTATAAGTCATCCATTTATATGCTAAATCAACCTTTTGTGAATATTTGAGCATAGAAATGATAAACAAAACCCATATCCATGAAAAAAACGACACATATTTTTTTTTATCCCTATGTCTATGAAAGTCGATTTTCAGCCCACCGTGTGCCGGGAGACTGTCGTGACTGCAACCGCTGCCCATTTCTCATCTTAAGAGAAGTTTATCCCGAATGCGTAAATGCGCGCTGCATACAAACGAAGTCTGGTGATATTTCCAATACTAACCAATTAAACTCAATGAAATTTTGCAGAAACAATCTATGAACAAATCTCTATGCCTGTATCGTGTCCGATTTTCGTTAAAATATACAGTTTCAATGCTAGAATTAATTTAAGATTTGTATGGAAATCTTTGAGGCACCGTAACTTTAAAACTGTACATTTTAAGGAAAATCTGATACGATACAAGCATAGAGATTTATTTCTAGAATGTTTCTGCAAAATTGCATTGAGTTTAATCGGTTAGTATTGAAAATATCACCAGACTTCGTTTGTATGGAGCGCGCCAACAGTAATATACCCTTAAATCAACACGGGGTTGCATCGTACTTCATTAAGTGATAAGTCGTTAAATAACGTTTGTGGTGGTTAAGTAAGGAAATTATAACTTGGACGACTGCTATTGATTTTGGCTACTCGGAGTGCTATATGAAACCAGTGGGCGAACGTTAGTTGAATATAATTAAGAGAAGTTTATTCCGAATGTGTAAATGCGCGCTGCATACAAACGAAGTCTGGTGATATTTTCAATACTAACCAATTAAAGTCAATGAAATTTTGCAGAAACAATCTAGAAACAAATCTATATGCTTGTATCTTGTCCGTTTTTTACAGTTTCAATGCTAGGATGAATTTAAGATTTGTATGGACATCTTTGAGGCACTGTAACTTTAAAACTATACATTTTAACGAAAATCTGACACGATACAAGCATAGAGATTACTTTCTAGATTGTTTCAGAAAAATTTCACTGACTTTAATTGGTTACTATTGAAAATATAAACCAGACTTCGTTTGTATGGAGCGCGCCAACAGTAATATACACTTAAATAAAAATATTGACACAGGCGATACGGGTGAACTTTTTGGATCTCATGATGTGGCATTATTTTTGTCATCATCGCTCATACATCAATCACTTAGGTAATACAGAAAGCCATATGAGGTCTTTTTGATCGAGTACCTATGCGCAAAAATTATTAATTTGTGAAAAATGCTTTAAAGGCCGCTATTTGTTAGGGTATTGGAAGTGGAGTATCCTCTTTTCCCCTTTGTTTGCAGAGTGGTTTTTACGTACATACTCTCTTTGCCTTTAGAAAAATATGTTTGAATCGTCTCAACCTCGATGAATTCACTTTCATCCAAACAACAACATTACAACATAGGCATATGCTCACGACTATATTGCGCAAGTGAACAATGATATTGAAAAATATGCACATTTAAGTGCCCAAATTCTGACCAGTGTGATATACAGTAAGACCGTGTCGCTACGTTCAAATATAACAGTGGACATAATGATATTTCTCAAAATATGTTGTCTTTTACCATAAACCGTTCGTAATCGGTGGAGATTGTCTAAAGAAAACATTTATTTTTACAACCAAAATAATATGTAAAGGAAGCAAATATATCAGAAATATTTAGTAGGAAACCCGAAGTAGCGGCTATGGAAGAAAAGTGAAAAATAAGTTTGATGCATCTCCTTAGCATCCGACGACACTGTCGCAACTGCAGTGCTGCCCATTTCTCATATCATATGACAGGACCGACACGCTCCTGCCGCTGTTTTATTTTATAGTATACTAGCTTCTGCCTGCTGCTTCACCCATCCTCGTTGAATTAGCTGGGGATTTAGAATGTCACAGGATGTCTTCAAAATTTCATTTCGGAAAAGACTCGGCATCGGCATACATACAAACATTAGATTTATAGATTACAGTCGATCGATAATAATCTGAGATATATGGTAAAAGTAAATCTAAAAAAACATACAGACGAATTGATAGCCCCTTTATTGAAGTCGGTTGAAAATTCTTTGTCTATTTTGGTAGAGAACGCTACGCAGCAAAACATTCTTTTTTACGATGACATTAAAATGAGGAATCCTTATTGATTGGATAATAATCCCAGTACCCATGGTCAGATATATTGAATTCATTGGAACAGGAGAGGGGCAGAATAAACCTCTCGAATACTAATACGGTACAGGCCACGGAAATGTTAACGCCGCTCTTTTTTTTCGGCCGAGTTTTATGGGCCTGATATTCGCAGTTGTCCTGAGAACCAGAACAGTTTTGGCTGTAAATAACAGTTAGCGAGAATGCATGAACTAGCGAAAAGGATGCCGTCAAAAGGCACAAAATTTAGTGCATGTTTTGTAAACATTCCATTTTGCTTTGTTTCTTCGAGTTGCTAATGTTAAAAATGTTTCTATTGATATCTTATTTATATTACGTACCACAGCTTTGAAAAGGGTTTAGTAAAAGATATACAAAATTACCGAAGAACATTTTCGATGACGACATAATTAAAGTAAAAAATAAACAATTGTTTAAGATAATAATGACTACACTCACTCAAAGTTGTTTTCAGAAGCTTTACAGGTGCCGTATTTATGAAACGTTTGAATAGAACACATTTGTGTGATTGAATAGGTATCCACGACCCTATGAGCCATCACATCAATCATAACATTGATGAAAACTCACTTAGGCCTTATGTAAATATACGAGTATTACAAAAATTGTATCGCGTGTGTGGAATGGCGGTGGCTAAGCGATCGAAATCATGGGGAAAACCTATTAGGGACATTTGTTTACTGTTACCGACATACCATTATCTGTTTTAATAGTTACTAGATGGAAAAATAAGTGATATCATGTGTTATCTACGTATAACTACTTTCTATGTTTAGTTAATTGATGGTTGTAAAATCAATCTAAAATATCTTACCCTTTCAAAAAGCGATGCGGTACGACATTGACGAAAAAAATATTCAACAGTTTTTGCACACAGTAAAATGCAAATGTTTATTTGATAATAATCTTAAGATATAAGCAGTATCTGTCTATAAACACATCAAAATATTAGATAACAAAGAGGAAGCAACACTTATTGTCACACATTTCGTATGCGATTGGTGAGTGGTACCGCGGCGCGACACGTCCGCTACTTCAGGCGTCTGGGGGCATACTGAACCATATAACCGTAGTCGGCTGATATCAGTGTCCGTAGGGCAGGCTGCTACGAGCGATACGCGCTACGGCTACGAAGGCTGGAAAATTATTCGCTGAGGAAAAATTAGGCGTGCTACGACCGCGACAGTCCATCCATTCGCCGGGGACGTTCGTCGCGATACAGCCCAATCCCGCCCGATTAATACTAAGCACGCCAATAAATATTGATGCTGGCTTCTTTGTCTTGCACGGTGGATTCGTTCCGTTTTATTAATGGGACACTCAGGTTTTCTTGACAAATTGTATGGGACGCGATTTGGTAGCAGGTGCGATTTTTTCGTGGATCGTTTGTTAGATTTGTTACTGATTGAATTTATGATTCAGCTTCTGATTCGGCGCAACGTTTCGTTCGAGTCTGTTTTTTACCTTTTAGTAAAAAAGTTTAGATTATTTATAAAAGTTGTTTTGAAAATAAAGTTGATAATGTTTTAAGAGGGTCCAGGTGCTGCCCTCAATCATATTTTTGAAATTTCTTATCTATTATAAAATATTTAAAAGCAAGAACGTCAGAATTGTAGTCACTGTTGATTTTTAATTTATTGGGACATGACGTTTTTTTTTCATGTTTCTTCATTATCTTTCGTCGAATGACCACTTTTGGCTGTTTTAAAGATAGTAACTACAAACGTAAAACATAATAGCCATGTTTCACCAAATTGGAAATCGGCGATGTCTAAAATGTGACATTCTTGTTATTTGGTAATGTATACAATAGTTAAGAAATAAAAAAATATGGTTGAGGCTTGGTACCCCTTTAAAAAACTGTAAGTTCAAAAAGTACTCTACAACTTACTCAATTCGCGAAATCCACAGTGTTAATCTAAAATTTATAGACTTCGTTATTCAACACGACTGCTAACCTTTCTTCATACGAGACCCCGGTCTCTACAGGGTCACAAATGGCCGTCGGTTGATTAAGAGTAAGCATTTGTTAAAGCGCTGAGCCAGCAGATCACCCGTATATGAACGTGTGACGCACGGATAATCCTCTCCTAATTAATTAATGTATGACCAGGGCAAAGGTTGAGACCGTACGTGATACTGCTACAATCGGCTCACGGGATAGGCGGGATGAATTACGGTTTTCGGTTAATAATAGTTAATATCCTGGGATAATAAAAAATTATTGGTTATACTTTTTCTTTTATAGATTGCTCGTTGGTACCTATATCTTAGTTTATGATACTATAACGTACACATTTTTTCAGTCTTTGTGTTATTTTCGAATGACACACAACCTATCTTTATAGGATAATGCAACTCCATACTTTTATTGAAATATTCATATGCGAATTAGAATGTGTGAATAAGCACTCCTGAAGTGATATTTTTGAATCTCACACATTGTAATTTGTATAGGTACGGAAATGTCTAAAAACATTAAGTTTAAGTACGAGGTTAAAAAATATCACTTCTGAACAAATTTCTCTATGAGACCAACATCGAAATCGCGAAAAATATCTGCTGTCTTACACATTTGGGTCGAGTAGTTTTGTATGAAGCAGCAGAATTGCTTTTGCGATTTCGAGAGAAGATGTTCTACTACACCTCATTTCGTTTGGACCTCGTTTACTCGACCACCCTGTATAAACCACAAACGCAAACATAAGCTCAGTTGAAATTAAACAATAAAATGAGTAACTTGTCTAGTGCGCTGAACCTAAGCCTGAGGCAGGCTAAATCAGGGATCGGAAACCGGTTAATTTTGGAAACCGGTTTTGGTCATTGACCCCAAACCTGAATTGATTGCGGTTTAGTTTTCGGTTACCGGTATTTTAACCGGTTAATCTATCAAACCGGTTTTTTACAAATTTCAATTTTGTTGAGCAGAATTAACCGGTTAATTTGAGTAAAAAACGAGGGCCATCTCTTGTAGTTACTGCATAACGGAACTCTCGCTTTTTCTGCGGCTTGCCACTACAAGGTCATAGCAGTGTGGGCCCAAAGTTAATTTTGTTTTGATTAATCAAGTAATCAAAGCCTTAATCTGATTAATGATTAACGATTAAAGTCCACGCACCAGCATGGAGTCGTGATGACTGGTTGGGTCAAATCTTGACTGTGTCGTGGATGGATGGATGGATGGATGGCTGTTGGTAAGTGGTTAGTGGGTGTTTTGGTTTGGTGGTTATTTGGTGAGTGTTTGGTAAGTGGCGGTGGATGGTGGTGGATGTTGGGTGGCTGGTGATGGGTGGCGGGTTTTGGTGGTGGGTTGTGGAGTGGGGGCGGGTGCTGCTAGGTTTGTAGGTATTTGGTCGGGACCGCCATAATTAACTTTTAGTTTCCCAACCGATTGCTTCCAAAATCGATATTTGAAGGTCCACATGAACTTTAAACAAAAAACCGATGAGGGAATTAAGAAACGTAGACGCCATCTTGCACTTGTTTGTTTTTCTACCGATTCCGTCCAAAATCGATATCTGAGGATTTCTGCGATCTCCTACGACGAATGACAGATTCGTTCAGATTTCGGAAAAATGGCCGCCATTTTGAACTTTTTTGTTTTTCAACCGATTGCGTCCAAAATCGATATCTGGGGGTTTCTGTGATCTCCTACGACGAATCTGACGTCAGATTTTGGAAAAGTGGCCGCCATTTTGAACTTTTTTGTTTTTCACCCGATTGCATCCAAAATCGATATCTGAGGGTCCGCGTGGATTTCAAACACGGATCAGATGTCCGATTTGAGAAAAGTGGCCGCCATCTTGAACTTTTTTGTTTTTCACCCGATTGCATCCAAAATCGATATCTGAGGGTCCGCGTGGATTTCAAACACGGATCAGATGTCAGATTTGAGAAAAGTGGCCGCCATCTTGAACTTTTTTGTTTCTCAACCGATTGCTTCCAAAATCGATATCTGGGAGTTTCTGTGATCTCTTACGACGAATCTAACGTCAGATTTCGGAAAAGTGGCCGCCATCTTGAACTGTTTTGTTTTTCAACCGATTGCGTCCAAAATCGATATCTGGGCGCTTCTGCGATCTCTTACGACGAATCTGACGTCAGATTTTGGAAAAGTGGCCGCCATTTTGAACTTTTTTGTTTTTCACCCGATTGCGTCCAAAATCGATATCTGAGGGTCCGCGTGGATTTCAAACACGGATCCGATGTCAGATTTGAGAAAAGTGACCGCCATCTTGAACTTTTTTGTTTCTCAACCGATTGCTTCCAAAATCGATATCTGAGGATCCGTGTGGACTCCAAATACGGATCCGATGTCAGATTTGAGAAAAGTAGCCGCCATCTTGAACTTTTTTGTTTTTCAACGGATTGCTTTCAAAATCTATGTCTGAGAGTCCGCGTGGACTCCAAACACGGATCCGATGTCAGATTTGAGTAAAGTGGCCGCCATCTTGAACTTTTTTTTTTCTCAACCGATTGCTTCCAAAATCGATATCTGGGAGTTTCTGTGATCTCTTACGACGAATCTAACGTCAGATTTCGGAAAAGTGGCCGCCATCTTGAACAGTTTTGTTTTTCAACCGATTGCGTCCAAAATCGATATCTGGGCGCTTCTGCGATCTCTTACGACGAATCTGACGTCAGATTTTGGAAAAGTGGCCGCCATTTTGAACTTTTTTGTTTTTCACCCGATTGCATCCAAAATCGATATCTGAGGGTCCGCGTGGATTTCAAACACGCATCAGATGTCAGATTTGAGAAAAGTGACCGCCATCTTGAACTTTTTTGTTTTTCACCCGATTGCATCCAAAATCGATATCTGAGGGTCCGCGTGGATTTCAAACACGGATCCGATGTCAGATTTGAGAAAAGTGACCGCCATCTTGAACTTTTTTGTTTCTCAACCGATTGCTTCCAAAATCGATATCTGAGGATCCGTGTGGACTCCAAATACGGATCCGATGTCAGATTTGAGAAAAGTAGCCGCCATCGTGAACTTTTTTGTTTTTCAACGGATTGCTTCCAAAATCGATATCTGAGGATCCGCGTGGACTCCAAACACGGATCCGATGTCAGATTTGAGTAAAGTGGCCGCCATCTTGAACTTTTTTGTTTCTCAACCGATTGCTTCCAAAATCGATATCTGGGAGTTTCTGTGATCTCTTACGACGAATCTGACGTCAGATTTCGGAAAAGTGGCCGCCATTTTGAACTGTTTTGTTTTTCAACCGATTGCGTCCAAAATCGATATCTGGGCGCTTCTGCGATCTCTTACGACGAATCTGACGTCAGATTTCGGAAAAGTGGGTGCCATCTTGATTTTTTTTGTTTTCCACCCGATTGCATCCAAAATCGATATCTGGGCGCTTCTGCGATCTCTTACGACGAATCTAACGTAAGATTTCCGAAAAGTGGCTGCCATCTTGAACTTTTTTGTTTCTCAACCGATTGGTTCCAAAATCGATATCTGAAGATCCGCGTGGACTCCAAATACGGATCCGATGTCAGATTTGAGAAAAGTGGCCGCCATCTTGAACTTTTTTGTTTCTCAACCGATTGCTTCCAAAATCGATATCTGAGGATCCGCGTGGACTCCAAACACGGATCCGATATCAGATTTGAGAAAAGTGGTCGCCATCTTGAACTTCTATGTTTCTCAACCAATTGCTTCCAAAATCTATAATGTTAAATTTGAATCTAAAAAAAGTTGGCTAAATGTTGTACTAAAGTGTCAGCGGTAACAGCTTGTAGTATAGAAGCGTCTTGACGGTACATCTGCGCCTTATACAGCAAAACTGTCCTATTAACAGTATTGATGTAAATGTTTAATTCGCCATTTTATACAACTGTTATAGCCCAGTACATAACCTAACCTAAACCTAGCCTAATCGGTTGAGAATTAAATAACTCTCCTTCTGTCGCAGTTGGGTAAGAAGTTCAAGATGTCCGTCACTTTTCTCTAATCTTACATCGGATTCGTGTTTGAAGTTCACGTGGACCCTCAGATCATCAGATTTTCGAAGCAATCGCTTCAAAAACAAAAAAGTTCGATATAGCGGCCACTCTTAAATCGGATATTGGATCCGTGTTTGAAGTCCACGCGGACCCTCAGATATTGATTTATTGAAGCAATCGATTTGAGAAACAAAAAAGTTCAAGATGTCCGCCACTTTTCTCAAATCTGACATCAGATCCGTGTTTGGAGTCCACGCGGACCCTCAGATATAGATTTTGAAAGCAATCGGTTGAAAGACAAAAAGTTCAAGATGGCAGCCACTTTTCTCAAATCTGACATCGGATCCGTGTTTGGAGTCCACGCGGACCCTCAGATATTGATTTTGGAAGCAATCGATTTAAAAAACAAATAAGTTCAAGATGTCCGCCACTTTTCTCATATCTGACATCAGATCCGTGTTTGGAGTCCACGCGGACCCTCAGATATAGATTATGAAAGCAATCGGTTGAAAAACAAAAAAGTTCAAGATGGCGGCTACTTTTCTCAAATCTGACATCGGATCCGTGTTTGGAGTCCACGCGGATCCTCAGATATCGATTTTGGAAGCAATCGGTTGAGAAACAAAAAAGTTCAAGATGGCGGCCACTTTTCTCAAATCTGACGTCGGATCCGTGTTTGGAGTCCACGCGGACTCTCAGATGTCGATTTTGGAAGCAATCGGTTGAGAAACAAAAAAGTTCAAGATGGCGGCCACTTTTCTCAAATCTGACATCGGATCCATGTTAGGAGTCCACGCGGACCCTCATATATCAATTTTCGAAGCAATCAATTCAAAAACAAAAAAGTACAAGATGGCAGCCACTTTTCGGAAATCTGACGTTAGATTCGTCGTAAGAGATCGCAGAAACCCCCAGATATCGATTTTGGAAGCAATCGGTTGAGAAACAAAAAAGTTCAAGATGGCGGCCACTTTTCTCAAATCTGACTTCGGATCCGTGGTTGGAGCCCACGCGGATCCTCAGATATCGATTTTGGAAGCAATCGGTTGAGAAACAAAAAAGTTCAAGATGGCAGCCACTTTTCTCAAATCTGACATCGGATCCGTGTTTAGAGTCCACGCGGATCCTCAGATATCGATTTTGGAAGCAATCGGTTGAGAAACAATAAAATTCAAGATGGCCGCCACTTTACTCAAATCTGACATCGGATCCGTGTTTGGAGTCCACGCGGATCCTCAGATATCGATTTTGGAAGCAATCGGTTGAGAAACAAAAAAGTTGAAGATGGCGGCCACTTTTCTCAAATCTGACATCGGATCCGTGTTTGGAGTCCACGCGGATCCTCAGATATCGATTTTGGAAGCAATCGGTTGAGAAACAAAAAAGTTCAAGATAGCGGCCACTTTTCTCAAATCTGACATCGGATCCGTGTTTGGAGTCCACGCGGATCCTCAGATATCGATTTTGGAAGCAATCGGTTGAGAAACAAAAAAGTTCAAGATGGCGGCCACTTTTCTCAAATCTGACATCGGATCCGTGTTTAGAGTCCACGCGGATCCTCAGATATCGATTTTGGAAGCAATCGGTTGAGAAACAAAAAAGTTCAAGATGGCGGCCACTTTTCTCAAATCTGACATCGGATCCATGTTAGGAGTCCACGCGGACCCTCATGTATCAATTTTCGAAGCAATCAATTCAAAAACAAAAAAGTTCAAGATGGCAGCCACTTTTCGGAAATCTGACGTTAGATTCGTCGTAAGAGATCGCAGAAACCCCCAGATATCGATTTTGGACGCAATCGGGTGGAAAACAAAAAAAATCAAGATGGCACCCACTTTTCCGAAATCTGACGTCAGATTCGTCGTAAGAGATCGCAGAAACTCCCAGATATCGATTTTGGAAGCAATCGGTTGAGAAACAAAAAAGTTGAAGATGGCGGCCACTTTTCTCAAATCTGACATCGGATCCGTGTTTGGAGTCCACGCGGGTCCTCAGATATCGATTTTGGAAGCAATCGGTTGAGAAACAAAAAAGTTCAAGATGGCCGCCACTTTTCTCAAATCTGACGTCGGATCCGTGTTTGGAGTCCACGCGGACTCTCAGATATCGATTTTGGAAGCAATCGGTTGAGAAACAAAAAAGTTCAAGATGGCGGCGACTTTTCTCAAATCTGACATCGGATCCGTGTTTGGAGTCCACGCGGACTCTCAGATGTCGATTTTGGAAGCAATCGGTTGAGAAACAAAAAAGTTCAAGATGGCGGCCACTTTTCTCAAATCTGACATCGGATCCATGTTAGGAGTCCACGCGGACCCTCATATATCAATTTTCGAAGCAATCAATTCAAAAACAAAAAAGTACAAGATGGCAGCCACTTTTCGGAAATCTGACGTTAGATTCGTCGTAAGAGATCGCAGAAACCCCCAGATATCGATTTTGGAAGCAATCGGTTGAGAAACAAAAAAGTTCAAGATGGCGGCCACTTTTCTCAAATCTGACTTCGGATCCGTGGTTGGAGCCCACGCGGACCCTCAGATATCGATTTTGAAAGCAATCGGTTTGAGAAACAAAAAGTTCAAGATGGCGGCCACTTTTCTCAAATCTGACATCGGATTCGTCGCAAGAGATCGCAGAAACCCCCAGATGTAGATTTTGGACGCATTCGGTTAAAAAAACAAAAAAGTTTAAAATAAATTAATTTTAAATGAGTTATTCATTAAAAAATAAAAATGTATTTTTTAAAGGTTTCTAAGTAGACAATAAAATTTACTCCGTGTTTGAAGGCTGTAAAGGTAAAGGATTAAAAAAGTGAAATAAAAAAATTTTACCGTAAGATATTTTTTGAAGAGATAAATGCATAATTTTAAATTTGGGGTGGGGTGGGCTGACGTGAGTGTTTTAAAATTTTGATATATTTCTAGGCCCAATTTGGTTCTCGAATGATACACCCAAAAAAAAACAATTCTTAATTCATCCCGACTCAAACTGTAATTAATGACTGGGCTACATATCACCAAAACGAATGCACAGCGCGCGCAGCGTTGCCAGATTGGCGGCAATCTGGCAACAGCGCAGCGACCGGCGCACGGGTGGCGTGAGTTTAACCGGTTAATTCTGATCATAATATCGGTTAGCACGAGTTCAATAATTTCGTTCTCTGAATTAACCGGTAACCAAAATTATTTCGTTTTTTTATAAACCGGTTACTGGATTAACCGGTTAATGAATGAACACAATTATAACGGTTTTATGAACTATATTAACCGGTATTTCAAAACCGGTTAAGATCCCTGGGCTAAATAAGATTAACGAACACAAATACCTTTTGCTTGACTTCATCGCAGAATTTAGGCAATTTGAAGTTTATGTGATTACAATAAATAAAAGTAACACGGAGATACACTACAAAATATATCATTTTGCTGAGACTCAATCAAGCATCCAACGAGCGAACGAATTTCAAGATTACCCATAAAATTACATTATAACCTTATTTATAGGTACAATTCTATCAAATTAATTGCAAGTGTCACGAGAACGATTCGATCCGATTGGTGTGCATTAAAATTTTACATACATACAAACAAAAAATACAAAAATATTTATTTCATTGAGCACATACATACATATTCTCACGCCTCTCTCCCACTGAGGTAGGCAGAGGCAACGGAACAAATTGGAAATCACTTTTCGCGTTTCTGGCAGACCTCTCTACCTTCCTCCACATTCAATAGTCCTTTCATGCATGCTCGTCGGTTTCAGGTAGATCTGACCGGGCCCTTTTTAAGCACGTCGCCAATTTGGTCATTGTATACGTCTAGGCCGTCGCCTTCCAACAATTCCACTTACGCTTACCTAATAAAAGGCTTTATATTTCTAAAAACAATAATCGTCTCATAACTAGTGTAGCACCGAGCGGAGGGGTCTGATTTTATCTTTAATCATTGATGCTGAACTATAACTATCCTTTTTGATAACATCAGACCATCTGAGTAGTGTTTTACGTTCCCAATATTACTTTCGCAAAATCACCTGTTGTCTCTTTCGTCGTCTTAAAATTGTAGGTAGGTACCTAATGGGAAAGAGCCTCCCCGAGTGATGAAACCAGAGTTCGTCTGGCGCACCCTATGGGCAGCCTCGATACGAATACTTTTCACTACAGCATAACTGATTGTCATGCGACTCATGCTGACAAAAGAAGAGAAGAAGAACATTATAGGTAACAGACAAGATAAACTATAACACAATGTAACAAGAATAATGATTTGAAAGAAAGTGAGAAATGCTAGACTCAGCCGTCGTAAACAGTAGGATAATCGTATCAATGAGGCGTGTTGATCGCATGTACAGTCTATATCTTAGTAGGCCGAGCGAGGCATCGCACGCAACCATTAATAAACCACTGGATATTGTGAGGTGAAATGTTTAACGTTGCGCAATCTACAAGTGACCTTTATTCTAAACGTGTACTCATCAAGGATAGGACGAAATTGCATTAAACGCATTGGAGACGGCGACACACCAAGCTATACAAAACCATAATAAGTATAAGTATAACATATAACGTCGCGCGGCCAGCTTATGTTGGTTTTGAACAGCTTGATGAGTCGCCGTGTGTACTTAAAATGACAAAACGTACCTAATAGAATTATTAATTTATGAAATAAAAAGTCCCCACTGCGTTTCATATTTTTTGCGATTACTCGGAGCATTCAATAATATAGTCAGGTTTAAAATGCATCAAAACGTCAAATGTTATTAGTTTTCCTTCCACTCATTGCATTTTACGTCAGCACAACCAGCCAGCGTATTCCAGAATATTTAAACAGTTGATTTAAATTATTCAAAACTGTGAACATACGAAGATTCTGGACTACAAACGCTATCACAGGCACTGGTATGAAAATGATGCTAATGTAAGTGTTGCTCCTAAAAAACTAACTTATATAATTTCAATAGAAATTTACTCTTCGCCTGTTCGTTGAGTTAGATAAACTGTACTTTCCTATATACATATATTTATAATTATATGGGGGCACATGCTCTTAATGTCTGTCACAAGTTAGACAATGAGTGCCTTAAGCCTGCTCAGTCACAAAGTGTAAAGTTCCCTCTATAATACGACGCCTGCCACCTACCTACGAGGTGAAGCCACGGTGGCTTCATTTATGAAAAGCTTTCAGGTTCGACGAGCCAGTTCGGGAAGAGCTATTCAAATCGTCCTCCCGTAGAACCTTTACATAAATCAAGTATTCAATATGCTGTTTTCTCGTCATGTGCACACGATTTGTATAAGAGCGATTTGTTGCTACTGCCAATTGTTTAGAAAATATATTTGGTTCGTTATTTGGAAAAATATGTTTATACCCCAGTGTGAATAAAGGATATATTTCCTTGCAGCAAAATATGAGAATTTGGAGGATTTGAGACGGTAAAATATGTTTTGCATCGGCGTGTGGGATAGAACGTCTCTGTGCAAATAGATAGTGGAGGCTAGCCAGGTTACGGAGGCATAAGCCGAACAGCGCGCGTTTCGTGGGGCAATAAGCGGCTCAGTGGATTGCTGCCCGAGTCCCGACCCGAGCCCGGATGAATATTGCCAAAGAATAATACATTTGCTTCACATTATAGGTCCTCCTTCATATGAAGGAAACTTAAATATACAGGGTCCTTCTTAATATATTGACGGGTTTTCATCAGACCAGCAAGCTGAAAAACTTTCAGTCTTAACGTTGGTCCCATAGAGAACGTAGGTACGCGATTTTGGAGTTCCAGTACATTTTTGTGCCGCTGGCAGTGGAGACGTCTGAAACGTGGGGGGGGTGGAGGCTAAGGCGTTTGTGAGAGAGCTGGGCAGGGGCAAAATAGCAACGAAGTCCGATCAGGGTCGTATCAGGTGCAGAGGATTTCATTGGCCATCCAGCGCGGGAACGCAGCTAGTGTGATGGGATCCTTTGTGTTGAGTACGATTTATGATGAAAGGTAGTGTTTATTTATTATTTTGCTGACGAAACGTGTTGTGGATTTTTATGTATAATTTCTTGTGACGAAGCTTGTCGTGGATTTTGTACAGTACATCCTTTTGGACGACGCATGTTGCCAATTTTATAATTAACCATTTAATACGTTGTAATTTTGATTCCAATATTATTTTTTTTTAGAGAAAGTTGTATAGTTTAATGATCCGAGGATCCTTTTAATAAACCGCCAGCATATTAAGTAGGACCCTATATTGTTGCTTTATTTAAAAATAAATCTTTATTCGAATCCATATCAAAAGTACTTTAATAATAACTGACTGGAATTGTAGAACAAAACTGAATTCAGATCGAATTTCTAAAGACCCAAGTCATAGTGGAGGAACGAGTAAAACTTTTTTCATAAAAGTACAGCAAGGCAGTCGGCTGCGAGCAAGTGAACAGTTGTCGAGGTTACTTATTAACTTTTATAGCCATTGTTACATTTTGCGTGCTGCTTGTTTGCATTGACAATGACAAACAATATTTATTTTCGTACCAGTCGGGAATTTAAATCCATTGATTTCATTCAGCAAATAGTACGAAGAGCATCAATTATTAAAATAATATAAATGTTAATATTTTACCACCTTTGTATGAATGCAATAAAGAATACGTTCAACACAATTTAGTTCAAAGGCATTTCATTATCTCTGCTCTCCACGCAGAGACGACGCAAAGTTATGTAAAAGACAGAATAAATTTGACCAGAGTCGTCAAGACAATGCCAAGAATGTCGACAAAAGTTTTTTCATAAATGTGCAAGGACCGTACCGTGCAGAGGCAAGTCTACAGCTGACGACTCGCTCCGGGCATCGGGTCGCTCCGCCCGAGACTTTCCTCCAGATGTGAGCCAAAATGGGGATATCTTGTGAAATTTTATCACAAGTTATATCTGAAATCAACTCAAGTTTCTCTGAAGACAAAAGCTCGTCTATAATTTGTACCAAACCAACTAACTGTTCCGACAGCTCTATTTTAACAATTCCCTTGCGGGGTTGGAATTATGACATGACAGAAACCTCTAACAAATTGAGTTATATTATCTAGTTTGTTAAATAAGTTAACAAACATCATCTGTAATGCTTTAGAGACGTATCATTCAGGTATTGTTATAGGTATACCAGGGTGGGGAGACAGTTGCATCAGGTCCTCATGATACTGATCAACTGTCACAAAGGAACAAAAAATTCGTAAAAAAAATGTAACTTTTCATACATCAGCTGATTGCATTTAGTATGGAAAGCCCAACATTTTGTTTGCTAATTTCCTATAGGTTTTTAGGGACAGAAAAAAAGTCTTACAGGTTGTTAAGAAAAGTAGGACTTTGTTTAAAAAAAAAAAGATAATGTTTGACCTTTTGTGTAACGATTCTGTGGGATACGAGCCGAAGTTTAGTTAAGGTTCCTTAATAGGGCACACATCAAACGGAAGCGAAGTTTTGCCCGCAAGGTTCCGCTCTAGTACAAGGAGCACACCGACACATCCAACATAGTATAATTGGATTCGTTATTATAAACTACAAGCGGATTGTCGTGTCTAAACTAAATCAAACTTTGTTTCCGTCGGGAGTCGCCAACGAGTAACTGTCGTTGGAGAAATGGGACCAGTGGTGCTATTGTGTAATTTTGACGATTACGATTGATCGAACCATTTTGACAGTTCAATAAGAGTTCGGCTGCCAAACGAACATTTTTGTATTGTGTAACCGAACACGACCGATCGACCGATCCCACTCGGATGAATGAATGATTTCCCTGGTTTTTCCCTTCATAAGTACCAAAATTTGTATTTTGTAACTCATCGTGTAGATTGGAAACGTCAAATGATTACGGCAAGTCAAGAGCTACCGCAATCGGAATGAAACTGTAAAATTCAATGTTTGCGAAACATTTTTTACAAAAGTTAACTAACAAAAAACAAATAAAGCAGTAAATATATAACGTAAACTCTACAATTTGTTTGTACATCCATAGGAAAAATGTGATACAAGCGTTTTTACGTGTAAATAAGCAAGAAGAAAATTGTGTTGGAAATTGGCTAGTTACTTACAATTTAGACTTAAACTGTCTGAAAAGAGTACTCCAGCGTGAATTCTAGAACTACCAAGACCCTGCGAGGGAGCTAAAGAAACCAACTCGTAAGAGAGTAATAAGGAAATTAAAGAAATCTAAACCTGCCAAGTAAATCGGCTGGTTACCTATTATTTACGTCGAAACTGTCTAAAAAAAGTACTCCAGGGTGATTTCTAGAAGTACTAAGACCCTGCGAGGGTGCTAAGGAAGCCATTCTTACAAGCTGTACGGAACTTCAAGGAATCTAGAACTACCTAAATCTAGCAAGAAAATGGTACTGGAAATTAGCTGGTTATCTATTATTTACATAAAAACAATCTAGAAAGAGTACTGCAGTGTGTTTTCTAGAAGTGCTAAGACCCTGCGAGGAGCTAAGCAAGCCATTCTTACAAGTACAACAACAGTTGTTATATTATGTGAATATGCCCCTGACATCATCACAGCATATAGCTAAGGTAGGTAGGTACCTATTATCAGAGTTAAGTCCAATATGTTAAAAATAGGTAAATAATCTTCCTACAAGTTGAATAAGCCCTGGTGGTCCAGTGGGGAGTAACCGGGCAGGAAGCGATGGTATGATCCCCGGCTTTGTAACACCACTGGCTTTTCGGTGAAGGAAAACATAGTGAGGAAACCTGCATGCTTCAATTTCGAGGCATGTATTGTACCCACTGTCCATTATGTGGCCACGGGCTCACTCACACTGGACAGAGTTTTGGTACTACTGGTGAAACGTGGATGTTCTGAGGTTTCAGAATATCTTTGACTCCCCCTCGGGGAATATAGTCGTGAGTATATGCTTATGCAAGTTGAATAAGGTTATATGAGAACTATCATAACATAGATTCGAAATAATATTATTTTTGGGCTCGTTCTTCCCACACTGGTGGGATAAAGGTCTCTCTGTGAGTCACCGGCACCAACTCTTCCTGAGTATCTTAGTTATCTTGGGAAATTATGAACATTATTTAAATTTATCCATGTGTAAAATATCGTGACATACATATAGAAATAAATCAATATTAAATCGATAAAGCTTTCATCATTCATTTGATATAATCTCGCACTAGAAAATTCTTCAAATCCAAACTCTATCCAGTGTAGGTAACTGTTAGTGAGCCCATTGTAAACTGATACTGAAGTTACATTTCATCATCATCATCATTATTTGTGTGACAATGCCCAAGAAAAAAATATTATAGTAGCCTGCCATCCCCCCCTCCAGGAAATATTAGAATAAAATAAAAATACATAATGTGGTAAAGTATAATGTTTTATTTACAGATTATACATACACTGTTGACTTGAAACATATCATGGGTCACAGTACAACAAATAGAAGACTAGACGTGCGGTGCGAGGGGCGGGTGCACAAGACCGCGGCCCGTGCTGCATCCCATTAGTCCAATTGGAATCTGTTATTTCTTCACTAGTTGTACATACTTTATTTTAGATATATTTAGCTTAAGTTTTTACAATAAATTATTCACTCCTACAAAAGCAACTGAGTCTTATTCTACACACCGAACTCGCTAAAAATACATAATAGGACTTTTATTATGGAAACCATACAGCAAAACAAACATATCATCCATGACCGTACCGCGATTCCGTTTTCAGTCCGGCATGGTAACCATTATACCAACAGTATGGGAAAGAGTACTAATACCTACATACTTTGCGGACATTCTCTTCCTCATACCAATTTAACCTCACCCCCTCGGATGTACAGAAGGTGAATGACAGTAGTGTATTCCTGTCTCACCCGCACTCAGCTTACAAGTGCGAGCCCATATGTATGATATACTCTTGTTTGCTGTTTATGTGGTTTTGTTATGAATATCAGCAATTTTTGGGTAAGTTTGATGTAGCTCGTCTGAAAAGTTATAAAAACAAAGTTAAATCGATGTCCAGTATAATTAGTGTCACATATGCTGGAGAGCTTGGTGGCGCATTGCGGAGAGGTATGTACTCCTAGAGTGGTATGCCTGTGCCCTGCAGGGGAACGTATATAGGCCGATGATGATGATACTGTAATAAGAGCGTTTGTGGCGCGTTGCGGAGAGCTATGGAAACTCAATCTTGAGGACCGGGTTCGAATCCGCACGGAAAACATGCCACATACCAATGAGTTTTTCTAACGTATGTATGTAATACTGACTACTCTCAAACGGTGAAGGACAACATTGTGAGGAAACCTGCATACGCTGAAGAAGAAATTCCGATTGGGCACACGTGGTGGACTAACCCCCATACACCCTCACTGAGGGTAGGCCTGTGCCCTGCAGTGGGAAGTATATAGGCTGTGATGATGATGATACTGGAATTGAGTGGAGTTGTATTATCACGCCATACACCACTACCTACTCCACTCCGCCTATCTCTGCTTTGATTCCGCCATACAATTATGAGAAATCTCTTCTCCGCTCCCCTTGAACCATAGAGAATTTAAGATTTGAACCCGGCCGGAAATTCGAGCCCGTTTCCAGTCCGGCATGGCAACCATTATACCAACAGTATAGGAAAGAGTACTAATACCTACATACTTTACTTCTCTTCCTCATACCAATTTGACCTCACCCCCTCGCCCACTTTTTAAACAACCTATACAATGAAATATCATACAAATACTTAAATGTTGATCAAAATAGCTACCGGACCTTGATATTTTAAATTAGTGCTCATTATTAGCTGCTGATTGATGTTGCCAAAGACTTCTGGAAGCGACTTCAGCTCTTCTCTTGTTTGCTGTTTCTGTGGTTTTGTTATGAATCTCAGCAATTTTTGGGTTAGTTAGATGTAGCTTATCTGAAAAGTTATAAAAACAAATTTAAATTGGTATACTGGAATTGAGTGGAGATGTATGGTCACGCCGCATACCGCTGACAACGGTTAGGGTGTCGCAGAGGGTGAAAATTTTTACGCTAATTTTATATGGAGCTGGGACTTAGAAAAATTTTGATCGAAATTGTATGAACCATCGACTTAGTCGAATTTTCGGGTGAAATTAGTATGGGGGCTGGACTTGTAAAATTTTCAAAACTTGTCGTCTATGTAAGTGTCGGAAGAAGGGTCCGAGACTTAGAAAAATTTTGATCGAAATTGTATGAACCATCGACTTAGTCGAATTTTCGGTTGAAATTTGTATGGGGGCTGGACTTGTAAAATTTTCAAAAATAATTTTTTTTTTAATTTTTGCATGTGGAAGGGTGGGTTTACGGGTACCCCAGGGGTTCGAAAAATTAGCTATTTTTTTGCTAGGATTCACAGTTATCGAGATATCTCTTCATTACTCGGTTAGGTTAGCGAGGAGCGAAGCGACGAGCATGTTAGTTATCTTGTGACCCACAGCAACAGAACCGAATTGCTACTATTTACCTAGTCTACCCAAAAACATTCCCTTTAATATCGTCCAATTTTGTATGGGACCCTCTTTGCGACACCCCGACCCTGACAACTCCACTCCGCCTATCTCTGCTTTGATAATGCCACACAAATATGAGAAATCTCTTCTCCGCTCCCCTTGAACAATATCCACTAACTTAGAATCCAGCAGATGGATAAATAACGAAATCATATTAATTATTGTTCACAACACAGACTCCTGTTTGTTTTTTGTTGAATTTTTAACATGATGAGTTGACGGGCAATAGAAAACCTCATTTTGTTTGATTGACTCAGAGACTCAACTCTCTTTTTTGTAGAGTCAACCTAATTACTACCAAATGTATTGTACTAGCGGTGACTGTTATATGTGTAGATTTGACATGGATAGCTTTGGCAGAATTTTCTGAATAAATACTTTAATTGTGTGTTCGTTAGTGTTAGCCAGAAATTGATAAAATTTCAACTTACTTTGGGACAGTTTATCCGTGACAAAGTTGTGGTTTTTCCGGTCAGAGTGTCGTCTTAGGGGTCCAAGAACAACTTTTCACTTTATTATTAGGTATATCAGCCATTGCTGTCCTACTGTTGGGCCGTGCTTCCCGGTTTTGCTGCCAATTTTCTTTTCATGTGGAATCGTCATCATTTCATCTTCCTTCATTTGGGCTAGATAACTCTGTCTAGGTCTTCCTCTGCATCTCTTCCCTTCCAGTATGGTATGGTAATTGTCATCTCGTATCAATAATATAACGATTGTAAAATTTATTACAATAAAATTTTACGTTATGACATTGTCGTTTTGAATATCATACATTTTTTCGAAATAGCACCAAAGGTGTGTGCAAACGAAACAGCGATAGTGTTAAATCTATGGCGTTTTCTCATTCTTTCATGTCTCATATCGTTGTAATAAAAAAAATAAAGACATTTGAAGCGCCATCTAGTATCGAGTAGCAGAACTTGAAAAACCATAGAGAATTAAAAATGTTGCCACTGGTTTGCGTTTTGTTCGTATAGTTGCATTCTAAATAAAAATTTGTATATTTATTGGTAAGATTCCGTTTATTTTGAAAAAAAAAAAGGTTTTATGTCTCAAAATTGAAAATTCTTCGTTTTTAGTGTAAGTTTGAAGCTGCAAATCCGTGTTTTACTTAATTTTAATTGGCCTTTTTATTTCTTCAAATTCTTGACAAAGCAAAAACCAGACGCGGAATTTGTGTGAAAATCATTCTATTTACATTCTTTTCATGCCGATTCGAGGAAATTTTTTTACACAATACGAAATTTTAACCACGATCGATCCGTATTCGTGTATTGTATCGTAATCGTAAAGAGTTACACAATAGCACCTCTGGAGTAGGTATTGGAACTATAATCCACTTTTGTTTCATGTTCTGAGCAATGACGAACGATATAATGTGACGTAATGGCAATTTAAATGTTCTGTTTTTTTAATATACAGGGTGTGAGGGTAAACAGTTGCATTACTTTAAGGGGTGATTGTACCCATGATACTGAACAACTTTCCCTAAGAAACCCATTGGAAATACACAAAAAAAATTTAGGACTTCCCATACTAATTGCAATCAGCTAATCGAACGTTTGTATGAAAAGTCAATTTTTTTTTTTGCGACTTTCCGATATGTTTCTTAGGGAAAGTTGTTCAGTAGCATGGTTACAATCACCCCTTAAAGTAATGCAACTATTTATCCTAACACCCTGTATAATAATATCACCTTTATTTCTCTTTTTTTCTTATAGTCGCGGGTAAACTCTTGTACAAATTAAAAACTATGGTAAGTAAATACATTGTGAAAACAATTATTATTTATTTCTATTTGTTTGTTTTTGTGTCACCGAGTCACCGAATTCATGACTATTGACCCTGTGCCTCAAAAAGGAACTATCCAGCCTATGAACAGCGTCAAGGAGAATGTTGGTGCTGCCCCGAACGCGGCACATCAGGGAGGCTACTCTTTTCAAACATACCTGCATGCGTAGCATGCTACACGTAATACGGCTGTATCACGTCTTTTATCTCGTTCGTTCGCGCGCAAATAGAAAGAGAGCGAAGGTTTGATAGCGCTGTATCACGGTGCCATGCTACCTATGCTGATGCACTACAAGAGCGACGCAACCCCAACAGGCTTGCCATGCTCTCCGAGTATACTTTACCCACAGACTGCACGTGTAGACCAATTTGTAGTATGCCTTTTTAATTATAAACTCAATAGCATTTAATAAATAAGATGGTCTGATAATAAATGTTCATCTACCAGAAAATCTACGTATTTTTTAGCAACACATATATTGCGTGTTTCACGACAATGATCACACGGTATCTGGTGGAGCTCACGCAATGTTCGCAATATAGATAAAACATTTCTCTAGCGTACACGCATCTACTCGCAGACACGGCGAGAGTCGTAAAATATCTGTCTACTGCCTCCTGACTCCGTGTTACTTTGATTATACTAATATAATATTAAACGAAAAGGAAGACTAGCTAGCTGCAATACTACCTAAAGTATTTCTTTTTAGTTTTTAGCATTACAATGTATTTCGGATTTACTTTTAGCTAACGATAGCGGACAGATGAAATTCAAATGCGTTTGAAGACAAATAGTCATCGAAATCGCGTTAACCTAGAAAAGTAGGTATAGGATCATAATTGAGGACAAAACATACCACTATATTCGTTTTAATAAATAATCGTCTATAATATGACCTCGATCCGAAACTACAACTTTTGGTTTAGCAGTCCAGCGTAGTTTTTAGTTTAGGTAAAAATGAAACCAACAGGGTCGTGAAAATACTTGTACAACGTGTTAATGAATAAGCGCAAAACCTTATACACCCCTGATTTTTATACACCCCAAAAATAATTCGATTGAAAAATTAATTTCATTACTTTGATATTTAAATTTTAAAGTTATTCGCATTTTAAGTTTTCAGGCAAAAATGATTGGTTATCATTTCAGCAATAAATGAAAGCGCTTGCGTACTTGTAGTAAGTAGGGTGAGTGTGCATGTGCGGTGGGTTGAGATCAAGTTCTATAAATTTTAAATTTTACAAACAAATGATTTTATATTTTGAAAAAAATTACCTACGTTGGAAACATGATAATTCGATTCTGCTCTCGATTCTAAACAAACTACTTTATGGTTTTGCGTTAATTCATTAACACGTTGTATAAATACACCTTTGAGACAAACTACCTTTGTTACACAGGTTATCCCCTCCCTCCCCCTAAGCGATTTGTCTATAACAAAGACAGTATGTTGTGCAAAATATATTACACACATGAATAAGAGACACGCAATAAATGAATCATTTTGCTATTAAACTCATCCATGCGGTGCAGACACGCACGGAGAGAGCCAATGTCGCGAAAGTGAAAACTGAAAACAACTGACGAAGTGATGAGGTTGGTATCTAAAAACTATATAATTAACGTTTTGATTTAATTAAATATTGATTTCAAACAATGAAATGTGTATAATAACCTCGTTAATGTTAATAAAATGCATTATTCGGGGAAAAGTTGGTACCTAAACAAAGCTTTTCTTCCGCAAACAGTGTGAAAGTCGGTAATATGTCAGTGTTGATTTCAATATGAGCTATAAAATATGATGGCTCGGGGCATTAGGCACAAATCTTGAACAGACGTCGCCACTTAAAATAAGCTGGCACGATTTCAAGTGCCGCCAACCTGAATGCGAAGTATTCAGTTCATCAAAACCAGATGTTTCCGAGACCTATGTAAACACAGATTTTTACACGGAACGTGTATGATATTGATATGATTAAATAACGTGTAAAATTGTATCTATTTGCTCAACTGTACAATTAAATTAATCGGCAGTTATTTTCAATTCGGTTTTATTTATAAAATTGAGAAAAAATACCTCAAGTGGGCAAACAACGATATAACAATAAAACACTTGTTACTGGATACGATGCCAAAACTGTATGTATTCTTGCAATTACTACGGAACTAGTACTTTACTCTTCAAAAGCTTATAAAGATTCAGAGCACTGGCTAGGCTGAAAGAAGTTCGACGACATTAAACGTTTTAATGTTATAAACAAACAGTGGAGGTTGGCCGTGATCCAACTGGGTTGAAGCGCCGGCGCCGCTGCCACGCTGCCCTGCCACCCACTCTGATATGCAGCTATTGCTCCATCTCCACATGACCACTGATTTGTTACTTCTCCATCTTTGTCCAAAACAATATTAGCTCATTAATTACCAAACAAAGCCAACATTCGAGGGATTATATTAAATCCGTTGACAACACTTCGTACAGTTAACTCGCCTAGTTTATTCTCGGTTTCAATTAAATCGTGGCTTAGCTAGCAAGTTACGCAGTTATAGAGGCCCATTATCTGCATGAAATTTGACTCACAAACCGCAGTCTCCCTGGTGGGTCGACATAACTCGACCCAAGTTGAAAGCTTTAATTACGTGGAGTGAGTTGTTCACGCAGGTGACTCCTTAATTATAGGGTCGAAATTGAGCTACCCATTGGACTGACACGTTTGCAAACGGATCATCGTGTCCCATTAAATCCATACTAACCTTTGTAAATACCCTTAATTGTAACTTACTATTAAGGGCAGAGGGGCTGTTAAGATTAAAATATTCAACGGATGGTGGTAATTAAAATGTTTGTAATAAAGTAATTGTGCCGCTGTTATCTTGGCGGAACAATGTCACTAGCTCGAGAAGGGTTTTCGTCGTTATTGAAGCAGTTACGCCTGGTTTGAATGCTAATTTTGCGCTTGATCAACACATTAAAGACACTTGTACATCTGAATTAATGGTTAAATTCAAGAATAATTAAAGCTTATCACAACTGCTGATAGATGTCGAGAATATCACACTCCTTTTGAATACCATTTCCGTATTTCATAGGAAAATCCAAGTTACATGAATATTTTGTTTCGCTTATAAAATAACGAGTAGGTACCTAAGCTTGAGATTAAGCCTAACATTTGTAGTACACAGACGTTGACTGTTTTTATGATACAATCTTTTTTTGTGTAGGATTATGTCAATACGTATAACGTATTCGGCAGAGATATCTCGTGCGACTTTCCCCCAATATAATGGTAGCAAATAGGTGTCTGCACATTTGCTATTCCGCCTACGTCTGCGTATTTGAACAGACAATTGACTCGCAGCAATAACGTTTTGCTTTATACATACATGCCTTACCTTCGCTCGCGTTCTTACGTAACTATATTGTTTTCTACAAATCCAGCATAAATTCAGCTTTCGTATATCTAGCTTTAAATCAAGAAATGCGAAAACCCTACAATAAGCTTTCGCAGTACGCCGTGAAATGTAATATACCATATTGAATTCTCCATTCAGTCCTCGATATGGAAATGGAATGCATTATTTTTCCAATGAGCCAGATGACATTTGCCGTTCGTTGCATATGTAATACCATAGAGTAAAAGGCAAGAAGAGTGCTATACTCCATACTTACGTCGGGAAAAGCGCAAAATCCCGTTTCATAGATGGCGCTGACTCCTTGCGCGCGAGTTTCAACAACTTCAATTACGAATCTACTACTCTTTTTACCCGACTGCGCCAGAAGGAGGGTTATGTTTTTCGCGCGTATGTATGTATGGATGATTGATGGATTTTAACGTTTGAGGTGTCATTGGATTCGTAAAAATCGTGAGAGTGACATAGGGTATATTATTTTAAGATGGCGTCTACGAATAAAAAAAGAGAGGGGGAATAAACAATTTTTTTTTGTTAAAATTTACAATATGGGTATCAAATAAAAGCTATTAATCAGACGATTCCTAATATATAAATATTATAGTACTTTTATGTTACCGTTTCGACCCATGACTAAAAAGTATGAAAAACTAAATTATTAAGAAAAACAAAAAACCCGACTGCATAAAAACCTATTAACTGAAAAGAGAAAAACAAGCTCTATAATCACTAATAAGCTATAACAACTTTGTTTGAGAAAATATAAATTGATTGTTATTAGGTAGGTAATGCAGGCGGGGAGAAACCAATCAATAACCAACCAAAAACTTTCTTTGTCCCCGTTTGCGATTCCTACCTAATAACAATCAAATTATATTTGCTCAAACAAAGTTGTTATAGCTTATTAGTGATTATATAGCTTGTTTTTCTCTTTTCAGTTAATAGGTTTTTATGCAGTCGGGATTTTTTTAGTTACCCAAGCTACCTCTCTTACGTAGTTGGTTCGGTTCATAATATTGGTAGACTAATCAAAATTTCTTAGGGTATTTGGCAATTGATCTACTCGCGGGCAAGGAGTCAGCGCCATCTAGGAGAAGGGCTTTTGATCCTTTTCCGATGTACGCCATTTAGTTTGGAGTATAGCACTCTTTTTGTCTTTTACTCTATGGTATACCACAGACGAACTATATAGGAGTACTATATAGGGTCCTTCTTAATATGCTGACACTTTTTTAAGGGGATGATCAGACCATTAAACTGAACAACTTTCTCTATAGCACCAACGTCGAAATCGCGAAAAAAAATCTGCTGTTCTATACAAAACTGCAAACCTACTCGAGCCAAATGTATGGGATTTTTTTCGCGATTTCGATGTTGGTCCCATAGAGAAAGTTGTTCAGTTTGATGGTCTGGACATCCCCTTAAAAAAGTGTCAGCGTATTAAGTTGGACCCTGTATACTACAATACTAAGCTATTGTATGACGTTACGTACTAGTTTCGTTTTCGTCTGAAACAATACGCGAAGTGAATCATCGTGTAGTGTTTAACAGCTGATTCGAATCTTTAAGAGAAGTTTATTCCGAAAGCTCCCAAGCGAGCTGTATACAAACGAAGTTCCGTCCTATTTTCTACATTAACCAAATAAAGGTAATGACATTTTTACACACGATCTAGAAACTGATATCGGTGCCATATTTGTCAGATTTCCATTAAAAGAGCGCCGTACGAATTACATCCTCTTAAACATCAAAGTCATGTCAGTGAATAGTGTCGGTGCAAATGAGCTTAAATTACAATGGTGTGAGAGCCGTAAACAGGGCGCTTACCCTTTGCGCGGAAGGGCGACTCTGTTACACACAATCTAAATTTCCACACAAATTAAAAAGATTGTAGCGTCGAAGCCGCATTATTTCGGCCCGTCCGTCCATCCCTCGTGAATCCAATTTACGGGCTTGACGCGACTCTACGTAAATGGGTTTTCGGTTGCGAATTGTAACCTATTTACTCTGAGATACCTACTAATATGTAATTAGCAAGTTTTAAAAGATTCTTGCCAAAAAAGCCGTGGTGGTCCACTGCCGTGCAGGAGGCGATGGTTCGATACCCGATGAGTTTTTCGGAATTTATGTAACACCACTGGCCTTTCGGTGAAGGAAAACATCGTGAGGAAACCTGCATGCTTCAATTTCGAGGCATGTATTGTACCCACTGTCCATTACGCAAGTGGCAACGGGCTCACTCCCCATCACACTGGACAGAGTTTGAAACGTGGATGTCTGACTACCCCCTTCGGGGAATACAGTCATGAGCATATGCTAATGCATATGCATATGTATGCTTTAAAAGATTTTTTTGTTAAAGCCGCTTCTTATTATAAAAATTGTGTTGCAAAATTTAACTCTCATGTTAGTGATTCTAACGGTCAGTCCCCTAATAAATCTCTTGCTAGCTTTTACTACGTCAACAAGACAAAAAGTGACAGCAAGAGATTTAATGGAGGATTAAGTTTAATGAACGTACACACGGCGACACATCAAGCTACGCAAAACCAAAATAAGCTGGTCGCGCGTAGGTGGAGTAATGTCTAACGTCGCCCGGCCAGCTTATATACGTTTTGCGTAGCTGGATGTGTCGCCGTGTGTACGTGCAACTGACAGCTTAAACATTAATACGTTACGTTACTCAAAGAGGTATTTCAGACGGTCTATCTGGACAAATTTCACTATGGGTCCAATATAGGGGTTGGGTTTGCTGTAGTTGTAAATCCATCGTAATCACAAAGGAGAAAGTTCGCTTTAGAAATTGACATAACATCAAAATATTAACAAATGGACGCATTTATTAACAGAGTATGGACCTCAGAGGAAGGATCTCCATAGAGTCCACATAAATTTACGATTGTAGTTAGTCTCTTTTGTCTTATTACGAAACTTTAATAGTAGAAGGAGATGGAACTATAGATATTTGTTTATGCGGCTGTCCACTTTTTTTTGAGCTAGTGTGTGTGAAAAGTGACCGTAAACATAAGGCCATATGTCACTTGGTGCCTTTTGTCCATACTACTTGACACCACACACTCAAACTTAAACGTCAAAAAAAGTGGACACTTTAAAATTTGTATGGCTCACTCTATTAGGTATAATCTCTTTGGTATGGACGCTGCCAGTAGGAAAAAATGTTGAATGACACGCCATCAACACGATAGATAAGATTAACAAAAGAAGATAACAAAGTTAAAATAAAAACGAAACAATGAATATGTCTAAGGGAAGGGTAATGTAATAAAAACAATGGATTATTTCTAAATTAAACATTGAAAGTAATCTGTTTTAAATGACAAAAAACTCTCGATCGACATTAATACTCTATTTAATTGCGTCATTATAAAAAAATCCTGATTTCACAGACGGGTTTAATTAAGGTCGGAAATGAAATGTGGAAATTGTCAGGGAACAAATAAATGAAAAAACTCGGGCAATTCTCTCGTACCGAACTCGTATCGCACCACATGCTTGTTTGTCTTATATGTATCTAGATAGAAAGATACGAGTATATTTTGTGATAATTGTGTTTATTGTATATTTGTGTTCAAAATGTGTAATGTTTTTTGCTGCCGAATTTATTCATTAAAGACTTCAAATATGTTTTACTAGGTTTTGCTGGCGACTTCGTCCGCGTGGATTTCGAAAATTTTTAAATCCCCGTTGTACCCCTTTAGCGATCGATTTTCGAAAAATCCTTTCTTAGTGCACCCCTTTGCCCTCTGTAGAATATGTATTTCAGATAACGATTGAATCGGGTAGTTACACAATAAGACCCCAGGTATAGTTCGACAAAGTTTTTAATCCCATAACGGCTTTAATAACATTTGGTCACCATGAGTAGAAAGGTGTTTTTAGGTACACAATTACAATGTCACTTTAAGGTTTGCGTCAACATTATCCTTTCAAACTGGATATTTCCCACCATAACTCAACATACGTCGCAAGATTTAATATACTGGTATAAAATATAACTCCAGCTAGCTAATTAAACGCAGGCTCTCAAGACGAACTTGGAGATTATTAAATATTTCAAATGAGTAAACGTCTCAAGCACTAGGTAATTTTGAGTGACAAACGAGCGGTTGAGCGCCGGCTGGCGTCTCCGCGGAGTCCGTCACGTGCGCTCGCTAAATAAAATACGTTCGAGTAAGCCGCCCACAACAACCCGGGATGACAAATCTCATTCTCTATGCTAATTTCTGGGGTCTCTCCATCTTGACTGTCTCTCCCAAAACACAAATTTTTGCAGTAAATTTCAATTTCATGTTTTATCCATCCAGGTTAGGAAGAAAATTACATTTACTATCGAGGTCGTTGGGCTCAACCCTTGTTACATTTAGTGTATTGTCTGTCAACATGCAGAGAGTTGGCTGTTTGGGTAGGTATCGCGACATGGATGTTTCATTCTTTCGTACCCTTTTGGGTCGACTAAAGGTTTCTCGGCAACTGTCTCTACGGTTTTTCTTTGTCCGATCTTTTCATCTGAAGCCTGCTTTGTGAGGGAAATGTATTCTTCGCTTCACTCTACTACCTACGTATTAAATAATAACCGCTATAAAACCGCCTCCCTTTCCAAAATGTTCACTTAGAATTTCATGCGCCGTTTAGGTAAAATTGAAGAGCTCCATCACATGTAATGATAAGCCACTATAATAAAAGAGAAATTGTACGTTTTCCGCATTTTATGCGGCATCGGTATGGACACAGAAAAGAGATATACAGTACAGCAACTTCATATAAGCGCTTGAAGCGATGGACACACACAGACAAGTGCAATTGTGCACACGGCTCCTAAGAACGGCCACGTGCTAAGGTACTTCAGGGCGCAACAGTACTGGGGCCGGATTGCGCTAATTTAAAACATCGAAGTTCAATCTGTATTTAATTTAGGTTCTAATCACATTGCAATCCAGTTACTATTAAACTGTGGTGAATTCCGTATCGCGCGTATCCGTGTCAATCACATAGGAAATAAACTTAAATTATTTCCTATGTGATTGACAGCCTGAAACGTCTGAACGATCAGTCAAACGACTGTCATGAACTGTCAAATGATTAGCGCGATGTGTAAAAAGTTGTTATTCGCATGAGGTCAAATGAAGTTTCAGTGGAGATTTATTTAGCGCGATCGGTACCCTGAAGTACTTTAGCGTGCCGTGTACGTGGCACCCGTCTGTGTGCGTGCGTCGATTCGAGCGCTTGCATGAAGTTGCCTTTCTGTATATCTCTTTTCTGCGGCATCGGTATGGATAGGTAGGGTCCTTCATGCAGAGTGCGGAGAGCGCGGACGCATGCTGAATCACAAACTAGAAAATCAGTTCATTGTTGTGAACGGCTGAATATTCAGTTACCCGTGCCATTTTCCTGAATAACATTTACATGCAGATAAGTCTACGGGTGGTGTCGTGAGTAGAGTGACATTTAAATTAGACACTTTAACATTTAATACGCAAATTATAAAATACACACACAGTAATCACTTTTGGGATGGGGAGAATTTTTTCTAGTCATTTTTAGTGTTATTTGAAAAATACTGAATGGCTACGGCTACGTCTCAATAGGATGCATTTCCTTTACCTGAATCTAATCATTATTCGACGTTTATTTATGTTTCTCTGAAATTTTCTTAATCATCTTTCCGGCCAAGGAAACAATGGCCATAATGCCGGAAACTTCAGAAAAATTCAAAATTAAATAACTGAAAACATAAAAAATACGTAGTACGTAGGTAAATCGCAAAAAGAAGGGTGTTATAATTAAAAAAAAAAATCATTTATTCAACAAAATAGGTGATTAATAAATTCAATGTTGTTCATTGTGGAGTGCCAAGTTGTAAATAACCTTTAGCCCACAAATACACTCGAAAATAAATCTTAGCCCTTAGTCGCCTTCTACGACACCTACGGAGAGAAACAGGGTCTATTCTAAACCGGGAACCACACCAACGTCTTCGCAACAATGACTTTTAAGCAGCCCTTTATGAAACTTTATTAAATGGCTCGAATTGAAAAATTTTTGGAGCAAAAAAATTTTTACTTTCCGTAATAACCGTCATCTGGGGAATTTAGTGGTAGCTATTAAGAGCACCGTCACAAAGAAGTTGGTAGTGAACCCTCGCAAATTCTGTGCGAAGCTTAACATTCCACTACTGGACCTTGCGGTCGTTTTCAACGGACTTTAGTCCTTGCTTAATGTTCAAAAATGAAAAGGTTAAAAACCGGCCAAGTGCGAGCCGGACTGACGCAGCGAGGGTTCTGTACTATAATTACAAAAAAACATATTTTCTCTAGTCTACTTAGCGAGAGCCTGTCATACACTTGGCCGGTTTTTATTATTTTTCGTTTTCCTTTATATTGGGTCCTTAATATGCTGACAATGTATGGGATAGCAAATATTTTAAGCTTTCTATGAGAAAGATGTTCTTCTTGATGGTCTGTTCATCCTCTTAAAAATGGTCACCATATTAAGTTGGACCCTGTAAATTCACACCAAGTTTGACGCTTGTGTTTTGTCGTTTTTACGTTAGACCAAAAAGAAAAAAAAATCCTTTTAAAAAAACATTTTTCTGTGAATTTGTATTTTTAAGCAAATCAAAAATAATAACACATATTCTGTGAAAATTTCAACGTGCCAACTATAACAGTTCAAAAAATGAAGAAGGACTGAAGGCATTAGTAATAGGGCTCAGTTGGCACCCTTTGACTACAGAACCCAAAAAAGTTAAGGTTAAAACGATGCGACACAGAATAGGTACATTAAGGAGTTAAGTATATAATATATTTCACTCCTGAGTTACCGTTACATGCCATTTACGATAATGTATGTTTTCCTCAGGTGAACCACGCCACGCTTCGAAGATGTTATTGAACTAGTATCGAACTATATTATCTCCTCGACACGAAGTAATTTCCTTAGGTGAACTGTATCAACCCACTGACACGGTTTATAATGGTTTTAGAAAGCGCTACGTATATTCGATCATAATTTGCACAGAGTCAGAAATATCGGTTTAAATTCTGCGCAAATGTATTAACATTGTTCTTTGAGCAAAACGAAAAAACAACAATAGGTCGCCCTTGAGAGGTAGTCCTTTCAATTCAAGTCGGGAAAATGTATTTTATAAAGCGATAAATAAATAAAATGCGTTCTTTTCCTGTTTACCGAAATAATTAAAGAGAAAAACATTTAAAAGAGCTCGGAGCAATCAAAGTTCAATAATGGTGTTCCATTTCATAACTAATACCGGTAATACACTCTCGGCAGGCCCAGGCCGATTTATATTGACTGGTCTATAAAGCATTGTTTCTAGTTCAGTTTATAAAAACGTCAATGTACATCGGCCTTGGCCTGCCTCGCCGGCATAAAACTTTTACACACAAAATGCTAGAATCGGAAAAAACGTTTCTTATGGCGTATTCACCTTTCTGCGGCTTGAATTTGTCATAGGTACATTTACTGAATTTCCCTTTTCACTTAACATTAAAAAAATAAAGTTTAGGAGAACTCCGGGAGCGAGCGGCGGCGGTTAGAGAGCGAAGGCACAGAGGTCCTAATGCATTAGCGCGTAGAAGCCTTAACGTTTACTCAGCGTTACTTTTTGTTTGCCCAGCAGGCTTTGTGTGCCCCGCCACGCCATCCGCCGCACCTACTCTAACGTAACCTGCTGGGCACTTTGCTTATCCTACTTTCTATGTTTTCATTCAGAGTAGCTGTCCAACTAATCTCATTTTGATTTTCGACACTTAAACTGTTTGAATATTTGATTTCGACCCCAAACAACCGCTCGACGTTTCCTGAGTAATCGACACCGGAGATAGAGTAACTGCTTTGCCTAATTTAATAAACCGCGGCGAAACCTCTTTGAGGCCTGTCCTTGTAAAGTTTGTACACGGAAATCGAATTTTGGTCTGCTGTCATTTAGCTCGATTCTGTCGTAACAACATGCTAAGGGAAGGCGTGCCTGCCTGTCACAATTTGAATACAGAGTAGATACTTTGAAAGATTTTGTAGATAGAAAAGGAGTTTGTTTTGACGCCTTCTGTGACCGAAGCTAAATGAGGGTTATGTTCGATGTGAACACGAAATAAAGTGAGTCAAACGCGTGCGGGCCGGAAATCGTAGCCGTCGACGAACCATCACCGCGTCGCCGGATTGGCCCGTAACGTGGGGCCCTATATCCGCCGCGAAAGGGAACGTGTTTCCACTCCCAATATTGCCAGTATCGATACAAGCCTACCTAGATTTGCGTACTGCGCCGAAATTATCATCTAGAAGTACTGATTTTTCGGGATAAACGTTGAAGATCAAAATAACATTATTTATCGAAAGGTTTGGGATATACTCTAACTATCACACAATAATGTAGGTAATAGGAACGAAAACAGAAGATATTTGAACGCATTGAACGTGATAAATGTCGCTGAACAAACTAAGTTATGATTTATTGGTAACACCTTTGCCAGGTTTGAGTAAACAGAAAATGAAGACTGTAACATAATATATTACATGGAAAGACAAAGAACACTGACAATAATGCCACTTGTTAGAAATATTGCATGGATCCAGTTGAAACCTTGGCAGTTTATTTTATCTAACAAACAAGTGTGCTCTGCCGATATCAAAATCGATTATTGAATTATTACAAAAGCGTAGCTTTTAAATACAAATAGAAACGTAGTTATAATTTATACATATTGATTTCCCAGATATAATCAACATTACCGACGGTGCTCACTCGGTTTACAATAACACCAATAATTTTTATCATGAATTAATATGACAAGTGAATGACATATCGTGAACATTCAATTTAAAAGTTTTGACAGACACGCAAGTATAATAAAAGTGAAATTGAATTTAATTGAAATGAAAATAAAAAGAAACTCATTTATAATTTATAGCGCTAATTAAAGACGATTATAAAATGCTTAATGTACTGAAATGGCACGAAAAGCGAAAGACAGATGTTTCCGGAAAGACTTCAATTTTAAAAGTTTTGTACCAAAAGAAGTCGTTTCAGAGTAGCGATGTTCCTGGAAATCAAAACAATGCTCCCATTTTACAGAATTTTCAAATAAACGGAAATAAACACCAGTTTGCATCTCTTCTCTCAGCATTTGTAAAGCAATCTGCATAGTATTCGCCATTTAAAGGAGCCAATTTCAAAAAGTGGTAAAGGACAACAGTTGTTCACGTTTATGAGTGCTGTTATATCCTAAATGTTCGCGTACAGTATACAGCCTGTGTAATACGCCGGACTGATCGTTAATCTCCATACAGGAGCATGTGTGTTCCTGTATCGTTAGCGTATCGACAGTCGTAAATTCTCGTCGTATCTCAATCGTACATTTGCGGTCGATGTTCGTGTCACATTGGCTTTGTAACCGCTGTGATCTAAAATCAACTCGGCTCGTACTCTAATCATTATCGGATATTCTCCCTCTTTCCATATCGGAAGCGTGCTTCTTTATGCGTTCGTTAAATAATTATTTGTTATGCGTTGTAGGTATGATTCACGTCACGGGCGTGAGATTGTCTAACAACTCGTGTTCTCAAACATCCGTTCTCTAATTATAAAGCTTCTTTTATCCGATAACTTATCTGTGTGAGTTACCTACATTTTAAATTCTCGCTTAAGTACGTTTCCGAACAAAAGTTTAACGGGATGCACGTTACATTCATCCGGAAGAATCCTATTAAAGTGTGCGAATATAGTAAGAGGTTTTAGCGTTGGAATTTCAGAGATACAATAAAATCCTCTCGGTTACATAAAATGTGGCGAAAAATCGTTGGATGAACGTCGCAGCTTGTCACAGGCCGTCACTCCGGAGAGGAGCAACACCCGAATTAAATTCCAGCTTTCCCAATGCGCCCACGTTCCAACTCTCAGTTCACATTTTACGAGAGTTTCAGTAAAACTGTACAGATTTGTGAAATTAGGTACGTTATTTAGCTATTGTCTGGCGCCTGGTCGTAAAGGAGCGTCGCCGTGGTGGTATCGAATTTCACGCTAACGACGCGTCGTATAACTGAAACAATTGCGGAGTGGAAAAGCGAGTTATGGGCAGAGTGAGGGGAGAGGACAGGCGAGTGCATTAAGATAAAGCGCGTTGGGCGGCAGCCAGCGTCTCAAGTGTCCGGTCGGTGCCAAGCGCCGGGCGTCAAGCCGCCAACCCCAGTCGACAGCACCGCCCGCTCCTTCGTCCTGCCTGCTCCCTATTATTGCGATAAATGACAATAATCTTCACACCGTTTATTTAAGTTTCCAACATTCAATACCACTCTTATCTACCGTAATATAAACCGAGAGCAACAGTATTATACAAATTTACTTAATCCAATTAAACAACAGAAGAATATGTAGAGACACAGATTAACAATAATGGTAGAGGTGTATATTGTGACGTTTATGCGCGTCAATCTTAATTTACGAATTGACATTTTTCTAACAAGCAACTTTACTGAATTTTGGGTCAATTTAACTAATAAAAGTCAAGCTCCGTCAAGTGTCACATTTGGTTCGTTACTAAATTGAAAATATGTTACTAAATAGAAAGAAAAAAAAAGTTTTACTAAAAGTTTGTTAATTAATGAGAAACATACGAATATAATAGCCATGTTCTCACTTCGCACGTCTAAGCAGCACAGTAAGTTTAATATTTCGTGAAGAAACATATTTTGCATATTATCTAGACTACAGTCTGAATAGCTCTGCTTCTAAAGTTTTAATGGAAAGTAGAATTTAAGATCCGATTAAAAACAGCCAGCGGAAATTTTGCACAAAAATTATGTAACTGGTGAATATATTTTCCCAATAATTTAGAATACATACAAACCCTAATTACGGGGCAGACCCTGCAGCGTAACCTCCTGTCGGAGGTGTATGAAGTGCAAATGCTCTTTTAATTCTTCTGCCATTTGTAATAAAGCTTAAAATGGGTCTATTTCAAGAGCAAGAACAGTTTAAAACATTTGTGTAGCTTTCATTAAGAAGTTTTTAAGCGAAGTTAGTGAGAATCTCTCAGATACTTTAGCACAAATTAGTGGAACCCAAATCATCTTCGTGACGCTTTTTAGGATTCCGTAGTCTGACGAGGAACTTTTATAAAATAGTCTAGACCATATTTTTGTCCGTGTTATACATTTCTGAAGTTAGGAACGGAACTGCATGTTTGATATTGAAATAGTTCAGATCTCAACTTCAAGAAAATATAACGTCATAAATCAAGACTGTGCGGCGTCAAAACAAATTTTTTCTGAACCCTACTAATGCATAGTCTGACACACACTTGGCCAGTTTTTTCTATGAAACAAAATTGAGCTTTTCAATATTATAGCAAGATAATTCTCATAATAAATGTTTTGGAACATGTGTTTCCATTCCAGTTATGTTGAATAATGCAAACTTCGTGCTCGAAGATCTAAACCCATCTAATAAAGCACTGCATCTAACTTCGCATCCACCTAAACCCAATATCAATAAACGAGGTTCCCGAAAGCGCAATAAACGGTTGAACAGTCAGGTAGACAGAGTGAAAAGTCAGCAGTTTCTTTGAAGCGCATCCTCAGCCTCGGGAGACAATAATGAATTCAGGCCCGACGAGGGGCGCTTGAAAGTGCTCGTACGCCCCACTTTGCACTTCCTCCCTCATAAAGCGATTAATGACAGCCCGCGACCTTTGAGACTGCCGATCAGAATAAGAAGGAAATAAAATGCAATCACCGGAACGGATTCCTTTGGGCCAGCGCGGCCGGCAGCGCCGCTTCCTCCAATAAGCATTTTAAACTTTGGCACTTAGTAGCTTTCTTGTTTTATGGTTCATGAGACGAACATAATTTGCGGAAATTATTCTTATTACTTATAATTGGTTTCAACTCTAAGACAACTCGCTAGTGTGTATTACCACAGAATAAATACTAGTATTACTCGTACAGAAGAATCACTTTGAAAACTGATTTAAATAAATAAATAAAAAAATAAAAATCATTTATTTCAGGATACAAGGTCCCATATACACAAGATTTCAAGATTTCAATACAATATTAATATAAATTATAGGATATCACATTAAAATGTTCGTCAAAAATATAAAAATTGTCATAGATCTTTCTAAAATAGCGACTCTCTTTGCACGGCAATAAGGGGCAAATTTATTCGCAGCATATCGTAAAATTCGCGAATAACCAACCGTCACAACGGCGCGCGTGCAAACAAAAATGAACCGAGTCATTAGACATGAAAGCTTCCTTTACAAGGTATCCCTCTTTCATTCATTCACGTGCTGGCAGCGAGACATCGCTAGGGTTTACAAGTCTCGCATTAACTACTCCTAAAATAGCGGCAAGTCTAATGAGATTTGACCAAGAAGTTTACACGGTATACCAAACCTATTGCCCTTCACCCCTCGGTGGGGATCTGCCGTCAAGCGTACCTGTCCTGTGGAGTAAGAGAGGCCTGGTAATACGGCCCTCAAATTGACCACTGTATCGCTTTACTGTATTGCACCTAACCTGCTGACGCGGTAGATTACCTGCAACAAAAATAAAACATACAGTTAATCAAAGTCAGAAAAACAAAATGCAAATACGACGCTGCGAGTGTGTTATATAGCACAGCGGGTTAGCGATAGGATTTCGCCTACCAACTTTACTACGCAGGCATGTCAGCCCGTGAGCCCGGGAAATACATTTCCTGTCTTATAAACATATTCCAGGGAAAGCGCTGACGTAACTTAAGGAGACGTACCGAATCATGTTTTGATGGAAGACATGAGTCTCGATGTTTACGTAGATTTGAAAGCAAGCGAACAAAAAGCTTACAGCTTTCTTTAGAAATGTCAGTGAGCATCAACTTTATTTACATAGAGCGAAGTATTGTAGCAAGATACAATAAAAGCCTAAAAATATTGACAACTACGCACATATAAACACGACAATAGACCCTTTCGGGGTGGTTACACACATTGCTACAACTGCTAACTTTATTGTAATTTTCAGGCAATTGTAGCAAGGTTCACGTTTCGCATATTGAAGAATTCAAGATGAAATGACGAGTAAAGCGGTGATAAGTGGCTAGACTTTCTCCCACAAACACACTGCATTTAAAACTGTTATCCCTTAGTCGCTTCGCATGACCGACCGACACCCACGGGATTGGTATTGGTTGAGCGGGCTCGTTTTCCGCAACTCGACGTCTTGAGCGCCTATTTTGCGTGAGGTGGGAATATCCCACCCACGGGAAATAAATAGTGTTGTCCATTCTGAGCCATTGACAACTATTAGCCTATTTTTCCTTTTCCCCAGCCCCGGCTACTCTTCGGCTTTGTTTATAGGTACTGATATTCAAATACATAGGTACTCTGAGATATCTTTAGACCTTTTACAATGAAAGCTGTATCACAATCCTGGTGGTTCTCGAGTTGCAGGCGAACAAACAGAGAGCACGTTGGTAGTTTGGAAGTAAAGTGTATACTAGACAGATTTCTGAGCAAACATCTTGACAGCATCAACCATTTGTCAGACACATCGTGTAACAATGTGGATCCAAGGCCTATTAGTTGTATGTTGTAGTACTATTAGTCGTGACTTGGCATCGAGTTAGCCTGCTAATGTGCAATCAAACAGCATCGGTGGCGGCCAGTTAATTATGCGTGCGCTCTATGAATTCTAATCAAGCATGTAATTGCAGAGCACGTTGGCAAAATTTACAGATTTATGTTACTAAATAGAATACACCATTCAACTAGAAAATGTAAGGTAAAATTTGGGAAGGTGATTCCTCTAGTACAGTAAGTATGTAAATTTTTGATTATATCGTTTAAAAATAGCGATTACGTTTTATGACTTTACTCAGTAATGTCTAGATACTCTTTCTTATAAAATGGTAATTTATTTATTTAACACTTTATTGTACACACGGATATACAGATGAATACAGCATAATAGACAAGTACAAAGGGCGAGCTTATCTCTGAAGAGATTTCTTCCAGCAGACCCATGACAAAGAGAAAGTTTACAAAGTAAGTCAGGCTAGGTGTACACAAATCAAAGAAATAAACAAACTAAAACACACAATCTGAACAAAAACTAATGTAACGAATGTGTGGTAATGTGTACATTTCTGATTGTATCGTTTAAATTCTCGATTACTTTACACGGTAATTTTTAAGTAGGTATATTTGTTTCAATGACCATCATGTAATTGGTCTGTAATTAATTAACTAAATATTAAGAAGCAGAATTGCTAAGAACTGCCTAAAAACGCCATGTCGATTTGATAAAGATTGAATCGGGTAGATACACAATAAGACCCAGTTTCTATCTAGTTATACGTCAAATTAGCTTTTCTTCTTTTGCTAGAAAGAACTTGAGCTAAATTGGGAAAATGTTTACCTATTATCGAATTCTAGACTAAAAATCTTATGTTTAATAGGACTGACAGTCAGGAGAGGAGAGAGAGTTCATTAGTAAAAACAACGAAGTGTTTACATCTTTGTTAAACAAAGAGTACAAGACTTTCAGAATTTTATAGCAGAATTTAAACACCAGGGCGCATTTTGTTGCGTAAAATTTCCCTTAGATTAAGTAGGAATTTCCACTTATATTTGTTTAATGAGCAAACATAAACAAGAACTTGTTCAAAGGGTGAAAATGTCTCCGCTTAACCACCACGACCCGGATTTCGTGCCAAATATTTATTTTAATTACATCTCGGTTTCTTCACGGCTCAAGTTAAACGTCTCAACTAACTCCCACACCAATATTATGGATTAATTTAACACTCCAACATTTTCATCAATTGTTAGTTAAATTTCGGTTATACAGAGTGAAATTTACATCATTTGCATCCTTTTAAACTAAGAGTCTACCCATCAAATTGAGCAACTTTTGCTATGGGAGCAAAAAAGAACAGCTGTTGCATACACTTGAGTCGAGTAGGCATTGCAGTTTAGTATGGAACTGCAGGCGGATTTTTTTTTGCGCCGTTCTGTTTGCTCCCATAGTAAAAGTTGTTCAGTTTAATGGGTAGACTCTTAGTTTAAAAGGATGCTATTAATATCAATTTCACCCTGTAGAAGATAATTTTGGTAAAACACTAGAATAATGAATAATATTATCAAATTCTTTTTCAACTTGATTTTAAGTCTCTCTGGTGATACAAAGAAAATAAGTCTAAGTAAATTAACAAAATAAAATAGGAAAAGTAAAACCGAGTATTCTACGGAATACTGATGTAGAGCGTTTCCTCCGGGAAATACTGACGAAGTAATATAACCAGTATATAATCAAGTTGAGACCTAGTTCCATTAAGTGAAGAGAAAAAAGAGTTTAATATGCATTTATAGCGGAGATCGTAGAATTGGAAATGAACATTCTAAGGAAAGTTAATTAAAACTGAAACCGGCAGCTAAGCGGTGCCGGTGTGCCGGTGCCGGTGCCGGCAGGCAGACCAGGCGGAGACAATAAAGCGATGGGAGCCATCATAGCTGCTGTCAAGTACAACCGCTAAGTGCTATCTGAGATTATGTCTCGACAAGCTTAGAGTTACACTGCTTTAGTTAGAAATAGATTGCGGGGTCCTATTTCAGAAATTGTTAAACTGTTTTAGATCTTGATTTCCATTTACCAAAAATCGGACAAGTTCGAGTTTGATTCGCGCCCTTAGGGTTTCGTACTAACTTAATTGATGAAGGACAAACATAACATTGCAATGTAAAACTATTTTCTCTTATACATCGTTCTACATCACGGTTGATTTTCCAACTGGAAACGTAAGTTTGTCATCGAAAAACATATTTTTATTTCTGATAGGGAAGTATCCTATGGTTTAGATGAGCTTGCGAGAATATAAATCTGTGACGTTAATGGCCGTATCTTTTGATTGCGTTGCCTTAGAAGCTTATATTTTTACACCTCCAAGGGACCGTAGACCTTAGGCCGAGATTCAGAGACGATTTTTTTAGTCTTATCTCGAGCTAAGCAGGGCGAAAATGTATGGATTTTGACATACGAGAGTTCGAACTATGACTTAAAAATCGTCTCTCAATCTCGGCCTGAGTATTTAATATAGATTTTAACTTGATACTTCTACCCGTTCCTGAGAAAATCACAGACGGACAACAAAGTGATGTAGAAGTAGAGTAATAAATAGACAGCAAACAAACTTGCAAAAAACTATTTAATAATAATTAGCATAAAATACAATAAAGCTACTGACTCGGACAAGCAACGCGGAGGTCACATCTGCTGATGGTGCCCGCGATTGCGTCGGATTCCTTACGTTGCAAGGGCGAACGGTAAGAAAATACAGTGCGCATAAATTCAGTACACGTCCGACGATATAAATTTATAACGGCAAAGCGGAGCAGCGACAGACGGCGCTTTAGCCTTTGCGAATTTATTAAATAAATTAATTGAACCAAAATGAACGACGGCTTGAATATTGAACGTGCTCGAGCAGTCACTAAATTGTCACGGACGAAAAAAGATCTTCGAGATAACAAGTGTGTGATAAAAGATTTTTGGGTTCAAAGATTATAAGAATTTAATAAGCAATTAGAAGATGACGAAGTGTGTTTAGATAACGATTGTATATTACATTTGGCGCGCTCCATCGAAACGAAGTCTGGTTATATTTTTAATACTAACCAATTAAAGTCAGTGAAATTTTTCAGAAATATCTATGCTTATATCATGTCAGATTTTCGATAAAATGTATAGTTTTAAAGTTACAGTGCTTCAAAGATTTCCATATAAATCTTAAATTAATCCTAGCATTGAAACTGTATATTTTAACGAAAATCGGACAAGATACAAGCATAGAGATTGGTTTCTAGATTGTTTCTGTAAAATTTTATTGACTTTAATTGGTTAGTATTGAAAATATCTTCGTTCTTCGTTTGTATGCATTCGGAATAAACTTCTCTAAATTTTTTTAAAAGATACTCGAATGATGGCGTTATACAATCATGAAAACTTCGCTGTCAGATCGTAAGTGTTCCGTGTTTTTCTTAGTTCTCTGATTTTGGGAGGCGATTTATTAATTAATTATGATGGTTTTAATATATAAAAACGTGTACAGTAAATGTCAATTTATGTATAGTTAACAAACAAAATTAACAATGCAAATGTGGAACACTTTTACTCTTCTTTTCGTGTCAATGGTTTTACAATGATGCTGTTGTGTTGTAGAACAATTGTGTTGGTTGAACCAATAGTTTATTATGTTTATTTACTCTTAGCTGTATCTTGCTCTTGTGCAACGAATACCAACAACAATATAATTATGTATAACGCGTTTCATGTTATAATTTAGTAATCCAAGTACACATAACATAGTTTTCATTTAGTAACTCGCTTCAGTTTTTATGCATTTTTATTTTGAACACGTAGGGAATTCTTGCTTTTATTTTACATGTTTTCTATGACAGCTTTTGTTGTGCACGGATGACTGCTTGTATAGAACTAATAAAAAAACATCGAAATCTAACTAGATTTTTTCATATTATACAGGATGTAAGGAAAAGTATAATTAACCTTTAAACCAAATACTCTACCCATCAAACTTAACTACTTTTACTATGGGAGCAAACCTTTCAGCGCAATAAAATCTGCTGTTCCATACTAAACTGCACCGCCTAATCGACTCAAATGTATGAGACAGCAGATTTTTAATTGGACTAAAATAATGGACTTTTACTTGTGACTAGCACTGCATTTTTGCCGATGTCAAGTAGTTTGTGGAAGTATCTATCCCAATCTCAACGACTGTTTTCAGCAAAAACCCAGTTGAGAAGAGATGGCGGAGCCTCGTGGCAAGCTCATCACCACGCGAATGACACAACCGCTCGCGGCCAAACTTGCAACGTGACTCCCATCTAACCAAGTTGATTGCTTATAATGAATAGATGAAGATACTTTAAATATCAAAGGCGGGTGTGAAATATCAGCGACATCGCATCAACAAACATTTGTACGGCATTAAGTAGTTCCCGTCGGCTTCCAGTTTTCCAATAAACCACCCGACGGAGTGCATAACGTGCCGAGATTACTTATAGTCCCCGGAGCGGGCGACCAAACAACAATATTTGTTGGACCGGGACACTAGATTAATTTTTCCCCGGGCGTTTAGCTTTCAAGCTGTTCGGAAAAGCGTATTTACTGCAAACAAAAACACAATTTTAGTAGGAACATCCTTTAAGTGTGTTAGGATACGGTTTATCTATAAATATAACAGTTCCGTGACTGACTAAGTGACTCCCTGTCTTACAGATAAACTATCAATACTTATGAAACAGATCCGTGACTGACTGACTGATAGACAACGCACAGCCTACACTACTGAAGGCTACCGAAATGTGTGGAACAGCTGTTTTTTTTCGCGATTTTTAAGTTCTCTCCATCCATAGTAAAAATTGTTCAGTATGATGGTCTAGAAGCACCCCCTTTATTGTGTATCGCATTTAGTATATACAGGAGCTCAGCATTCCCAGAATCAATTTAATAAGCCTTAAAGGTGGCGGCTCGCAGCCGATACGACAATACTAGTTACTATGAACACGTATGGCACCGCTTCCGATGCCAGCGACTGACGAGTGCGTCAGACGCACGCGGCCGATGCGACAGACATATGGCATATGACAGAACCACGCGTCAGTCGCATCGGCCGCTGGCATTCGAAGTTCACCTTAAAGGAAATTTTGTACCTAAGAGTGAAAAAAAACACAATTTTGAGCAATAAATCCAGCTGTCTAGTAAATATACAAAATGTTAACTTTAGTAAAATATTTTACATTTGTAATATAAAAACCTCAGTTGTCCGTAATTAACAACGGAGCGCAAACAACGAAACATTACAGGATTCCCTCTGCATAAAGTGAAAAGTACTTTGCTTTTCCTCATTTAAATATAAGCTGTTATTAAAATGGAACAATGAATGAGGTTATTTTCATTACCACTATTATTGTAAGAATACTAACAGCTCCGTTAGTTCACAGGCGGCTAAATTATGCTCTATATTTCTACACTAAGAAAAATGTTTACTAAAATACTGTTAGAATTAATAAAACACGAATTACATGACAGCATTAACTTACTATACTATTAACTATACATTCGGACTTTTAGAATTTAGTTAATTTTGCAGTTATTGAACTAGGGAATTAATTAAAAGTTGTAATAATTATGATGAACGATGAATTTAAGTAAAATTATGTTAAATTTATAATAAAAACTAGCTATTGCCCACGACTTAGTCTATGTGTTCCAATCAAATCCAGAACATATTCTATCTTATCTGCGTGCCGAATTTCCTCCAAACCAGTTCAGCCGCTTATGCGTGATTGAGCCACAAATATCCAAACGTAAAAACATCATCACAAACTTTCACATTTATAATATACTAGTTTACCCACGACTTCATCCGCACGAATTATATACCAGATTTTAAGTCAGGTCATAAGCTATCAAACAAAAAAAGTTTCATCAAAATCGGTTCATTAGTTTTTGCGTGATGCTGTTACAAACATACAAACAAACGAACAGGCCGACAAAAATTATAAAAATTTTGATTTGTAGTCTGGGAAACATAAAAACCATATCGTAATGTTTTTCATGTCAATATCTTCAATGTACAGATACACTTTTGTTACAGTTTTATAATAGTTAAGAAGTGAGATGAGATTTCACTGACATTGCAAGCCAGTCTTTTTTCGAAATAACATTTTTCTCAGTTTAGTAGCAACACAAACACATTACAAAAGGAGACTAGAGAAAAACAATATCATCCGAAAGGCGCCTAGCCTAATGACACGTAGCCGTGTAGGTATTACTTATAGATATAGGTAAATGTATTGTCGCTAAGCTTAAAAGGATAGGGCAAGTAATTAACAGTCTTTGTCCGAGGCATCCGGCTTGGCGTAGGATGTTAGCGCGACTGACTAATTCATTTCTTATGATCGTACACAAGATGAAAAGATGCTAAGAAGAAAACAACTTCCTATAAGGATTTAGGAGTATTTGCAAATAGGCCAAAACTGTCTTTGTGTGTTTGGTAAATTAATAAAATCGTTCAAATCTTTTGCATGGCCTATGTTTACGTGATTATTGTTTCTTAAAAAAAGTTGAGTGAGAACATTTTGAAAGTCTTACCTATGCATATTATATACATATGCTCACGACTATATTCCCCGAGGGCGTAGTTCAGAAATATTCTAAAAACTCAGGACATCCACGTTTCACTAGTACCCAAATATTAGTTAGAGAATCTACAGAGTGAAATTGATATCATTAGCCTTGTTTTTATTAACTAAGAGTCTGCCGCTCAAGGGAGCAAACCGATCGGAGCAAACAAAAAAGTCAGCTATTCCATATTCTACTCAAATGTATGCAACAGCTTTTTGCTCCGATCGGTTGCTCTCATAGTAAAAGTTGTTAAGTTTGATGGGTAGACTCTTAGTATAAAAGGATGCTAATGATATCAATTTCACCCTGTATAAAATGTAGCAGATTTTACTAAATTCTTGATTTATTGTTATTAATACAGCTTATATAAGCGTAAAATTGCTTAATATCTGCGAAATGTAGTCGTCCCTAAGTTATCAGTTATTCGATACAACCTTACCTAAAATCTCTAGAAGTCGGCTTCCGCATCCTACTCCCAAGGTTTTGTGACTAGATATTAGATTAAGCTATTTTGCTGAATAGAATTTGAATAGAGCAAAATCAGTGAAGTCAGGTTAGCTAAACCGCAGCGAAGACATAGCTCTAAGTTGAGACATGACAGCGTTATCTAAGCAGCGTTGAGAAATATGAACATAACCTCATTTGCATGCTACACTTAGGGGGTGAAGGCTCGAAGAACAGGGGTGAAGTGAGAGAACAATTTTGTCCGAATACACGACATGAGGCACTGTAAAATCGTACATACCTACATACATGACTGTAGGTGGTATATTAGTGCAAGATCCCATGAATGCCAGACCTTCGTTATTTTATAAAAGTAAGAGTATAAATGCTGAATTTTATGCATGCTACTTGGGTGGTGTATTAGAAGATTTTTCCTCAGTAGCCCAACAGTTTTGATCCTTCCAATCCCTGGCCCTGGCCAGACAATTTTAACCTGCTACCTGTCAAAGCTACGAAGATTCAAACTTCATAGTTGCCCGTCGTTCCTATCTTGGAAACTTCCAGCTTTTATAAAATAACGAAGGTCTGGCATTCGTGGGATTTTGCTCTATATCAGGTAGATGGCGTTGAGAAAAGCTTTGATGTTCAACAGTAAAAACCAAAGGACAGTGGAAGTAGGTATTACAGTCTAGCTAGCCCGCGTCTTCGTCTGCGTGGACATATACAGATAGATAACTCGTTTATTTCATCAGAACCATACAACACAAACAGTGATTGACAGATGTCATGAATGAATTTTTAGTCAATGCGAATGCGGATAACATACTCATCATCAAACTAAACAACATTTACTATGGAGCTAAATTAGAAATCGAGAAAAAAAATTAGCTGCATTTCTTATGGAAACACCATTGAAATCGCGAATATAATATCAGCTGTGCAAATATCAGCATACATTTGGGCCGATGGAGCAGGTGATTTTTTTTAGATAGATGTACTGATAAATGTGCTAAAACTTATTAAACAGTATCAATTAAGTACCTATCTCAAAAATGTAAGAGCAGCTCGAAACGATTAATTAAGCAGCAGGTGCAGCTGAAGATGTACTGTCTAAGCAGTCCACATGAATAACTTGAAGCATAATTTAATTTAACTTTTGCTGCAACTATGACAAATGTGTCTTGATACAAATTTCTATAATAACATAGGTAGGTATTTATCTTCTTCTTCTATCGAGTAGATGGCATGTCATTTTGTATTTTAATAGGTTCTCTACATTCTTAAGTTCTCTACATAGTCAATGTTATTTTCAACTAACACACACTTTACTGTATATTGTTAGTACTTGTACAGTAGGTCTACCATGAGTTTTCACTGTACTTTACTACTGTAGTTACGTCACCAGTTTTGTATTGAATTTCGTACAACCCGTACGCTCCTAGTGAATACGTTGAGAACTAATTTCTGTCATTCAAAATTTGTGACGTGATTAAAGTAGTAAAGTGCAGTGAAAACTCATAGTAGGCCTACTGGGAGTAAAATTAAACGTGCTTAACGGAGTGCTTCAGACGATCAGTCTGAACAACTTTTAATATGGAACCAAAATTGAAATCTCGAAAAAAAAGTGTTCCATAGATAACTTCAATTTTTTTCCACTCGTGTAATGTTGGTCCCATATTGAAATGTTCAGTTAAATGTCTGCCAAAAAATAAAAATTAATTATGATCTCATTTATAATTTATTTTTTATTTTATCACTTTATTGAACACACACTCGATACAAACAACAAAGTACAACAAAGAGGGGTTATCTCTGAAGAGATTTTATCCAGCGAAAGTATCAGTTTATAATAATACTCATAGTAAGGCACATAATAGGTTGGTTTAATTTCAATCCAAAACTAAATAAAGTTTTCACTTATACGCTACAACAACCAAAATTTGATTAGCATTGTTTCAATTTTACGAAACACTTTAGGGAATTCAGTGAGCTCGGTCGCAACGCAATTCGCAACGTGAGGGAATAATATGAGGAGAGCGGTTATGGGCACATATGGCATGGGCTCATTAACGCGCCACTGCAGCAATGCAAACCCAGCTGGCGCAATCCAGGTCTTAACGAAAGGTAATTTAACAGCTGCCGCCATTTATGGCCGTTTACCACCTACTCGTTGCACCTTTTAGTCCCTTGAGATAACTTGTGTGAACATTGTTAAAGTATGTCTTATAGGATACTTTTTAGGTTATTTATCTACTCAGTTCAGCTTTATGGCCTTTTAATCTGTCGTTTTGTTCGACTGTAATGAAAAACCTTGGCTAACATAAAAAGTTTGGATATATAGAATTAAGGCATCTGTGACAATATGTACTTAGACGGACTTGACTGCCTGATGTATATCATTCCCAAACTCCCGGACAACTACAACAAGCAGAGTTGACAAAGAGTTCGAGCAACGCCAAGATTCCCTGAGGCGCGCATCACACAACTCAAATAAAACTTAGATGTAGTTATACCCGTAGGGACAGAAGTTGCCAAAATAATACTTAAATAAAAAACTTTTTAAGCTTCATAAATCAGGTGCAGACTTACGACAAAGTGACACAAGTTATTGCAACACCCCAGTCGATTACGGAACACTTGTTTTCTTTTACTTTTTTGTTAGTTGAATGAAACGAGAATTCTGTGTTCCGCACGCTTAGACACCCCCAATAAGTTATCTAGTTTCCTCTGTCAGTGATAAATAGTATATTACACGGCAGACAATTATAGCCGTGTACCTTTAGTTCCCTTTCCCCAGGTTCTGGGCGCTGAATATTGCAGGAACCGCTGTGTTTTATGTGTTCAATTAGTACATTGCTCCACCTTCCTTTTTACCATTTTCCGGAGGTCAATTGACTTCACGAAGTACTAGGAAGGCTCTAGTTTCGAATATAAAGCACGGATACAACATTCCACAATGTTAAAGTTACTAAATACAGATTGGATTTTTGTTAAAACAATAAAGATGAGAAATTAATGTGGCTTTTTCAAGCGTTTTGATGCAACGAGATTATGTTTCAAGATCGAGTGTAATAGTTATCTAAACACAATAGTTAAACTGGGATGCTATTATGTGATGAGACGCATTAATTCAGAAGGTGGAACAATTGCGGCGGGCAGCTTCGTTAGACCGCAGGCGACACGTGTAATAAGATAAAGTAACGCCCGACGGCCGCCCCGTGCCCTGTTGGAACAAAGGTCTTCCGACATCGCCGCCTCGAACAATGCCCACCATGTTCGCAGCACTGTCCTCACCCATTTCTATCAATTCCCTATTGTCCTCCATGCTTCATGCGTTCATATTACAGAAAAGCTGCCGTTTCTGTGAGGCAATCGTTATTAAGCCGATTAAATCGTGAACTTTTACGTACAGCTCAGCAGAAGTAGTAACAAGCTTAACAAAAAGTTAGTCTAAATACGAGACGCGTAACCGCAGAGCCTAGAAATTTTCAAGTGAATTAAACGAAAATGTTGAGGCTCCTGATAAAACAAAGATGACTTCCTCTGATGTCGAAAAGGGTGATTGAAATCCAAACCCTGGGGAGAGACCGTGCCAAATATTTATTTAAATGACGTTTCCGTCTTTAAGCATCGGAATAAAATAATAGCGGAGCTCTTCATTTCAATTTGAACCTTAATAGCGCTGCGACTAATGACTCGTTTGGCGCATTCCTGCTATCTATTGAATGAGAGGGCCATAATTGTTATGCAGATAAATTAAAGCTTTTCCTTTGCACAAACAATACAAATTGGCAATAAGGATTTTACAGTGATATTACAAGACTTACAAGGTACCGTTAACTGTCGTGTTTACCGGAACACTATGATACAATAACAAACTGACTACAAATAATACCTACTCGTTCCCGAGTTGAATGAGGTCCATCAGGGTCCGGAACATGTCACTTATGCATTTGACAACGAGATAAACAGCCAATTACTTCAACTGTTCCAAAAGTGTGTCCAATTTAAAATTGCAGGACCGTTTTCGCAAACGACCTAGAAAAGCATTCTAAAAACGTGTAGATTTCCTCAATTAATCTTGTCAATAAAAAGATGGATAAAAATCTATTTCGGAGGTCATTTAAATTCAATTCAGCCGTTTATCTCGACTATATTGCACGTCTGTTCACCCTGAAATGTTGGTTTTCGCATTGTCACAAGGTGACACTTGATGCTCAGAATGAAGAGGGTATTCGGAAGTGACCAAACCGCCACTTTTAAAGGGATTACTTCTGTCTAAATAACTTCTAAGACTAGTAAATGTTATAGTTTCAAGTTGAGCAATGCCTTGATAGCATAAAGACAAAATGTCACTCTAATGCCAACTTCGTGAAAAGGTATTTCTAAATTCTGCTCCTATATTTCATTTACCTAAATATACCGTAATATTTTTCGGGGTTGTCAGAAACATTATGCTTGCAATTATAGCAAGGTACATCTCAGCTAATTTAGGTATGGAATGACGTAATCAAGTGACGTGTCGAACTCTTTAATCATCTTCTATTACCTGAAAAATAATTATTCAGTACTATGCTTCATTCCAAATAAGGACGACGAGATTTTCCGATTTCTATTTAGCTTTCTGGCCGATTCTGATTACCAAATGTACCTAATTAATTTATTGGATACATCATAATACTATCCGAAATATTTCGGACGTTACTAAAGCTGTTCTAAGAATAAGTGAGAGGAAGTGTTTCAAATCTCTGTTTCTGTAATGCAAAATAGCCTTAAAATTTCGTTGCTATTTTGAATGGAGTATAGGATATGACGATAAAAGCACTACGGATTTCAAATTTCGATTTTTAATTATGAAAAAAACTGACCGCGAAAAAAATTCAATAAAACTTTGTTGGCAATTTAGCCCGAGAAAAAACAACACACAGGCACAGTAGGAGTGTATCCAAGTTTAGTAGGTTACGCTATCACCACCCGCAAACCACCAGAGGCACATATTTAACGCTCCCGGCTTATCTCGAACGGGAGGGGGGCACGTGCTACAATATCGAGCCTATCTTTCTACTAATGGCCTACATGTGAAAGGTGAATAGCTCCATCGCGGAAAGGGAATAAGCCTCTCGCAGGCAGGGATCGCATGGTTTATTTTGTTGTAAGCTGCAATGTATACTCACGGGGGGAAATTGTGACTATAACATACATAAACTCACGACCATAATCCCTTTCGGCGTGATCGGTTGTAGCAAGGCTCACATTTAGCATATTGAAGGTTTCAAGATGGAATGATATGAAAAGTTGTGATAGGCTAGCTTTTCGCCCAAAAATACACTGCATATGAATCTATTATCCCATAATCGCCTCTTACGACACCTATGGGAATAAATGGGGTGGTCCACTCTAAGCCGGAACCCAGCGGCATGACTATAATTATCACTACATTATATTTAGTAAAAGGTCTGATTCAGGTGTAGAATAGACACACAAATGCACGACTTTCTGACATCTGAGTGCGACAAAAAGTTACTTCAGATGTAACCAGAAATTTAGGCTAAGCAAAAAGCAGAACATGCGCAGTCATCAATTATATGCGGCCGCAGTGCCGGCTACCACGGTGCGTCACCGATGTCCATTACGATGAAACATGTTGGTCTAATTAATGGACACAGTCTATTATTGTGCGGAAGCCACGTGTCGTGTGCGCTAGTCTATTCATGAAATGTTTCTGCTATTCGCAGAATCGCGTTATGACTGTTAACGTGAAACATTTTGCATTCATTAAAACTGATTTACTTTAACTGACTTATTGTAGAAAAGTCCGAAAATACCTATAATCAATAATTTCACTTTAGCCAGAAAGACGGATGCTGCTTTGAACAATTTTTCTAAGGGCTGCAAAAAAATACGGCAAATTGATATAAGCATGATGATGATCGGAGAAAAACGATGGTGTAATAAAGGGATAAAACAATCTTCATTCATGACATAGTGCAACACGTGGTAAACATATGGCGGATGAGACTACGCTGGAATCGTAGAAATTGCTGCGGTCAAAATCGTATTATTTCAATATGCAAAGCTATTCATCTTATCCCGAAACCTACCGACAATGCAGGACTCCAAATATCTACGAAAACGTTTCGTATTTTACGATCTTCAGATCGAAGTTTAACGTCGTACTGCATTCTAGATCGGGAAATCTTTCGATTTGCAACAGATAGATTCATTTCAGATTAGTCTTTCAAACTATTGTTTTGAAGCAAAATTGAATAGAAAAGCACGGCATTGCGAGGACTGTTTCAATTTATTTTATTTATAAATTGATAGTAAGCCACTACAAACCCTGCTTTTATCCAAGAGCTTATCTACGAAGATTGTCAAAGCACGCGGGACGCAGGGGTCTTAAACATGTAAGCAGGGCGGTGGTTATGTGGTCGGTTGATCGGGTGATTGAAGACGACAAGGGTAGGGCCTAGGCTGTTGAGGTGGTGAGGTGACGGACGGGCCAGCCGGCACCTGCGCCCGGCGACCGACGAGGCGCCGCCTAATGGCCTGTCGCGCGTCCATCCGCGCCTCTGATTGATCGACACACCCCCATGACGTGAGCACACATCGCATCGCCTCCACGATATCGCTTGTAATCCATCACACATTCCTAGTGGCGGAAATGTTAATGATATGGTCACAAGTTCGTGGAAGCTTCCACAATTTTTGCGCCGATGAAAGTATAGAAATTTAGTTGGAGGGCTTATTGCCAGAATTTAACTCTTTTTATGAATTCTTAGAGACAAAACATAAATCATGAAGTAACATTATTTGGCGACTTTAAAATAGAAATGTAAGTCTTATAAAGTAACAAATTCTTGTCTTGGCATAAATGAAGATTCTTACCTATCGGGCTCTTTAAAACTTTACGAAGTTATGAACTAAAGCTTGCTATCTTGCAACAGTCAGTTATGAAAATTTATTTAAGAATGTCGCAGGTACTCCGTTAACTTTTAAAAGCTTCGGGAAGAGGACTCTCTACCTTATGTCCGTGGCATAGAGTCTTGAGCCTATGTATGACAAAATACAAAACGAGTATCTATAGTCCGTTGGTAGTCTTTATAATAAGAATCTAGTTTAAGAGTTATGAGACCATGTCCCAGCAAGTTTTCTTATTTCAAGGTCTGAGATTTGTAATTAAGTGTTGGGTTTAATTTCCTTCAAGATCCTTCTTTTGATGCAAACGCTTTAAAAGTTTAACGCCTATTGGGGTTGTTTGGCACTTAATACTATAAAAGGCCATACTTAATCTTTTAACAAAACAGTTAATGTGATAGAAAACTGAATGCGAACGGGGGTTAATTACAATCATAAAAGTGAAAAACCGTGGGCTGCACAGTGTTGGAAAATAAACAAAACTGATAACGCTTTCTGAAATAACAAGCCTTAAGCGCGAGTTGTTCGAGTGGAAGTGATCAATTTTCTCAACAATTTCACCGTCATCTCGAATCTTTTCAGAGGCACAAAACATTTAGCCAATTCAGCGCACAAGGGCGAACGTGATAATAGAGCCTGTTGGCAGGGCTGGGCTGGGAGGGGCAGTCATCGCAAACATAAGCCATTAGCTTATTGTTACCCTACTTCAACCTTGCCATCCATTTGGGCTTTTTTGTAACAATCTTTAAGTGCCTCGAGAATCAAGAAAACTATCTAAAATAGCAATACATCAACATGGACGGGCCATTGTGAATAAGAATTTCAGAGGTCACTTCACATTGTGTCATTTTGCCGCCGGCCATAACCCAAAAGGCAGGATATTTCAGAATTTGAATGAGAAAGCGTTCGAGCGTGAATCTGGTAAATTGTTAAAGGAAAAATATGGGATAGGAGGTTAATATAGAACGTTAACATAGAAATGCAAAAGCAACAAGGTACTCTACTCAGTTTAGAATTAAGCTCTGTATCTGCTATCGTAAATTTTCGCTGCAGCAACAAAGATAACCTCCTGAATGTTGTGTACAGCACGTTAATGAATGCAGTTGCGGTTTGCAAGGGAAGGCTTTCAGGCTGTTCTAGGTAGCATGAAGCCGCAAGCTCGTGAACAGGTCGCGTGCAGCCGACAGACGATAGCGCGTGAAGCCCGGCCATTCTCCGCGGAACAAAGCTCCCCTGATCTAATCAACGCAACAATACACCACGGATAACTCCACAATTGAGCTGGAAAATAAACCGCCACCCGCGCCAGCACCGATATTTTAAATTACAAACAATATTACACGGCACGGTTGCAAACGAGTCCATTGTAGGCCGTGTGCGCCCGACAGCTGGTTTAGATAACATGTGACCTAACGAGAATAAAGCGCGCCATGAACAATTACAACGACAATGATGCCCTGCATGCGTATCACTGAACTGATTTAACAAACATAACATATATCGCGTTTTTATTAGATTATGTAACGAAAAACTTATTTCAACGGGTGTTGAATCAATCGAGTGGTTCTAGCTTAGAATGAACCCCAATTTTCCCGTTGGTATCGTATGAAGCGACTACGGGATTAAAGGTTTCTTATGCAATGTTTATATGGACGAAAGGCTAGCCCCATCTCACCATCTGACACTTCATTCTATCCTGAAACTTAAATTGCTAAATGTAAGCTTAGCTAGATCTACATTCTAAAACAGAAAGTTGGTAGTTGTAGGAATGTTTCTGCCCACCCCGAACGTGATGAGTTTATGTATGTATGTATTGTATGTAGAATCAACAACGAGATAGCAAATTATCTGCATGGTTTAAAAATATATAATAGCAATGTAAACAGGACATTATAACATCTGTAACCGAGCCATAGAATAAATATGTAAATAGCCTCACTTACAGAGGGGCGGACAGAAAGCGTCAGGCCTGCATTACCGGAGCCAAGCGAAGCAAGGGGCATTATGCGGATGATTTACGTGTGATGACTTAATCACACTCTCCACCCTGATAGACAGACGACCTCGAATAATACGAGGATAGGATAGGCATAGGCATATGCTCACGATTATATTCCCCGAGGCGGTAGACAGATATTCTGAAACCTCAGAACATCCACGTTTCACTGCCAGTGGTGTTACTTATTATAGCGGCTATAAAATACTAATAGTTCCTAAATAAGCACATAGAAAAATCTGAATCCCCTCTAAGTTATAGCCTGTAGGATCCCACTGCAGGGAAAAGGCCTCCTTTCACGAATAAGCGTGAGAGGGAGTGGGCTATACTCCACAACGCGAGCCCTGTGCGGATTGGCGGAGGCAAGTTAGTGGTCAACTTGTTTTCAAGCCGCAATAGGCCTCTGGCCTGGCTTAACGAATAGTTACACCGCCATCTGACGCAACTATCCGGGACCAACAGCTTAACGTGCCTTTCGAAGAACGGAGACGCTCGAGCTGAAATACCACTAAACGGTCGACCATCCAAAGACTGACCGGACCTGACGTTGCTTAACTTCGGTAATCGTTTCCAAGACCGAGCTCCACTACGCCAACGAGCGCCTCAATCCAGAAGGGTTATAATATATTATGTTTGTAATAACGGTAGCAAAATTGAAAATCGAAAGTCAAATGGAGTAGCCCCTTAACAAACACAAAGAAATAGGTATCTCCTTTTTATTTATTCGCTTCAATAGCTTTGATCTTCCGCCCTTTGAGAAACACCACTCAAGATTCACAGAATACGCTTAAGTCAAATGGTTTTCTATTTAAATGATTCTTGTTGAATGTCTATGGAATTGGCATTTCAAACATTTCGCCAGATGGTTCGAATGAAAGTGGGCATACCTGATAATGATAACATCTGGTACAACGATTTAATTACGACAGCATCATTAATAATTTTACATTTCTCTACTTTTCACAAATTCAATCCAAAGAATGTATAATTGATGTAAGAACATATTTCAATTGATGCTTATGAATATAGTCATAATCCCGCATTACTTACATAAAGCTAATTGCTTCGCTTCAGCAGAGAATTCGTAATACAAAGACTAGATAATTATTGTGGATTGTTGACTGTTCTCAAGCCACAGTATATAAGATCTGCAATAACAGAAAGTTATTGCACCGCTGCTGTATTTGAGTTCGAAACCCGAGTCATAATTTAGACAAAAAGAGAGTCGAAAAGGCAATTTGATCGAAGCGACAGACGTTGGTTGTTACGGGACATTCGAATGTGGGCGACAGCCGTGCAAGATAAAGCGCGTCCTCGTACGAACGAAGCGCTGTTCGATTTAATCAACCCATCGATAATTTACACTGGGAAATAGGCAGCCAATATAGAAAGCCATTAAGTTTGGTTAAACACTCTAATTTAAAAAAAAGAATCATACTGGTAGACACTCTAATTAATATCAATATTGAATTACCTACCTACGTTTTCGTTTTAATGACATAGGCCGATAACTTGAACAAATACTGGGTTAGATAAATTTTATCTCTCAACAGAATGAAGCCTACTATAGGTCTGACTGCAAAACACTCATTGAAATCGCTTAGCAGGAGACAATGTTATTAATTTTGAAGCTATTGTTTCATGGAACAATCGTGGCCTGTCCGTTCCGGGCGCACGGTTCGGGCACACGGGTCTCTAGATGTCCAACGTCACAAGCGGTCCGAGTGTGACTGACAAGTATGCGAGATAATACGAGCTCTTCGAAACAAAGAGACGGCGCCAGATTTAATCAACGATTCTATACAGAGATCCTGTAAGCACCTATGGCCGACAACAGATATAGTAAGTAGGCATCTAGGACGTGACGTTAATTCGAAGCTTTATGGATAAGTAATAATTTATGGATATGTGTAATAAATTGAACATGAAACGAGGATAGAATTTCTAATCCAGTGGCTACGTGTTGCTATGACATCAGTCTTAAGGTTATATATCTCGACTGCTTGACTTCAAGTACCTATCAAAGCTAAACATCACACGTGCTCACAGCCACGTAATTTTACAAGTCCTTCTATTTTAATATTCAGTATGATTGAAAAAATATATAACACTTGTAGAATAACTTCGGTGCAAAACAGTCACAGCCGATTTTATTGTTAGTTCGACAGATTTTCCTCCTTGTAGGAACTCAAAACTCTGTTGACTTATGTTTGTTTTTTTTCTCAATCCTGTTTGTCTCACGGATGGGCAAAGGTCTCCCTATTTATATTAGTTCGACAAGCCAGCACTCACTGCAGTAGACATGTAACTCAACTTGCCACATTTTCCGGGGTCCGCCCCGATCTCGACTCCCGTCGTGAGGCACTCATTGCGTGACAATTAATCTATGCCTATCGATTGGGTGTGCATGCTCGGTGTCACTGACTTCATAAAAATATTTGCTCTAAGTTTACAATTTAGAGAGAAGCTGGTTGATGACAGGCGTTAAAATATCACCGAGTAAAATGTCTAGCACGTCGCATACCGTCGTGGTGAGGCGCCGGGACGGGAGCAAGAGAGCAAATGGGAGCAATATAGACATTATGTTGTTTAGCGGACCCCGTAACAAGCGCGCAAGTTGCTTAATGCACGCAACAAATTACAACTGAGAATAGCTCCCCTGGGCACCTTAATTATCGTACATCGTCACCTTATTTCATATTCTTAGCACATGTGCGTTTGTTTTGGAAACTTGGTATAGGTACTGCTCTTAAGTGATATGTTAATGAGAATATCTAGTTTGTTCACCTTATCGGCTTCGTTTATTGCATACAAATCTATAGTAATCTTAACTATTATAAAACTATAACAGAAGTTTGTCTGTACATTGAAGATATTTACATGAAAAAGATTACGATATGGTTTTTAGGTATCCCGGACTCCAAATCAACATTATTTAGAATTTTTGTCTGTTTGTTTGTTTGTATGTTTGTAACAGCATCACGCAAAAACTACTAAACCTATTTTGATGACACTTTTTTGTTTGATAGCTTATGATCTGACTTAAAATATGGTATACCTATAAATTGTGCGGACGAAGTCGCGGGTAAACTCTAGTCATACATAAATACGATCTCTAGCTATGTGATTTCAAACTACTGCTTTTTCAAGCGCGCATTCACAATCGTAAATGTTCTGAAATGCTACCTTGACGACTTTATTGACGAGTCGATGTACAGACGGCGACACATCAAGCTACGCGAAACCAAAATAAGCTGGTCGCGCGCAGCTAGAGTAATGTCTAACATCGCGCGGCCAGCTTATGTTGGTTTTGCGTAGCTTGATGTGTCGCCGTGTGTACAGCGGGCTCGCCTAAGCTCGCGTGGGGGTAACATTAGAACATTTAGGATTGCTTGCAGGGTAGAATGGCGCGATGTGTGGAGATAGGTGGTTAGCCTGTCGTTTACAAAAACACTTTATCACTTAGTCGCCCACTCCAATACCCTAATGTACCTATTATAACCAAACACTAAAGTGGCAAACAGTAAGGCTTTTTTTCACTTTCATTCACATCCTTGTTTTTATTTCCTTACTTATTTGTACTTTACTGTATTCTCCCCCTATTGTGTTCAGGACTCGCCCAATAATGTTTACAAACAATTGCACTCGTGAATTATGACTCACTATAAGATTACCGTCTACTAGGTATAAAGAAAGGAAGGTATTTATAACCAGTGTCAGTAAGGGTATAGCATAAGCATATGCTCACGACTATAGTCCCCGAAGGGGTAGTCAGAGATATTCTGAAACCTCAGAAAATCCGTTTCGCTAGTGGTACCGAAACTCAGTCCAGTGTGACGGGGAGTGAGCCCGTCGCCACTTGTAATGGACAGTGGGTACAATACATGCCTCGAAATTAAAGCATACAGGTTTCCTCACGATGTTTTCCTTTACCGAAAAGCCAGTGGCGTTACAAATCGTACATAGATTCCGAAAAACTAATTTCTACGAGTCGGTAGCAACAATAAGACTTGGTCGGATCCCCTCTCCCCCAAATCGTCTTCCGTAATTTATAAACGGCCCCTAACCAAAGGCTAGTACAATTCCCGGCAAACATCTTGAACAATTCGGTGAGTTGAGGGAGCCTGCGCGTAGCGCTTTTGCCTACAAATTTGGTTTCTGCGCATTCAAAGCCTTGCTCAAGAAGTTTTCCGGTCATTATAATAAATACATACTCTATTTCAAATAGCAACGAAATTTTAAGGCTATTTTGAATTACAGAAACAGATTTGGAACGCTTCCTCTCGCTTATTCTTAGAACAGATTTAGTAACGTCCAAGATGTGTCTGATAGTTCTATCAGACACATCTTGGACGTTACTAAATCTTTCTCATAAATAACTTATATTTGCAAATCAGAATTGGCCAGAAAGCTATATAGGAATCGAAAAATCATGTCATCATTATTTGAAATGAAGTATAGGTATCTTTATAATGATAAAGATAATGTGATGTCCAAAAATTGTTTTTAGGTTCCTTTATAATATTTCCTTATAACCTATCTATAATGTATCCGTAAATACAGATGGACAAGATCACTTGGTACTAAGGATAATAATAACTAATATCATATTAAATAACATTATTGGTACCTAGGTACAGAATCAACAATAACAGAAAAAAAAACTAGTTCTGGTTTTTAATATTTGACACCTCTAGATTTATTTTATTAATAACTTAAGGAGACAATTTCAGTACTAATTTGAATGATGAGATAGGTGGGTAATACAGAAAAAAAAGTAATTAATAAAATGAAATGTTTGGTGACAATAAATGTTGACACACACACACACACACGCGTGTTTGAACTCTTGACATAGCTTGAAACCTGAAGGATATAGGCACAAAAATTTGCTAGCTAAATAATTGTTCCCCATAAATCTCAAACACTAATCCATGACAATTAGCTAATGAAGAATGAAAAATATTCAAGTATATACCAAGTCATACCACCTAATTAATAGATAGCATTATCACATAGACCTACTTTATAAATATTGAACATTAATTATGATAAAATACCTACAGCACAGAATAGGTAATAGTATATAGTTCTACATAAAGAATGGCCAGTCCCCGCCCCCCTCGGACTTCAGATACCCTACCTCACCTCACACTTTCTGGCGCGTGCACCCATAGGATTTGACTACATAAAATTGTGTCTAGCGTTATTTTTCAATGTTTTAATTCAGTGCATTAAAACATTGAAAAATAACGCTAAATTCACATTTCAGTAATTCTTAAGCTTAAATACTATTTTTAATAACTGAACGAACAATAAAAAGTATTGAAATGTAGATGACGTTAAATGTCATGGAGAGTTTGCACAAAGTGTGCATGTGCAGATGCCATGACGAAATTAAAAAATGTTCTATAGAGTGCCAGACCTGTGACTTCAGACTACAAGAATAATTAACCCAAAGAGACAATGCTTCTAAGGAGCACACAAAATGAAAACAGAACAGATATTCCACTGGTAGAGCCAGTTTTTCCATGGGCTGCATGTAGGTGAACTCATCAGTCACGCGCACACCGCCGCTTGTTATAGTGTACCTATCATAGCACAAATGTATGAATTGTTGACTCCGTGAGGTATTTTACTTACTTACTGTACTGCAATTTCTATCTGCTATAGGGATTAATGGGGAACTGTAGAAGGAGTGGGGTACTCAGGGTTTCAGAGTGGTACTCCAGGGACAGCAAAAAAAAAACAGAGGAAGATGTTGCAAAAGATGTATGATGAAATAAAATTCACAGCGGGTGTAAACTGGAGGAGAGTTGCCAGAGATAGGGCACAATGGTTACAGTGTCAAAGGTGCTAGCCTGTTAAAGCCCCATTCTCCCAATAATATGTACTGTACAGACATCAGATACATTGCTACATATACCAACCGTTTAGTTTGTTGCAAATACGTATGAAAAATGCAGTAAGAACTGCTTAAAAATATGTAATTTTAGTATTAAAAGCTGTTTGATCTTCATGTAAAATAAACAAAAAAGAACTGCAGTGTTGCAATTTTTTCTATGCATTTTGCTGAAACCAGGCATATGGCCAGCAGTGAGTTGATTTGATTGATTGTTCCATCCGGGAACATTTTCTCTTAAGCTTAAGTTCTTAATTCTACAAAATTTTAACAATGTATCCACTTTGACTTTAACTATACATTTAGAGGATTCTGATGAATCTATACAGGGTGTAACAACACACCCTGATAATACTTAAGGGGGTGCTTCATACCATCAAACTGAACAACTTTCACTATGGAGCCAACATCGAAATTGCGAAAAAAAAAATCAACTCTTTCATACAAAACTGCAATACTTTCATTTTTGAGGCAGGCCATACAAGATTTGGAAAAATCTTTATCAAATAATGGGGTACCGAAGGACAATGACTTTCCCTTAAAGTTTATAAACTGTAGCTTGTACAATCCATCAATGAATTGATCAATCAAATATACTTTATTGTACATCATAAACAAGTTCAAATCAATAAGTTTAAATCCCATATTAATAAACAAATCCAGACTGGATCTGGGCACATCTCACGCTATAAAGACAGAAGATGGACAATACAAACAACACAATGTTGGGCAAAAGGAGCGTTGGCAGGCCGAGTAAACGATGGGCTGATGACATTGCAAAGATAGCTGGAGAAAACTGGATGAGCATGGGCAAAGACAGAGAGACATGGAAGAGGACGGAGGAGGCCTTCACCCAAAGTGGGGCCCATATCTCAAACAAAGAAGATAACTTATCATACTAAACAACCTATATAGTGAAAAATACTAACAGTACTAACAACATTTGAAATGTAGAAGATATGGATTATAAATAAAGGCTTTTTATTTTAATTTTAATTATAAGCAAATCCAAGCACTCACATGCTCTTAAGCTCATGTTTTGGCAGCAGGAGCTTAAGGACAAGCGCTCGCTTGACTTTGGTTTATTAATTAATTAATTAATATAACGGTCCTCCCAACTAAGAGTCCATCTTAGTTGGGAGTAAATAACTTGAGGAATATTTAATTCAGAATCTTGATTCCTAAGATCAAAGGTTATGCTTAGATCTATGTTCTTTTTTATGAATATCAACGAACTTATTAAATAGAGTCTAAAGAAAACATAACCATCTTTCTGGGGCAGTCGGGTAAAATAAAACCCTAGCTTTTTCCAACAAAAGCTAAAAGCGAAGAGGTTTTGTTTACATTGTCCGAGTTTTCCTCAAAAACAATAACAAATTCATTGTTCACCGTTATAAATAGACTTTGAAACAGTAAGATATAAAGCTTATTGTGCTATGAAAGTTTTATGGAAAGTAAATAATAAGTAGGAAAGCTCGTGGAATGTTACCTTTCAATTCAACTCCTCGGCGGTGACAGGTTTCCAAGAAAACTATGACCGATCACTAAAAGCTTACGAAATGTCCGGGACATCGCATGTGTTACTTATCATTTGTAGTTCACACGACACATAAGACATCACTGTACTTGTACTTCATTTAATTTCTCGTTTATCACACCACAACTTTTGTCTAAACAAAACCAAACGAACTCTCCGACCACTGCAGCTTGCTCGACATAACTGTTGCGTTAAGTTTGTAATTCACGGTGAAGAAATATGACTTGTCATTTTTCTTCCTTTTGAATCGAAATATAAATTATTACAAGATCAAACAAACATTTTTTTCGCATCGATTTATTTAACTTACTACGAACTTTAAAATTTCTTGAACTAATTTTTTTTGTGCAATAGTAATATTAATCAGTCCATAATGTTAAAATTTGGGATGAGATGATAGTTTGTAATATTAAAACGCAAACTCAAAAGGTCATCCATTTTTGGACCATTCGTTCAAAATCATTCACTAGGGGGTGCACTTTCGCTTGACTGATTCTATCAGAAAATATACTGATTTGATTCATCACGTTGTGGCAATCCAACTAAACCAAGTCAAGTGAGAGCCAAGGATTATTTAAGATTTGTATGGAAATCTTTGAGCCACTGTAACTTCAGAACTATAAATTTTATCGAAAATCCTCCATTTTTTTTTTGGAAATAACTAATACAGCGTTGCTCAGGGAGCAGTTAGGCAAACCAGGTTGAAGCCTAGAGTACAAGGACTGAGGAGGTGCACGCAGGGCCTGCTTACTCACATGATAACTACGGATATAATTATAAGGATTGAGGGGAACGCATCATCTAAGCATGTATTTTCTAACATTACGTATATAGAAACTTAATGGCGCTATGTGAGCTCGCTCCAGAATTTTGGTCTTATAGGAGCGCCCTATAGTCATTTTGTATAGTAAAATCTCTAGCTCGCTTCAGGTTTTTGGACCCTTGTAGGAGCGAGTGCCGCGCTCTTGTTATATTATAAGTATGTATAGTAACATTTTAATCTCGTTTCGCTTGTTCCTATTTTCAGATTGCGATGTGATGACCTAATTATATTGTAGAATTAGGAGGCGTAAGACTGTGTATCTTTACGCTACTTTTCAAACAGGTTTTTCTCATTGATAGTATTATAATTATATCCAATAAGCGGGACAAACCGAAGGGAGGGCGCTTACTATTTTGCAGAACCGTAAATCAAGCCCTGGGTACCTATAGACTTTTGGTCATTCAATCACGAGCGACTTGACTTTGGTAGACGTTCGATAGCGCGCGCTCCTAACCAAGCGCGGGATTGAGGGATTCAATGTGGGAAATCTCTTACGTGTGAATCGGAGAGTTACCAAACCACTAGCCACAACCCTATTGCACAAACCAATCATTCATTCAAATTGTACATTTCATTCATTCATTTGTATTGTCAATTTGACCAAAGAGAATGGAATCACTACGTTTTAAGAGACGGCACTGTCTAACTAGCTTCGAAATCCTAAAATAGTATGAAGCGCGTCTAGTGTTTTCTACCACAACAATAACACTTAAAAATGCAGTCCTACCAACCTAAAGAACATGAAAAGCTTGACAACGTCAAGTTGACGTAACTAGTGCGGAGACACCTTAGTCATTGTCACATTATCGATATTCGATCGAAGTGATGTGCGTGTTTTATCGATATCGAGATCTCAATTAGGCGAGTGGCGGCGAGGCGACGTAATTTAATAACTATTTACTAATAAAACAACAAAAAGAAAGGTAATCAATTTATTTAAAATTGTTAATTAGCGTAGGTAATAGGTAAGATACGTAGGTATTTAAACGTACCTATTTAGTTCAGTTCAGTTAATGAATAAGCGCAAAACCTCATACACCCCAACTGATTTATAACAAAATAATTCGATTGAAACAATAATTTCATTGTTTTGATATTTAAAATTTAATGTTATTCGCATTTTAAGTTTTGAGGCAAACATGATTTGTTATCATTTCAGCAAAGAATGAAAGCGCTAACGTGCTCATGGATACAATTTAAGAACCTTGTTTTGGTCGTAAGTAGGGTGAGAGTGCCCGTGCGGTGGGTTGAGATCGAGTTCAGTAAATTTGAAGGTTTACAATCAAATTACTTAATATTTAAAAAAAAAAATCCTATATTGAAAATATGATAATTCGATTCTGCTCTCGATTCTAAACAAACTACTTTCTAGTTTTGCGTTAATTCATTAACACGTTGTATATTTGAGTCTAGTAGGCATTGCAGTTTAGTTTGGAACAACCGATATTTTTTTGCGATTTCAGGTTTGCTCCCGTAATAAAAGTTGTTCAGTTTGATGGTCTGAACCATCCGTAGATAAATACAATATTTTACGCCATTTGTATATTTCTATTCTACACGTAAATCCAAAAAAATATCACCACGGGACTTTGACCAATTATTATAAGGACTAGCCTTGCGGTAGCATTTCCCTTCTGCCACGGTATAAGCACAATTGATCTTGTGCATTTACATTCAATTTTACACCTTATCACTAAACGAGACAGCCTATAATTGCGAAATAATAACTTCGAACTTAGAACGTTTGGGGTTCACACGAGACTACTTTTCATGATTTTTAACATTCAAAATTAGAATCTAAAGTTATGGGGAATAAAATCCAAAGTTGCGGATTTAATGTTACCTCGCCCCCCGCAAAAAGTGGCAGAAATGTTTGTTAGTAGAATTACACGCGTAACCAGTCCACATATAAATAGTCAAAGCCACGGGACCTTTGTTATTTACTAAGTAGAAATTGCGAACTATTTTAGGAACACTCTATTTGAGTACAAACTTTACACAGTGGTTGTAAACTCATAACCTAAAACAAACAATAAAAATAAAAAAATAAAGAAATCCGACACTATACATAAAAAATATACATTTTAGTACTATAACTAAAAATACGAAATTTAGTTGAATTCGTTTATAAAGTATAATTAATAATTTTTTTTTCGATCTAGCATAAATATTGCTTATTATAAATTATTTCCTTTTGACCTGTATTTTTACTGGGCTACGAACATGCGAACTACAACATTGAACACATTCGGTATCGCGCTAATCATTTGACAGCCCTTAGGCCGAGATTCAGAGACGTTTTTTAAGTTATAGTTCGAACTCCCGTATGTCAAACATACATACATGTACCCATACATTTTCGCCACGCTTAGCTCGCGCTAAGACTAAAAAAATCGTCTCTGAATCTCAGCCTAAGACTTAAAAATCGTCTCTAAGGCTGAGATTTAGAGACGATTTTTTTAGTCTTAGCTCGACCTAAGCGTGGCAAAAATGTATGGATTTTGACATACGGGAGTTCGAGCTAAGACTTAAAAATCGTCTCTGAATCTCTGCCTCAGTTCGAACTCCCGTATGTCAAAATCCATACATTTTCGCCCTAATTAGTTAAAACTAAGACTAAAAAAATCGTCTCTGAATCTTGGCCTCAGAGCCGTTTTAACAGATCGCTCAGACGTTAGAGGCTGTCAGTCGCACATAGTAAATAAGTCAAGTTTAGTGCGATACGAAATTTAACACAGTTGATTAGAACTGAGATTGAACTTCGATGCTTTAAATTAACACGATCGGTGTCCTGGACTAATTTCACATGGCGGTGAGTTTGAATAAGTGTCACAGGCCACCAGGCCTCCACCCGAACGGTTATTTAACAAAAACTTAGTCTAGGTGAAAAGTTATTATTCGAATAGTGATATGGTTTTTAAACACTTTAATCTTGCTTTTATGATTCCACCGTTTCCTCCGTTTCTTCCGTTGTGGTTTCTTCGATTGGTTTTTTATGGCCTGAGTGACAATTTCAAGTTCAAGTTGAATACTAGTAGTTGTCAACGTTTTTAACGCACGTGCTTTGCGCAACCTTTCCACTAACGCTTTTTCCTGCTTTGAAATCAGTGGTTGTGGATGGACTGTTGAAGATTTTTCTGAAAGCAAAAAGAAAACGATTTTATTTCATAAAGCTAGTAAGTCGCTTAGAGCTTTTTAGCAGTTGTAAATATAATTTTGTTCTAGATTGGCAGTTTTAGAAATGGTTATAGATACCAAATTATAATAAAGGTTCCATAATGAAATTAGTTACGTTTCAGTTTTCGATTTCCTATAGTTTTAGGTGGATACACTTTTGCGATCGAGAACTCTGCATAAGAGCCCCACTATCCTTTAGTCGCCTTCTCTTACACTTATGGGAAGAAATGGGATGTTCCACTTGAAGTCAAACCATCATAGCCTTGCACTAAACGGTACAAATAACTGTCTTACCTTAGAAGTATATCGATACTTAAATTACAAAAGGGGTTTTAAGTGACAATCTCGCTACGGATGGATGTTCTGAGGATTCAGAATATCTCTGACTACCCCCTCGGGGAACATAGTCGTGAGCATATGATATCTCGCTACGGACCTCGCTACGGAAGTCTTTACACTACGGACCTTTAATCAGGACCGTGTTTACAAAAAGCAAGGGTGACCTATGTATTCTAAGTTACAAACAACTTAATATACCTACATCCTTCCTGTTGGAAGATATGCCCACGATTTTGTTACAAAAAAAATCTCCAAAATAAAGTAAGTACAGAGCATCAGTCGGTGAAGCGTTGCGGAGAGGTATGAATACTCATCATAGAGGTCCGGGTTCGAATCCGTACGGACGTCATGCCATGTACCAATGAGTTTCTAACTTATACTGGGTGGAACGTAACGAGGCTCTTTTCTTTTAAGGGTGTATTCAGACACTGAAACTAACACCTTTCCCTAAGGAACATGGGTCGAAAACGAAATAAATGTTTGGACCATAGAAACTACTACTACACTCGTTTTATTTTTAATTCTTTGTTTGATTCATAAATGAATTTTCTATAATTACAAACCTGCAACTCCTTGTGGCCTTTTTGTTGAAGAAGTCGTTTTGAAGTCCGAGCCCATAGCAGAAGTAACTACAAAAATGTCAAGATTAATTCAGGTTCTTATTCATGTAAACTAATAATATTATGATGACATCAATAGAAGCTTCGCTTAGGAGCAAGCAAGACTTGGAGGATAGATTGGTGCTGGTCTGAAATATATGGCAAATTGGGGAGGAGGTTTAATGCTCTGCAGTGGATTGATTCGGCGTGGGAAAGATGATAATAATTGATTGTCCTAACATATGTAATGTTGTTTTAATATTTATAATTTCCTTCTAAGCGTAAGTATTTACATACAATTTTCTTAAAGTACGAAAATGTGTCTTTAGCTATTTTAATTTAATCAAAGGTGTTTAGGTGTGTAGACAGACCACACGTAGACTTTCTAGTTGAGCCAAATTTCATGCGATTTCATACAAACAACTACAATAAAGTACACTATGAATAGTCACCTGTTTCTTCAACACGACGACGATGTCCCGAACGAAGTAGATGGTAAACATTCGAAACCAGGGGCAGTGGGTTCTGGAGAGGATGAAATGACTATGATTTTCAATTTATAGACCTTCTAGTTGAGCCAAATTTAATTAATGCTTAATTAATTTAATTTATTTAATGCTTGATGCTATTTGGTTTACGATAAGCGAAGCAATGTATCCTTGCTTTAATACTATCATGTAGATGTAGCAGCATAAGGATATGCTAACGACTATATTTCCCTAGGGGGTAGTCAGAGATGTTCTGAAACCTCGAAACATCCACGTTTCACTAGTAGGACAGAATAGGTAATAGTATTTACCTATAGTTCTACATACTAGTAGGTAGTACTGAAACACTGTCCAGAGGGACGGGAAATGAGCCCGTCGCGTCGGCACTTATAATGAACAGAAGGTACAATACATACCTCGAAATTGAAGCATACGGGTTTCCTCAAGCTGTTTTCCTTCACCGAAAAGCAAGTGGTGTTACAATTCGTACATAAATTCCATAAAAAATTCATGGGTACGAGTCGGCCTGGACGGGGATCGAACCATCGCCTCCCGAACGGCAGGAATGGTATTCGTCACTGAATTACCACGGCATGTAGATGTCTAATCGCATTATTGTATATTATTTCCAATATTTGAACATATAACTAGTTAATACTAAAATTACTAAGCACTTTATACTTACCGGTCTAGGTCTCTTCTTGCGAACAAAATGTCATTGGACTTTCTCCTTAAGCCGCACACTTCACATTTCTGAGTCGATTTTGCCATTTTATAAACAATTTGGATAAAATGCGCAGAAAATTTCATCAAAATGTTTTCAAACACGCCACGCCATTTTGTTTTGACAAATTCATTAGCGCGCAATGCTACCAATAACTAAATTCAATTTCTTTTTTTAATTTTGATTGATTCGACTTGTTTAAAAATCTACTTTTTCGGAGACAATGATTGAACTTGCCTAACATTATTTTTGGCAAGCTTATATTTTGTTACGGTTGGTAGCAAATTCTAGACTTGCTTAGTACAACCAAAACTTTGTTCTATCTGTCGAGCGACTGAATTTGACTTGACATTTATTTGCATAAGCATAACCTAAAAGTGTACTAATTAAGGATTTTAAATTCGCGAACCTAACATTTTAAGAAAATAAAGATGAATTGTTCACGTATAAGAAACTTCTTGCGAAGTACCGTTGCTCTGGGCTGCCGGACTCAAAATACTTTAAACAATCCCGCCGCACTGGTATACAAAAAGGACATCCATACTACCACTGCAAATTATGATCTGATGGAATTCTTTGATTCGAAGAAAAATTGGGGAGAGACAAACATAAGAGTAGGAAGAGCATGGAAATTAGATGAACTTAGAATAAAATCGAACACAGACTTGCATAAACTTTGGTACGTATTATTGAAAGAAAGGAACATGCTTTACACAATGGAAGAAGAATGTAAAACCAATATTCGATTGTTTCCGAACCCTGAAAGAATCGATAAAGTACAGGAGTCAATGGATAACATCGAAAAAGTCGTCAGAGAACGAAACGTCGCTTATTACAAATTAGAAACGGGAGAAACTGGTGAACGTCCAGAAATGGAAGTAGTCAACTTACTCGGGTTGCCGGAAACTTATAAGAAGAAAGAATCGCACTTGCCAAAGTTCATGAACACTCGTTGGGTAAGCACCTACTTGGAGCACGGTTACATTAACAGTATTGCCGTGAAAAAGTTCCTCAGGTTGTATAAAGAGAAACAATTTAATACTGAAAGAAAGGCACGTAACAGAGCTGTAGGTCACGTCCAACAATTACTCAAACGCTTCCCGGACATGGACTTAGAAAAACTAAAGGCAGAATACCCTGATGTAGACATTGAAAAGGCAAAGAGAAGCAAAAAAGCTAGAGGACACTATTTCCCTAAGTATTAATAGTAAAATAGATTTTGAATGTTAGTAACTGAGAGTTTCATTCATTTCATGCATCCTCAAACTATGTAAATGTATTGGTATTGTACAATGTCACTGGCAGTTAGAGCATTGGTTCAAATCTAGTTCAAATCCGCATGGACGACATGCAATGTACCAATAAGTTTTTCTAACTTATTTACATAACACCAAATGCTCTCAAATGTTGAAGGAAAACATAAGAAAACCTGCACATATAATTAAGAAGAAATTCCGATGCATATGTGAAATCTACCATTTCATTTAGCACGCGTAGTGCACTAATGCTCATACCTCCCCCCACACTGTTTGCAGATGCGGGTCATGTTATTGTATTAGATCTCTAACCTGTTAAAAGATAAATCTACACTAATATTATAAAGAGGAAAGATTTGTACCTATTTTTGTATGTTTGTAATGAATAGGCTCAAAAAGTACTGGGCTGATTTAAAAAATTCTTTCACCAATAGAATGCTACATTCTTCCAATTTGACATAGGCTACATTTCATTTTGAAAAAAATTAGGGATCCTTGGTAAAATTTGAACAATGTAACCAAAGGTGTAGAAAAATGAGTTTTAAAATTTATTTGTCTACCCCGTGCGAAGCCGGGACGGGCTGCTAGTTGTAAATAAAATACAAATTTAAAAATATAGGTACTTTACTTTGTAATAAAGATACTGGAAAAAATCAACACTTTCATAATTTAGACCATCCATCCTAGTTATGAGTATTCGTTAGGAAACTAAATAATAATGGTAACAAACTATTAACTGTGCACAATCACTGACCAACATCAATAAAATAGTTAAACATCAACAGTCAAATCAAACAGCATAAAAACGCAATTAGAAAACTAGTTACATACGTTGTTTTACTTATTCTACTCAAAGATGCCTTAAAAACTTCAAGACGGCAAATATTGTTGAATAAATCATTGGTGAAAATAAATCATTGTTTGCAGTACAAATGTTTGATTCGTTTAAAGCCAGACAACTGGAACATAATGGCACAAAAAATGTAATTGCTCTTAGGGATTTGATATTACAGAAAAACGTAACCCTCCTTTTGAGACAGTCAGATAAAAAGGACAGGGAGCGTGACAGAGCCGAGGGAGGCGTTTCTTTTTTTTTTCAAAAATGTATGAATTTATACATTGATTACATCAAGCACTGCCGTTCGTCACAATTTTGAATAAAGGCGCCTAAGGCAAATCCCTACATCATAATTGTTTACAGTGTCTTAATTATGCTGATGGTTTTTAAAGTGATGTTCAGACCATTAAACTGAACAACTTATTCCATGGGACCAACAAACATTGAAATATCGAAAAAACACCTGTCCATACAATACTGTAAACTTACTACTCCTAAGGGACAGTGCATTTTTTCTTCGCAATTCTTTGTTAGTCCCATAGAGAAAGTTGTTCAGTTTGATAGTCTGATCATCCCCTTTAAAAACCGTTAGCATATTTATTAAGAAAGACCATAATTATAACAAATAAATGTAGAACACCTTAAAAATCCAACAACCCTATATTATTAAAAACTTTCAAAATATTGGGTAACTCCCCTTTACTTTTCATTTCTTGCAATGTCAAAATAAGTTCTTTTAAAAGTTGGTATATAGATCTGCACCTTTTTATAAAATCTTCTGAAACTGAGTAAGAATTAGATTTTGTTTCACAATCATTTATGTCTAATTCCATACTTTCTTGTAGCCTCTCATTCAAATCGTCCAATGTATCTTGAAGATATTGTATGCTAAAAGCATCTAAATATGCTTCTATCGTGATGTAAAGTACATGGACCAAATAATTTTGATCAATTTCAGAGTCGAGAGAGAATGAATCTGGATCAAATTTTGGATATAAACAGTCACTGTTGTGTTCAATTGAATTATTTTCTTGAATATTGCACTTTGTTAGCAAGCTCTTTATAATGTTTTTAACTTTTTTTGGTTTTATCACAGTGGATTTTGTTAATTGAATTTCTAAATTGCTTTCAGGAAAGTTTTTCCATTGTGACTTTTTCAGGAAATTGATGAATATCTTGATGGCATCATCTTCTTGTATGGAAAGCAACATTTTCATATGTGAAACTCCAACAAGATGTTGCATAAATGTTGGCTGAATTCTTTGTAATATTTTGATTATTGTTTCATGTGGCATTTCTGAAAAAAAAATAAACATGTTCAGCTAAAAATAAGAAAACATACCTGCATAAACGCACGGCTTGTCCCTTCCGGGGGTCATCAGGAACCCCATACAACAAACAACAATATTTATGACCACACTGTAGCATGGAATAGCTTTTTTTAGAGTATTGGCATGGTTTGGGGATAAAATTATTATAATTTCATGCTTATAAAAACAGAAAAAGACACCTTACGCCGCATTCAATCACATCCTTTTTTTTGGAAAAATGGGGTGGTTTAGCCCTTTTAATTTCAAAAGCATACAAGTTTTAAAATCAGGAATATTTTAATGTCGGGACAAGGTTTAGAGAAAAATATGGCCAAGTCTTTGCCGGGAAACAAAGGTGCATTGAACGGATGCCGGGCAAAACTAGTAAATAATCAAAAAATATCTCTTACCCGACATGATTTTGTAGAATTCCTTTGCAAAAACTGCACAGTATTTTCCAGTATTAGGATAGTCCCTGTGAGAATTTTTTTCGCAAATGTAAAACATTTGGATTATTACATTCAGCCAAGTCTGTAAAGTAAGTTGTTATTGTAATTCATATTTGAAAGTAATAAGTAATCACTATTCTTAAATGGAAACTAACTGTTTTCATTTAGCTTTATTTAAAACTACTATTTGTAAACATTATTCAAGTGATGAAGCTATTATTTTACAAGAAATAGTGTCAGTGTCAGTTATTAAATTTTCATGGCTATACCACTGAACCGATTTTGATGTTTGGTTTGGAAATTGCTTGCACCTAAAGAGGTATAAAAAATACATGCAGATGAAGTCAGTATTAAAATTAAAAGAACTAGTTGAATACAACTCCAATTTGAATACATTCATCATCATCATACTTGAATAGTTTACTAATATAATAAATCATTAATTCAAATAAATAATCATGTTTGTGTGTTTGTTGTATGACTATACTACCAAACAAGTTTGAATGAAATAGGCTACGGATTTCAAGCAAGCCAAGGCGCACCGCGCGCGCTTATGTTTATGTTTATGAAAATACAAAATACTTGCAGTCATAATTCTGATGTGTCTTTCTGGATACTGCAAGTGTATCATATACACAAACAGTCTCAATATTTGCCTACAGTTATTGGTCAGCACTCCAGTGTACAGTATATTGTTGGGCCACAGAATGAAGGCCATTAGGGGCTTGTGGGGCTTCAGGATGTGTCCCCCTAAGTTATGAGTGTATCTGAAATTATACAGGGTCCTTCTTAATTTCCCGCAATTATTTAAGGGGATGATCAGACCATTAAACTGAACAACTTCCTCTATGGGACCAATAAGAAGTCCAGAAGTCGGGAAAAAAAAATCTGCTGTTTTTTGTTGATGCTGCTGTTAGTTTGACGGTCTGATCATCCCCTTAAAAATGTGTCAGCGTATTAAGAAGGACCCTGTATAAAAAGTATTAGTGTAGATCAGGAGCACTTATCTTGCATTCAATTTATTGAAGTCATGTGACATCTCATTCCATAAACAAAACACAGTAATTAATTATATAAATGAGATCAGCAAGACTTTATTAAGAATCATCATACCTGGTGAGCCACATAGCTAGATCAAATTGCAGTAATTCAATGATGCTTTCTAAGACTGCCATCAACCTCTCAATTCTTTCTGGTCTCTCCAAGAGTTCGTAGATTTCAAACTTTTCCTTCTGCCAATGCAATCCTTTCACACTTTGCTTCATGTCCTCCGGAATATGTTCATACTTGTCAACTATGGCTTCATCTTTACTATCTAAACTTATCTCATGTTCTAGTCTATTCATACAATACTTAACTATTCCCTTATTACAGCCAAATTCACTTCTATTTGTGAAGGTCTTTTCTTTTAAATCTAATGGTGATGTTAGAAAATTATTGTAGCAATTGGTTATTGTTTTTGTGAGACCAGGTGGATGGGCGCTGAAGTTTTGTGATAGTATTTGTTGACATTTTTCTAGAAGATATTGTATTGTGTAGTCAGCGTGGATGTCGTCATGTGCATTCTGAAATAGGATAACATTATTGGATCAGTTTAAATCAGAAAATGCCTGGTTTGTTCACTTATTCACTAGGGTAAAGCTGTTTTAAGTATACAGACATCTCTTAAAATTTCATCATATAAGTATCTTCCATTGAAAACGCTGTAAAAAAAATCTGGAACTTTTCCACTGATAATTTTTCTAAAGTTTATCTAATTTCTGCACTTTAAGTCCAATATGTAAAACAATTGTTAGAAAATATAGATACTATATAAAATGAAAACTGAGTTTGGAATCCAGCCAGGCCAGTATGTTAATGACTAGCGGAATGGCAAAAATATACTTACTTACTTATCTCTCATAAAATGGCTTTTTGAGTCTCAATTAGATTAGTATCAAAAAAAATAATTCTATTGCGAGAAATGCTATTTTTGAATCTCGCTTTTTCATATTCATATACAAATGATGCATAAACTCCATAGTTAATGCCATTTTCATATACAAATTAGAATGTTGTTTGAAGTTTGATTCAATAATAGTAGTTCTGGAGTGTGATTTTTGAAACTCATACTTTGAACTCAGCAGTTGAAAATGTCAATATTACTATGGAGATATGCATCTTTCTACTGCTGATTTGACTATCAAAAATCATACTTCAGGAGTGTGATTTTTGAAAGTCAAATTTTGACATTTTCAACTGCCGAGTTCAATTAATGAGTTTCAAAAATTGCATTCCTGATCTTTTGTACATGAGTTAAGATACCTAGGTATATATTTAACTGATTAAGATTGAGAACTTAGTTTACCAGCATGATTTCAACAATTTCTTTGAGTACATTAGCGGACAGGTATTGGTCAGGTCTGATGCATGCGACACACACTTCCAATGCCTCACACCACATGTTTGTCTTTGTCTCTATCTTGACTGCTTCTTCAGCAAATGATGCCATCTCTTTTGCATTGGTCTGGAAATATTTTAAAAGGGTTCTAATAAATAGGAGATAATATTTTAAGTGTATAAAATTGAGGTTCAGCAGTTCTTAATATTCTGTTCTATAGGTAGATAGTTCATTATAGTGAGAAGAGAATCTCACTAAACTCATCATCATCAGCCTATCGTCGGTGACCAAACAACATCGCACATATTATTTTTACCTGCTTTGCAGGAGACACAAATAACTATTTTATTTAATGTCAATGAAACATTATTTTTTTTGGGGAAACATCTAAGGAAAAAGATAAATTATAGTCAACTATAAGTTCTGATGAGGGAAAATGTTACTGCTCTGCTGTATTGTTATAAACTTTTTCTATTCGCTCATTGTTCTCAAAAATTTGTAATAGAGAGAATGTCTTTGTTCCTATCACATATCAATGATAATTATTCTTTTGAACCCTGGGTACAGAACAGAGGTTTCAAACAGATACGTCACTCCCTTATAAAACTATAAAGTTCCTGCTTTCTATTGCCCCGATTACATCTCTTTCTCACTGCAACATTTTATTTAGCGCTCTCGCTTGCGGCAATCGACTAGCGAGGAAGTATCCAGCACTACCCGAAAGTGTATGCACTTAATCGCAGTAGGTACAATCAAGTGACGGAGGCCTTGCCTAGTCCTAGTGCAGTAAGGGGATAAGTTACCGGTTTACTTGCTGTGAGGCAGAGATTTTGTAATGTTCTTAGAGTGTGAGTTCATTCTGAGTATGGAAACGTATGGATTTTGACCCACGGGAGTTTGAACCTTAAAAAACATCCCTCAGTATCGGCCTCAAGTGTTTTCATTCTGTAATTCTGTATATCATCATTCTCTTGCACATTTCCCATTATTTCGGGTCAGTGCAATATGTCATCCTGTTCCATTCATCTCTCTTGGCTGTCGTTTCAGTACTCACTCCTTTCTTACTCATATCATGCTTCACACAATCCATCCATCTTTTCCTCAGCCTTCCTCTCCTATAACAGCCATCCACATTAATACTTAGCACTCGTCTCGTAACATGACACTCATCTCTCCGCGTCACATGCCCATGCCACGATAATCTATTACCCAGCAATTTTTCCGTCATAGGTGCTACTTTCAAACTTCCTCTAATATACTCATTCCTAATCCTGTTCATTCTAGTTTTGATTCTGTATATAAAAGGAAATTAAAATTACTTGCCACCACCGTGGTCCAGTGGCGAGTAACCTTGCCTGCCGTGCAGGAGGCGATGGTTCGATCCCCGTCCAGACCGACTCGTACCAATGAGTTTTTAGGAATTTATGCATAATTTGTAACACCACTGGCTTTACGGTGAAGGAAAACATCGTGAGGAAACCTGCATGCTTCAATTTCGAGGCATGTATTGTACCCACTGTCCATTATGTGGCGACGGGCTAACCCCCCGTCACACTGGACAGAGTTTCGGTACTGGTGAAACGTGGATGTTCTGAGGTTTCAGAATATCTCGGCGAATATAGTCGTGAGCATAAGCTATGCTATGCTATGCTAAAAATTACTTACGCCGCTGTTGTCTTTCAGCTTACAAACATTTCGGTTCAAACAAGTAGGCAAGTACACATGCTGTAAACGGTATTCCAGATCGAAGTACGCTTTGCACGACACTCGCTCGCACGCCGTTACAAAGTTTTTCCTTTTCTGCTTAGCTATGCTGTCCTGCACCTTCACTTCTTCACATTTTATACGTTTAGATGAAGATTCAGTTTCGTTTGCACGTTTCAATAGGATTTCTGATTCGGATAGTTTGACTTTCTTTTTCTTAGGGCTCATGTCGCTTGCCATGATGCATTTTAGTACTTTGCTAGTTAAAATAGAAATTTGCTGCAGTCATAAACCCTCAACAAATACTTAAAGACGCAGGTTTTTAAAATTAGCGAAGTTAAATAAATGAAAACCAAGGAATATACTACTCTCTACCGATGAACACCAATGCAATTAATGACTAATACGATAATACGAAACATTTGACGAAATTCCCGCGAAATATGACAAATTGACAATGACGCAGTGTGACCATTTTTAAATTGATGATTCAGCTAGACTCTAAGGCCGAGATTCAGAGACGATGTTTTTGCTCTTAGCTCGAGCTAAGCGTGGCAAAAATGTATGGATTTTGACATACGGGAGTCCGAACTATGACTTACAAATCGTCTTTGAATCTCGGCCTAAGAGGAAGGATCTCTCTTTAAGACTAGAGTGAGCCATACCAATTGTAAAGGTGTCCACTTTTTTTGACGTTTTGGTTTGAGTGTGTGGTGTCAAGTAGTATGGACAAAAGGCACCGAGTGACATATGGCCTTATGTTTACGGTCACTTTTCACACACACTAGCTCAAAAAAAAGTGGACAGCCGCGTAAACAAATATCTATAGTTCCATCTCCTTCTACTATTAAAGGTATGTCATAAGACAAAAGAGACCAACTACAATCGTAAATTTATGCGGACTCTATGGAGATCCTTCCTCTTAGGCTAGACTGTTTGCCAAAAGCTGCTAAATCCTGCTAAACATTTTTATAAAAATGCTAAAATCATGCTCAAAGTGAAATCGTATTTTTATGCATATAAAGTAAAAACTGAGTTGGTAATGTATATTTATTTATTTAAAGATTACCATTACCAATGAAAAATAATATTTATTTACAAACTTCGGTACTGTAACAGATAGGTACTTATAAGGTACTTATAGGTATTAAGTCTGTGTATAAATCTGTGTCATGGATCACTTCCGATTCCACGGTGACCGTGGTTTCAATATTCATCAATCAGTTTCGTACAATCTGCCTACACTTCTAATTGCTAGGTACCATCATGCTAAAAAATTATGACGTTGACAGGTGCACATTACAAAAAAGTTCTGACATGGGGAATTCACCTATAACAATTGACCAAGAATTTTTCGCTTCTAAAACGGTATTAAAGAGTTGCTAGTATAAAAAATAAACATTTATTGGAAAAGGTAGGTACCTGAATATTTTATGCGTTTCTCATGTAAATAACCCAGTTTACTGGGTAAATGCTGAATCATGCTAGATTCTTGCTAAGGTTTTAGGCGATCCTGCTAAAACTGCTAAATCTTTCAATCCTGCGACTAAATCTGTTAAGCCCTAATTTGGGGGCCTTATCCTGCTAAAATCGCAGGATCCTGCTAAAAATGGTCATACTGCAATGACATTAACGTTGCGGCTGTTTTTTTCTGTTGTTGTTGTTTTATTTTTCCTTCCGGAAAGGCAAAGGGTACATAGCCCATGCAGCCAAGTCTGTTTTTGTCTTTTCTTATAAATCCATTATAAAAGGCACTATGTGTCTGTTATATGTAATACTTATTATAATTTTTCCAAGTCTTTATAATCCAAGTAAATTGATATTTTTCCGTAGTAATGTCATATCTGTGGTTTTTGTCATTTCCAGCCTGCGTAGCATGTTACACGTGATACGGCTGTATCACGTCTTTTATCTCGTTCGTTCGTACGCAAATAGAAAGAGAGCGAAGGTGTGATAGCGCTATATCACGGTGCCATGCTACCTATGCAGAAGCCGTAGCATGATACACGTGATACGGCTGTATCTCGTTCGTTCGTACGCAAATAGAAAGAGAGCGAAGGTGTGATAGCGCTATATCACGGTGCCATGCTACCTATGCACGTGTATAGGTAGCATATCCAAGATAGTGTTTATGGATCGTGTTATGTGGATTTATTTCTTACTTTTACTATATTGTTCTACACTAAAGGTACATTATTATTCGAATTCCACCACATTATCACAATAATAGCCAAGAAAAACGAATTTAGAAAATTAAGAAACAGAGTCCGTCCGTTTCTTTTTGTTTCCCGCACGAAAACCTTTTTTTTCTGTAGTTAATGTTTCATTTTTCCTTACGAAAAGGCAAAGGGTACATGGCCCATGCAGCCAAGTCTGTTTTTGTCTTTTCCTATAAATCCACACAGATAGAATATGTTATGAATTGACACACACTTTTTTAAAGTCCATGCAGAAGGAGTCGCGGGAAACAGCTAGTAACACACAAATTCCATAGAGTTTGGCATCACTTTCTTAAGGTGTAGTTGGACGGGCCCGATTTTGGTATACATTGCCTGATTTGTTCTCTCTATTTTAAAGTGTAGTGATCAAAGTAAGCAATGTATAGCGAATCGGGCCCGAAGGAGGCGAAAGAAACGAATTTACTTTTAATTCTTTTGACTATTCGTCCTCCTTCGGCTCGTTCGATGCGGATAAATATGCGTCCACCTTAAGGGTACTGCACTAAGTTAGTGCAGTTTCGAATGAAAGAGCCATTGATCTCTTATAATAATCGAAACAGCTGATAAAACACGGTGTGTAGTGTAAAAACTTTGACTGCGCAGAAGAAAATTTGTAGGCGAAAACGCTACTGCGCATACCCCCCGTAGTGTGCCTATCCGCTATGCTCACGACTACCTATACAAGAGGTGGCGAAATGTTTCAAGTATGCGGTCTACATTCAAATTCTAGGTACCTATACCTAACTCTACCCTCAACTAAAACAGATTTATTAAATAAGATGATGATGATGATAGAAATACTGTCAACATTAATGCCTTCCATAAAAGAAAAGACCATGAAACTGGGGAATTCTTCCAGAGTTTAGAAATTCGCAAATCGTCTATCGCGAATTCCGCATGTAAATAGCCCGAATGTTTAGCGAAGGTTTGGAATTTTTATGAGTAGGTACCTACAATCTGCGTGCACTGGTACCTACTTGAAACTGTTTCTTTACAGGCCGAGATTCAGAGACGATTTTTAAGTCAAAATCCATACATTTTCGCCCTACTTCGTTCGAACTAAAACTAAAAAAATCCTCTCTGAATCTCGGCCTTACACCCTGTAGATAGGTAATCCTCAAAGACCCAGTCAGATTTTTTTACATACTACCTAAGGGGGCGTCCATTAATGACGTGAGGTGATTTTTGTGATTTTTCGACCTCCCCTCCCCCTTTGGCGAGATTTCGTGAGATTTAGCTCGACCCCCTCCCCGCCCCCTCCAAATCTCACGTGATATTTTTCAAAATGCGTATTTTTAGTGTTAATGCGTTAATCTGTGTTTGATTGTGTTGAAATTTAAAATTTTCAGTGTAGAAACATGTTTTACTTACTTAAACTTTTCTCGCAATTTTACTTTGTACCTTGCTGAATAAAAATTACGTGATATTTACAGAGACCCCCCCTCTCCCCCACGTGAGATTGGGTGAGATTTCGCACGACCCCCTCCTCCCCCTAAACACCTCTCGTAATTAATGGACGCCCCCTAAGTACAAACTGCACTTTACACCCTAATAACATTCTAGTAACAAAACACCCTAGTAATACCTAGTGTGCTTCAGACCATCAAACTGAACAATTGTCACTATGGAGCCAACATGGAAATCGCGAAAAAAATCCGCTCTTTCATACAAAACTGCAGTACCTACCGTCTCGATACAAATGGAACAGCAGATTTTTTGAATTTTATCGACGTTGGCTCTATAGGGTCCTTCTTAATATGCTGACACTTGGACGTTGGATTGAATCCTGGCAGGGTCGCCATGTAGGGATGGACTTTGGGACGTAGTGAAACAACGGCGTTTGTGGTTAGATTGCTCTATATTGAATATTAATAATTGATTCGGAGCGCGCTCCATACAAACGTACTATAGTGATATTTTCAATACTAATCAATTAAAGTCAATGAAATTTTGCTGAAATAATCTTGAAACAAATATCTTTGCTTGTATGGCGTCAGATTTTCGTTAAAATATACAGTTTCAATGCTAGGATTAATTTAAGATTTGAATGGAAATCTTTGAGGCACTGTAACTTTAAAACTATACATTTTAACGAAAATCTGACTCTATACAAGCATAGAAATTTGTTTTTAGATTGATTCTGAAAAATTTCATTGAGTTTAATTGGATAGTATAGAAAATATCACCATAGTACGTTAGTATGGAGCGCGCTCCGAATTATATCCTCTTAACAACCAGCTTACAACACTACACTATAAACAAGTAAAATGTTTGTTTTTGTTAAGTTTATACTTAACGGAAATTTAATCGAGAACCCTAATACCAGGACAAGCATGGCGCGAGACGTTGCCATTGAAATCTACGCAATAAGTTGTATTCCATTGTAACGTTCGACTGCGTAGCCGAATATTGAAAATTATTGATTCATAGTTTGCTGCAACCGTATTGGACAAGTTCACTATTGCATCTATTCTTTCTTAGATAACTGGCCGGTATAAAACCACCGCACCTGTGCTGTATTGGCCAGTTCCGAGGGACCATTGTTGGACACCACCACCGAACAACATTATTTTACAATGGCTTTCGTGTCAAAGGTACCAGATTTAATTTTATTATTTCTATAATACGCGATTCATCGAAACTTCTACCCTAGTAAGTACAGACAACAGAAAAATGAAATTAACTTTAAAAAAATCAACATTTTACATAGTTTAAATGTGTCAAAGAGCGTTGAATGAACTGAATCTAAAGCTAACGATAAAATTATCAGCACAAATATAATAATAAGCAGATAATAATTTTGAAAGATTATTTCGTCATCATTAACTTTTGATGTTGATTGTACTTACATCCCTAATTGAATTGGAATTCAAGATAATGTGCTATCAATTAGGTACCATTTGGAGCCTTCGTACTATCTTGTAATTTTAACCAGAGAATCCTAATCTGATAAAATCACAGATTATTGTTTACCTGGTTAAAAAAAATAGCCATCCACGCCAGCCATGTGCATCACCGGGGTTCCAGGTTATAATTATGGTAAACATAATAATATATGGATAAGAAATGGATTTAATGAAGCCTGGAAAAAAATTGTACTCAATACCTCTAAGCTGCCAGTTACCTATTTAAATATCTTACCACTACAATAGTGCTTTTCATGTTTCTATTGAAATAGAATTAACTAGGGTACCTAGCCTACCTAATCAAAATTAAATTAATACACATTAAATTAAATGTAGTATAGTGATCCTTAACCTAATTGCCTTATTAATTAAAATTTTCCTAACCTTGTACAGTCAGTTTGTCAAAAGAAAAAATCGAAACATTGACTTTCTTCGACGCTGGCGCATGTTTTCATTGTCAATGGTTGTTGCGAGATAGCCGCATCTAACCGTGAAGGTCGATAGTTTTTGTCCACTGAAAGTTGAACGATCACGAATTCGCACGAGCCTAAATTTGTAATTTTTGTTGCTACAGCTATTTTTCTTTTTCCCATAATAAAAGGTACCAACATACTATGCAATGAGATCCTGAAATACCTTAGGTATTTGCCTGGTAATAACGGTAACCTGGAGCAATGCAGGGTATCAAATTTAAGAGGCTTATTTATTATTAGGTGTGAAACTACCTAATGAATAATTCTTAACCTAGTGAATAATAATTCATTTTCTTCTAATTAGAAACTCAATCTTAAATCTGAGAACAATACAAGGCGATAGATACCACAGTATAAGAATGAGTAGTTATCTAGTACAAATACGCTCTAATCTGATTTTGGTTTTCCTTTAGACTAGCCTTATTATGGGTATATTACTGTTGGCACGCTCCATACAAACGAAGTCTGGTTGTATTTTCAATACTAACCAATTAACGTAAGTGAAATTTTAAAGAAACAATCTAGAAAGTAATCTCTTTGCTTGTATCTTGTCAGATTTCCGTAAAAATGTATAGTTTTAAAGTTAAAGTGCCTCAAAGATTTCCATACAAATCTTAAATTAATCCTAGCATTGAAATTGTATAATTTAACCAAAATCGGACAAGATCCTAGCATAGAGATTTGTTTCTAGATTGTTTCTGAAAAATTTCATTTCTTTAATTGGTTAGTATTGAAAATATCACCAGACTTCGTTTGTATGCAGCTCGCATTTACGCTTTCGGAATAAACTACTCTTAACTTCGTCGGACGCACCGCCCTAGCAGAAACCACCAATTGCTCGCACAGTCCTCAATAACAAGCAGAAAACGTTAATACCTATGAATTAGATAGTACACTACTTCTTCAATTACCTATACCTACCTGAAAACTGAAACTTGAATCACTCTTTGCCGTCAAGCTGCCTTATTAAATCCAACCCAATTTCCAGATCGTCACCGTCCTATCACTTGCCACACTCGCCATCTGCGGTAAACAAGGCGGCTACTCTTACAACAGATTCAGTGGTCCAGTCAGTGGCCAAATAGTTGAAGTACAGGTCCCAGCTGCCCAAGGCATCGCGGCCCAGCAGCACGCCAGCTACGGGTATGATCACAACAGTGGTCAGATTCACCCTGACACTGCTAAGTACGCGCATTTGAAGACTGTTGATTACGTGGTAAGTTATTCTTATTGAGGCGAAGTTGGCTCCATAATGAAAGTTGTTCAGTTTGATGGTCTGAAGCATATATATATAAATGCGCTTCGCTGACCAAAACCATAGCCTGTATAATCGTGAATTTGTTAGACAGGGTGTAAAATTAAATGCGTTACATACTTTAAAGAAACAACTTTTACCTGGAGTCTGGAACACCCCCTTTAAGTTTATGACGCATTTAAGTTTACACCCTGTAATATAAGAAATTACGTTTCAATCACAACAGGCCAAACCAGACTACAATTACGCTTATGGAGTAGAGGATCCCCACACTGGTAACCTCCAGAACCACAAAGAGCAACGAGATGGAGACGTCGTCCGTGGAGAATATTCCCTCGTCGAGCCTGACGGTTCGATCAGGCTGGTCAGGTACACTGCTGACCCCAAGAATGGCTTCCAGGTAAGTTGAAATGTTCAGGAAAAGCCGTTTGGTCAATTTGGCTGAAATTTTAGGGTAAACCAACATGATATTGAAGTGTCAGGGCGTGTCCTTGAACGGGCCTACGGGTGTTGCGCGAGTTTCGTTTCTATAGTGTACTATTATTACTATTGGTTTGATAAAACATAAATGACACTCACTTTTGAGGTTTAAAGTTTAAACATCAAAAACTGGCCATTATTTAACGTTGTAACTTCACACTTTCGATAAGCGTATTACAGACTATATAACCCTAAAATTTCCGCCAAATAGACCGAACAGCTTTTCCCGTACATTTTGTGCAGGGTTCTTCATTGAGAATGTCTAAAACAGTGTTCTTAGTAGGTTTAGTATTACTGGCAGCATCAAGGCCATTGTACGTCTAGACTATCTACATTATCTAGTTATTTAGTCCCTATAAAGTCTACACCACATTCTTGCCGAGAACAGACGAGAAAGGCCGAGAACAGACGAGAAAGGCCGAGAACAGTCGAGAAAGGCCGAGAACAGACGAGAAAGGCCGAGAACGAGAGTGACGAGCTATAGTAATTTTCTTTTGAAAGTTAACATCGAGAATTCTAGCCAAAAAGTACTCGCAGTTATCATTTCTTCTAGTGAGAAAAGAATAACGAAGCATCAGATTTTTGTTTCCAGTAAAATTTACCGACTGTGTTTAGAATTCTTGAAATATTTTAAACAGTTAGGTACTTTGCTTAAAAAATCGCATGAGTGCCTCATTTATATGAATAAAAAATTCACGTTTTCGTTTCCTACTAAATTTGCGAAAACTACGTTTTATTTATATAATTGCAAGATTGTCTGCAAATTGTAAACATAACACAATTTGTTGCGAATGTAAAGTTAATCTTCCGCCACGACTGAATGCTTTCAATCAAGTAAAAGATGTAATAATGACCTGAAAACTGGTACAATTGTCCATTACGTTATCGGAGCAATTAAAGTGCTCTTCAGTTTGTACGAGTTAGTTACAGGAGATGTTTTTTTACAGGCGACTGTTCATAAGAAAGCTGGTGGCCAAGCGCAAAAACCAGTCCATTATGGACACGCGCAAGAAGAGGACGACAATTAAGGAGTAGGTACTAGTCTCGTTTCTTTTTGTTATACTGTTATGTGTTGTCTATTTATTATCGTTGTACAATAAAACATTTAGGTGAATAAAAATTCTTTTATTTAGAACAAGGAATTTATTTCAAAATCTGCCTCAATGCTTTCACTGACCATGGAAATACAATAGTGTGCGTGTCTTCCCCAGCAATCATGTGTAGAGATTGTAAATATCTTAGCTGTAATAAAAATAACACTAGTCAAGTGCGAGTCGGGCTACTCGTGCACCGAGGGTTCCGTACCACACCGTAAATTTGAGTGAATTTTAGACTATTAAATATTAGTTAATGACAGAAACATTGATGATGCATCGCATTCTGGGTATCTGCTATGTCACCAGCCTCATTCGTTATGTACGTTCTTTCGTTATTTGATACACCGATCAATGTCAATATATGATTATTATTTTTTGAAATCTTAGTATGATTGTCTACTTTTCTTTGGTAAGTATAATTCGTGACGGTGATCGTTATAACTCTACCTACTAAATAAGTAGTTTTAACTTTGTACCTGCATACACAAGGGGTTGTCCATCAGCATAGTGGTGGCTGTCTGAAGACTCTTAGTTGACTCTATTTCTGCTTTAGCAACTATTATCTTTGCGTTCGCCAATCTGGAAGATTCTGCCTCGGCTGCCATTGCTTTTTGTAACAGAAGTGGTAGACTGATGTCTTTTCTATAAATTATACGTATTATGAATTTTATGCGCTCTTTGTCTTAGTGGAGCTTCGGTATTGAAACCGATCACCGAAGTTAAGCAACGTCAGGTCCAGTCTTTGGATGTGTGACCGTTTAGTGGTATTTCATCTCGAGCGTTTATTCGTAAGCACGTTAAGCAGTTAGTCTCGGATAGTTCAGGTCAGAGGCCTAACAGGCTTGAAAATTCTCTGCAAGCAAGTTGACCACTAACTTGCCTACAACAACACTCCCTCTCAACCTTATTCGTGAGAGGAGGCCTTTGCCCTATAATGGGATTCTACAGGCTATAACTTAACTATTCATTTTATAGTATAGTGTGTGTTAAAGTATTCAGATAAGACAACAACCCTATGATTGTCTGGGGACTTCTTGGTAATCTTCTCTCCTTGCGTCAATGAACTCCGGGTAAAATAACTCTTTCAGTTGTTTTTCTATATACAAAACCATGACTTAGGTACCAAATTAATCTGGAGTTTATTGCTAACCTAGGTTGACGCAAGTGGGGCATAGTGCAGTACTAATAATCAGGTAACGTAGTAAGAGGATATACCAATGTTATTAAAAATATCTTAGCAGGTAGGAATTTTAATTGAATAAAGTAAGTATACAACGAAAATATCAACAAAAATAAATCAGGGTTCTTCATTTGGACTGAGTCCCAATAATAGGAGGTAATTTGTAAAAGTTTGAAACTAACTTACATTTCGACTCTACTAATTTCCACTCCCCATTGTCCAGTCAAATGCCTCATCTGCTGATAGACTTGGTTGCTCACGTCTGGTCTGCTCGCCAGCAGTTCCGATAGTTTTCTCGTCCCAATGGCATTACGTAGCGTCGTTGCAGCCAGGAAATGAGTAGCAATCCTATCGCCAAATACTTTGCATTTACCACATTTGAATTTTTAAAAGGATACCTATTGTAAAAGGCAAAATAGCCTAGGGAATCGAGCATTGTCATTGACACCACAGCTCCTGTAACATGACAGGGATGAGAGCAACACAGGTCACTTCTAAACGTCATATTTAAGGGAATATAATTCGGAGCGCGCTCCATACAAACGTACTATGGTGAAATTTTCAATACTAACCAATTAAAGTCAATGAAATTTTGCTGAAACAATCTTGAAACAAATATCTATGCTTGTATGGAGTCCGATTTTCGTTAAAATATACAGTTTCAATGCTAGGATTAATTTAAGATTTGTATGGAAATCTTTGAGGCACTGTAACTTTAAAACTATAAATTTTAACGAAAATCTGACTTTATACAAGCATAGAAATTTGTTTTTAGATTGATTCTGAAAAATCTCATTGAGTTTAATTGGTTAGTATTGAAAATATCACCATAGTACGTTTGTATGGAGCGTGCTCCGAATTATATCCTCTTAAGTGAGATGGCGGATATCTCCATAGCAAAATTTTACGTCATACTGGCTAGACATAGGCATACAATTGCAATTGCAATTTTGGACTGCAGCTTGTTTATAATACTAAATACTTACAGCAAACGACGACTTACTTATTAATTGTTTCTCTAAGCTTTAGACTACGACACTTACTTATAGTCATCGATGTTGATAACTGCCCAGACGGGATTGCATATCCTATAGAAGACGACAGCGTCTACAGATACCGTTAGAGAATCTTTTGTTAAAGCCTGTCAAGAAATAATAAGTTCAAGTTAAGTTAAGACGCAAAAGTTGTTTTTTTGGCTCATCCTAGGCAACGGTTTATACAGAAGAGACGTGGCGGCGGCGGATAATCTCATTTTTATACATTTTTTAAATACATCCTTCTGCGCTTCTGGCACATCTCAATGCTCAAACGTGTAGGTACAAGCAGGTACATTACACATGATGGTTACATCACTACTATAGGGATATGGTTGGGACCCACCCTACCACTCTACCCTTTTATGGTGGGGCCGTCACGGTAAGTGACAAGGAGTGGCCAAAAATTTTCTTTACTATTTGAAATGGAATATAGGTACTATTACTACTGTATTTCACATACGAAGATTCTGTCTGATTCTGTAGGCCTACCATGAGTTTTCACTGTAATTTACTACTGTAGTTATGTCACCAATTATGTATGGCAGAAATTAGTTCTCAACGTAACCACTAGGAGCGCTGTACGAAATTCAATACAAAATTGGTGACGTTACTACAGTAGTAAAGTACAGTGAAAACTCATGGTAGACCTACAGAATCAGACAGAATCTTCGTATGTGAAATGCAGTAGTAGTAGTACCTATACTCCATTTCAAATAGCAACGACATTTTTTGGCTATTTTGAATTACACAAACAGATCCAAGATTTGTCGGATAGTATGTTTCTGATACAAATAAATTATATTTGCAAATGAGAATTTGCCAGAAAGTATAGGAATCGGAAAATCTTTTCGTCCTTATTTGAAATGAAGTATAAGCACAGCATATGCCCACGACTATACTTCCCGAGAGGGTAGTCAGAGATATTCTGAAACCACAGAACATCCACGTTTCACTAGTACCGAAACTTACCGAAACTCTGTCCAGTATAACGGGGAGTGAGCCTGTCGCCACTTGTAATGTACAGTGGGTACAATACATGCCTCGATGTTTTCCTTCACCGATAAGCCAGTGGTGTTAAAATCGTACATAAATTCCGAAAAACTCATTGGTACGAGTCGGTCTGGACGGGGATCGAACGGCAGGCAAGGCAAATGAAGTATAGTATTATATAAATGCAGTATAATTAAATACCTCTTGCGGTGGAACAGCGTAACTAATGATTCTGAGGTCAGTATATTTAACAACATCGATACAAGGGAGATAGAAGACGAGGCCGGGTCCAAACGCATGGTTCTTGCGCACCTTCCCGTTGCGCAAGATTACAACTCGTTCAAACTGACGAACTACCTACAATACATATGTCTAGATAAATAAAAATACATACATGTCAGGTGTAGAAGATGTTTGTCTACTGCACCTCAAAAGTGAGGTACAAAAGGGTGGCTCAACGCAACGATCGACACAGGCGCACACATAGGCGTCAAATCCAGAAATGGTCTTTAGAACAGGCCTTAACAAAAATTTGTCGCATCCAAAACTGTTCATATCTACAAGAAGGCATTTTATGAAATGAACACCGACTGCCTAAATGCACGTACGGACAGAAAATTAAAAGTTAGTTAGTACTGGCCTTGGACTAACTTGAACCACAGAAAATCGGCGCATGTACACACGGCGACAGATCAACCTACCCATAGTTGAACTCTATGTTCATAGACATAAGGTCCAAGGCGTACATAGACAAATGCTTACATACACGGCCCGCTCGCTAGTATAAGTTAGTTCAGTACTGTTGCGCCCCGAAGTATCTAACTTAGCGAGCAGTACGTGGCGCTCGTCTGTGAAGTTGCTGTACAGTCGTATCTCTTTTCTGAGCTTGATCCATTCGACGAAACTGCCGTCTATGTGTGCATGCGACTGTTTCGGTTATTTATATGAAGCCGCCGTTCTGTACCTGTCTCTTTTGTGACTGTACCTATACATTGCGCGGATGAACTGCTCGCGCGGTAGGGTTGATATAAAATGACGCTTGTAATTGTATTACCGTTTTTACGAAAGAGCGAGAAGAAAAAACGTTGATAAAACTAGTTTCTTGTATGAGGGGTACGGGTAACCCCCCTTAATTTTAACTTTTTGATTTTTTTTAAGCATAAGCATATGCTCACGACTATATTCCCCGAGGGGCTAGTCAGACATATTCTGAAACCACAGAACATCCACGTTTCACTAATAGTAGCCGAAACTCTGTCCAGTGTCACGGGGAGTGAGCCCGTGGCCACTTATAATTTTTATTATTTGTTAACAAATCCGCCATAATAACTCCCATTCTGTGAAAATTGTTAAAACTGACAGCCTTTAACATCTGAGCGATCTGTCAAAACGGCTCTAAAGGCTGTCATGAGCTGTACCGCGATTAGCGCAATACCAAAATTGTCAAAAGTTATTCGTACGTAGTCCAGTCACAGTTCAATCAACAAATATTTACCGCGATTGCAGCCCTGTTTAGGTACATAATGCAAAAATAACTTAAACACGGCCGCAACTTGAAAATAAGAACGAAAATAAGATGTAATTTGCTAAAAATACTTACAACAAAAATACAAAATAGTGAAAACGGGCAAAAAATCACAACCAGTATAAAGGATAATATCACAACAACTTTTTCTATCGTCGTGACGTCACCTGTAATCAATGTGAACATTAGTAGAGCCATAATCACACAAGCTATTTTTGAGTGTAGGCGATGTGGCAACTGCACCGCAATGACACGTTGCAACTGAATCTCCGTGATTTTCAGAAATGTTTGTCAAAAGTGATAAGTGAAAAACTTTGACTAATTATTATTAACAAACAATTATTAACAAACAAGAAACAATCTAGAAACAAATCTCTATGCTAGGATCTTGTCCGATTTTACAGATCCTAGCATAGAGATTTGTTTCTAGATTGTTTCTGAAAAATTTCATTTCTTTAATTGGTTAGTATTGAAAATATCACCAGACTTCGTTTGTATGCAGCTCGCATTTACGCTTTCGGAATAAACTACTCTTAACTTCGTCGGACGCACCGCCCTAGCAGAAACCACCAATTGCTCGCACAGTCCTCAATAACAAGCAGAAAACGTTAATACCTATGAATTAGATAGTACACTACTTCTTCAATTACCTATACCTACCTGAAAACTGAAACTTGAATCACTCTTTGCCGTCAAGCTGCCTTATTAAATCCAACCCAATTTCCAGATCGTCACCGTCCTATCACTTGCCACACTCGCCATCTGCGGTAAACAAGGCGGCTACTCTTACAACAGATTCAGTGGTCCAGTCAGTGGCCAAATAGTTGAAGTACAGGTCCCAGCTGCCCAAGGCATCGCGGCCCAGCAGCACGCCAGCTACGGGTATGATCACAACAGTGGTCAGATTCACCCTGACACTGCTAAGTACGCGCATTTGAAGACTGTTGATTACGTGGTAAGTTATTCTTATTGAGGCGAAGTTGGCTCCATAATGAAAGTTGTTCAGTTTGATGGTCTGAAGCATATATATATAAATGCGCTTCGCTGACCAAAACCATAGCCTGTATAATCGTGAATTTGTTAGACAGGGTGTAAAATTAAATGCGTTACATACTTTAAAGAAACAACTTTTACCTGGAGTCTGGAACACCCCCTTTAAGTTTATGACGCATTTAAGTTTACACCCTGTAATATAAGAAATTACGTTTCAATCACAACAGGCCAAACCAGACTACAATTACGCTTATGGAGTAGAGGATCCCCACACTGGTAACCTCCAGAACCACAAAGAGCAACGAGATGGAGACGTCGTCCGTGGAGAATATTCCCTCGTCGAGCCTGACGGTTCGATCAGGCTGGTCAGGTACACTGCTGACCCCAAGAATGGCTTCCAGGTAAGTTGAAATGTTCAGGAAAAGCCGTTTGGTCAATTTGGCTGAAATTTTAGGGTAAACCAACATGATATTGAAGTGTCAGGGCGTGTCCTTGAACGGGCCTACGGGTGTTGCGCGAGTTTCGTTTCTATAGTGTACTATTATTACTATTGGTTTGATAAAACATAAATGACACTCACTTTTGAGGTTTAAAGTTTAAACATCAAAAACTGGCCATTATTTAACGTTGTAACTTCACACTTTCGATAAGCGTATTACAGACTATATAACCCTAAAATTTCCGCCAAATAGACCGAACAGCTTTTCCCGTACATTTTGTGCAGGGTTCTTCATTGAGAATGTCTAAAACAGTGTTCTTAGTAGGTTTAGTATTACTGGCAGCATCAAGGCCATTGTACGTCTAGACTATCTACATTATCTAGTTATTTAGTCCCTATAAAGTCTACACCACATTCTTGCCGAGAACAGACGAGAAAGGCCGAGAACAGACGAGAAAGGCCGAGAACAGTCGAGAAAGGCCGAGAACAGACGAGAAAGGCCGAGAACGAGAGTGACGAGCTATAGTAATTTTCTTTTGAAAGTTAACATCGAGAATTCTAGCCAAAAAGTACTCGCAGTTATCATTTCTTCTAGTGAGAAAAGAATAACGAAGCATCAGATTTTTGTTTCCAGTAAAATTTACCGACTGTGTTTAGAATTCTTGAAATATTTTAAACAGTTAGGTACTTTGCTTAAAAAATCGCATGAGTGCCTCATTTATATGAATAAAAAATTCACGTTTTCGTTTCCTACTAAATTTGCGAAAACTACGTTTTATTTATATAATTGCAAGATTGTCTGCAAATTGTAAACATAACACAATTTGTTGCGAATGTAAAGTTAATCTTCCGCCACGACTGAATGCTTTCAATCAAGTAAAAGATGTAATAATGACCTGAAAACTGGTACAATTGTCCATTACGTTATCGGAGCAATTAAAGTGCTCTTCAGTTTGTACGAGTTAGTTACAGGAGATGTTTTTTTACAGGCGACTGTTCATAAGAAAGCTGGTGGCCAAGCGCAAAAACCAGTCCATTATGGACACGCGCAAGAAGAGGACGACAATTAAGGAGTAGGTACTAGTCTCGTTTCTTTTTGTTATACTGTTATGTGTTGTCTATTTATTATCGTTGTACAATAAAACATTTAGGTGAATAAAAATTCTTTTATTTAGAACAAGGAATTTATTTCAAAATCTGCCTCAATGCTTTCACTGACCATGGAAATACAATAGTGTGCGTGTCTTCCCCAGCAATCATGTGTAGAGATTGTAAATATCTTAGCTGTAATAAAAATAACACTAGTCAAGTGCGAGTCGGGCTACTCGTGCACCGAGGGTTCCGTACCACACCGTAAATTTGAGTGAATTTTAGACTATTAAATATTAGTTAATGACAGAAACATTGATGATGCATCGCATTCTGGGTATCTGCTATGTCACCAGCCTCATTCGTTATGTACGTTCTTTCGTTATTTGATACACCGATCAATGTCAATATATGATTATTATTTTTTGAAATCTTAGTATGATTGTCTACTTTTCTTTGGTAAGTATAATTCGTGACGGTGATCGTTATAACTCTACCTACTAAATAAGTAGTTTTAACTTTGTACCTGCATACACAAGGGGTTGTCCATCAGCATAGTGGTGGCTGTCTGAAGACTCTTAGTTGACTCTATTTCTGCTTTAGCAACTATTATCTTTGCGTTCGCCAATCTGGAAGATTCTGCCTCGGCTGCCATTGCTTTTTGTAACAGAAGTGGTAGACTGATGTCTTTTCTATAAATTATACGTATTATGAATTTTATGCGCTCTTTGTCTTAGTGGAGCTTCGGTATTGAAACCGATCACCGAAGTTAAGCAACGTCAGGTCCAGTCTTTGGATGTGTGACCGTTTAGTGGTATTTCATCTCGAGCGTTTATTCGTAAGCACGTTAAGCAGTTAGTCTCGGATAGTTCAGGTCAGAGGCCTAACAGGCTTGAAAATTCTCTGCAAGCAAGTTGACCACTAACTTGCCTACAACAACACTCCCTCTCAACCTTATTCGTGAGAGGAGGCCTTTGCCCTATAATGGGATTCTACAGGCTATAACTTAACTATTCATTTTATAGTATAGTGTGTGTTAAAGTATTCAGATAAGACAACAACCCTATGATTGTCTGGGGACTTCTTGGTAATCTTCTCTCCTTGCGTCAATGAACTCCGGGTAAAATAACTCTTTCAGTTGTTTTTCTATATACAAAACCATGACTTAGGTACCAAATTAATCTGGAGTTTATTGCTAACCTAGGTTGACGCAAGTGGGGCATAGTGCAGTACTAATAATCAGGTAACGTAGTAAGAGGATATACCAATGTTATTAAAAATATCTTAGCAGGTAGGAATTTTAATTGAATAAAGTAAGTATACAACGAAAATATCAACAAAAATAAATCAGGGTTCTTCATTTGGACTGAGTCCCAATAATAGGAGGTAATTTGTAAAAGTTTGAAACTAACTTACATTTCGACTCTACTAATTTCCACTCCCCATTGTCCAGTCAAATGCCTCATCTGCTGATAGACTTGGTTGCTCACGTCTGGTCTGCTCGCCAGCAGTTCCGATAGTTTTCTCGTCCCAATGGCATTACGTAGCGTCGTTGCAGCCAGGAAATGAGTAGCAATCCTATCGCCAAATACTTTGCATTTACCACATTTGAATTTTTAAAAGGATACCTATTGTAAAAGGCAAAATAGCCTAGGGAATCGAGCATTGTCATTGACACCACAGCTCCTGTAACATGACAGGGATGAGAGCAACACAGGTCACTTCTAAACGTCATATTTAAGGGAATATAATTCGGAGCGCGCTCCATACAAACGTACTATGGTGAAATTTTCAATACTAACCAATTAAAGTCAATGAAATTTTGCTGAAACAATCTTGAAACAAATATCTATGCTTGTATGGAGTCCGATTTTCGTTAAAATATACAGTTTCAATGCTAGGATTAATTTAAGATTTGTATGGAAATCTTTGAGGCACTGTAACTTTAAAACTATAAATTTTAACGAAAATCTGACTTTATACAAGCATAGAAATTTGTTTTTAGATTGATTCTGAAAAATCTCATTGAGTTTAATTGGTTAGTATTGAAAATATCACCATAGTACGTTTGTATGGAGCGTGCTCCGAATTATATCCTCTTAAGTGAGATGGCGGATATCTCCATAGCAAAATTTTACGTCATACTGGCTAGACATAGGCATACAATTGCAATTGCAATTTTGGACTGCAGCTTGTTTATAATACTAAATACTTACAGCAAACGACGACTTACTTATTAATTGTTTCTCTAAGCTTTAGACTACGACACTTACTTATAGTCATCGATGTTGATAACTGCCCAGACGGGATTGCATATCCTATAGAAGACGACAGCGTCTACAGATACCGTTAGAGAATCTTTTGTTAAAGCCTGTCAAGAAATAATAAGTTCAAGTTAAGTTAAGACGCAAAAGTTGTTTTTTTGGCTCATCCTAGGCAACGGTTTATACAGAAGAGACGTGTGGCGGCGGCGGATAATCTCATTTTTATACATTTTTTAAATACATCCTTCTGCGCTTCTGGCACATCTCAATGCTCAAACGTGTAGGTACAAGCAGGTACATTACACATGATGGTTACATCACTACTATAGGGATATGGTTGGGACCCACCCTACCACTCTACCCTTTTATGGTGGGGCCGTCACGGTAAGTGACAAGGAGTGGCCAAAAATTTTCTTTACTATTTGAAATGGAATATAGGTACTATTACTACTGTATTTCACATACGAAGATTCTGTCTGATTCTGTAGGCCTACCATGAGTTTTCACTGTAATTTACTACTGTAGTTATGTCACCAATTATGTATGGCAGAAATTAGTTCTCAACGTAACCACTAGGAGCGCTGTACGAAATTCAATACAAAATTGGTGACGTTACTACAGTAGTAAAGTACAGTGAAAACTCATGGTAGACCTACAGAATCAGACAGAATCTTCGTATGTGAAATGCAGTAGTAGTAGTACCTATACTCCATTTCAAATAGCAACGACATTTTTTGGCTATTTTGAATTACACAAACAGATCCAAGATTTGTCGGATAGTATGTTTCTGATACAAATAAATTATATTTGCAAATGAGAATTTGCCAGAAAGTATAGGAATCGGAAAATCTTTTCGTCCTTATTTGAAATGAAGTATAAGCACAGCATATGCCCACGACTATACTTCCCGAGAGGGTAGTCAGAGATATTCTGAAACCACAGAACATCCACGTTTCACTAGTACCGAAACTTACCGAAACTCTGTCCAGTGTAACGGGGAGTGAGCCTGTCGCCACTTGTAATGTACAGTGGGTACAATACATGCCTCGATGTTTTCCTTCACCGATAAGCCAGTGGTGTTAAAATCGTACATAAATTCCGAAAAACTCATTGGTACGAGTCGGTCTGGACGGGGATCGAACGGCAGGCAAGACAAATGAAGTATAGTATTATATAAATGCAGTATAATTAAATACCTCTTGCGGTGGAACAGCGTAACTAATGATTCTGAGGTCAGTATATTTAACAACATCGATACAAGGGAGATAGAAGACGAGGCCGGGTCCAAACGCATGGTTCTTGCGCACCTTCCCGTTGCGCAAGATTACAACTCGTTCAAACTGACGAACTACCTACAATACATATGTCTAGATAAATAAAAATACATACATGTCAGGTGTAGAAGATGTTTGTCTACTGCACCTCAAAAGTGAGGTACAAAAGGGTGGCTCAACGCAACGATCGACACAGGCGCACACATAGGCGTCAAATCCAGAAATGGTCTTTAGAACAGGCCTTAACAAAAATTTGTCGCATCCAAAACTGTTCATATCTACAAGAAGGCATTTTATGAAATGAACACCGACTGCCTAAATGCACGTACGGACAGAAAATTAAAAGTTAGTTAGTACTGGCCTTGGACTAACTTGAACCACAGAAAATCGGCGCATGTACACACGGCGACAGATCAACCTACCCATAGTTGAACTCTATGTTCATAGACATAAGGTCCAAGGCGTACATAGACAAATGCTTACATACACGGCCCGCTCGCTAGTATAAGTTAGTTCAGTACTGTTGCGCCCCGAAGTATCTAACTTAGCGAGCAGTACGTGGCGCTCGTCTGTGAAGTTGCTGTACAGTCGTATCTCTTTTCTGAGCTTGATCCATTCGACGAAACTGCCGTCTATGTGTGCATGCGACTGTTTCGGTTATTTATATGAAGCCGCCGTTCTGTACCTGTCTCTTTTGTGACTGTACCTATACATTGCGCGGATGAACTGCTCGCGCGGTAGGGTTGATATAAAATGACGCTTGTAATTGTATTACCGTTTTTACGAAAGAGCGAGAAGAAAAAACGTTGATAAAACTAGTTTCTTGTATGAGGGGTACGGGTAACCCCCCTTAATTTTAACTTTTTGATTTTTTTTAAGCATAAGCATATGCTCACGACTATATTCCCCGAGGGGCTAGTCAGACATATTCTGAAACCACAGAACATCCACGTTTCACTAATAGTAGCCGAAACTCTGTCCAGTGTCACGGGGAGTGAGCCCGTGGCCACTTATAATTTTTATTATTTGTTAACAAATCCGCCATAATAACTCCCATTCTGTGAAAATTGTTAAAACTGACAGCCTTTAACATCTGAGCGATCTGTCAAAACGGCTCTAAAGGCTGTCATGAGCTGTACCGCGATTAGCGCAATACCAAAATTGTCAAAAGTTATTCGTACGTAGTCCAGTCACAGTTCAATCAACAAATATTTACCGCGATTGCAGCCCTGTTTAGGTACATAATGCAAAAATAACTTAAACACGGCCGCAACTTGAAAATAAGAACGAAAATAAGATGTAATTTGCTAAAAAAACTTACAACGAAAATACAAAATAGTGAAAACGGGCAAAAAATCACAACCAGTATAAAGGATAATATCACAACAACTTTTTCTATCGTCGTGACGTCACCTGTAATCAATGTGAACATTAGTAGAGCCATAATCACACAAGCTATTTTTGAGTGTAGGCGATGTGGCAACTGCACCGCAACGACACGTTGCAACTGAATCACCGTGATTTTCAGAAATGTTTGTCAAAAGTGATGAGTGAAAAACTTTGACTAATTATTATAAGGACTAGCCTTGCGGTAGCATTTCCCCTCTGCCACGGTATAAGCACAATTGATCTTGTGCATTTACATTCAATTTTACACCTTATCACTAAACGAGACAGCCTATAATTGCGAAATAATAACTTCGAACTTAGAACGTTTGGGGTTCACACGAGACTACTTTTCATGATTTTTAACATTCAAAATTAGAATCTATAGTTATGGGGAATAAAATCCAAAGTTGCGGATTTCATGTTACATCGCCCCCCGCAAAAAGTGGCAGAAATGTTTGTTAGTAGAATTACACGCGTAACCAGTCCACATATAAATAGTCAAAGGTGAAAAATGATATCAATTTCACCCCGTAGTGGTGAGTGTAGAATGCTAGCTCAAACTTACCAACTTTGTTAGGTTGTATGTGATAATAATATGTTGAAGATCTGTCGTCCAGTTTATTAATTTTGTCATCTGCGTCTGACCCAGATACTACGTCTTTAGATAACTCATCAGAAGTTCGTGTTATCTCTATGATTTGTTTGGATAGTCTATAAAAAATGATGAAAATAATTTCATGTCAAAAGTCACAGAGTTGTAAAATTTTATGAAAAACCAATCATAATTTAAAGATAGGTATTACGCCGTTAGCACACCTATGCGGCGAACCGCAGTAGCCAAACTCCGGTAAATTTATATTGCGTATGTTGCATCTCGCTCTATCTGTCTGTGATTTCCTATAGTTGCATCTCTGTCTGTAGAGTATCGCTGTTATTCGCGATCCTCGTTTCACATGGAAGCCGTGGTACCGCCTTTCAATTTCCTTCAATATCGCTATTATTTAGTTTTTTCGTGCGGAAAGCGTTTCGCTAACGCGGTTCGCCGCGTCGGTGCCGGTTCATATTCATATATATTCATAGTTAAAATATAATAGATCAACCTGATATAGAGCAGGAAGGAGGGACGAGGGGACATATTCATACAACGGCATTTAACACCTACTTATCTTTAAATTAATTTATTATTTTAATGGCTCTTAGCATTAAAATTTTTTATACAGGATCAAACTGAACAACGTCAGGACCAACGTTTGCAGTTTTGTATGGAACAGCAGTATTTTTTTCGCGATTTCGATGTTGGTGCCATAGAGAAAGTTGTTCAGTATGATGGTCTGATCATCCTCTTAAAAAAGTGTCAGCATATTAAGAAGGACCCTATATTGTTTCATTACGAATTTACATAAAACATTCGTACTAGCACACGGTGTTTTATTGAAAATATTTGTTTATATCTCCGTTCCTTGAAGACCAATCGTTATGAGATATTGTGTAAAATCGTCGCTATACTATAAGTCAGCTTATTTTGCCACAGGAAATGCTACCTGAACTACGAGACAGAACAGAGACACTATTTATTTGACCTAGGCATCATTGACCTAGGCACTAATTAGAAATGCCATGTGTATCTCGCCTTTTTTATTATATTCTTCGATGTTTGGGCGTTATTTGACAGCGGGCGTTAAATGCTATAGGTACCTATACCTACCTTATGTAGTCTTTAGGTAATTCATCAGAATTTCGTCTTGTGTTCATGATTAATTTGGATAATCTGTGATAAGGAAAACATTAAAATTAATCCTGTCTGTAAAAAATAAAATGAATTACAATAATTACACGTGAAAAGTCACGGTTGACATATTTGGTTAAAAAAACCAATCATAAATAATGATGAAAATCATAAAGAATACTAAATAAAAAGAAGGATGGAGTATAAATCTAATAAATAAGGATTCGTAGTTCAAAATAAAACAGATCAGTACCATGAATTTACGCCCTTAGCACACCGACACGCGGCGAACCGCTGTAGCGAAACGCATTTCGCACGAAGAAGCGAAATATTAGCGAAATTGAAGCAGTCGTTTTCACACCAATTCCGCTATTTCGCATTTCCTACTCAGTGCAACATGTCGTTGGAACCAGACTGGTCTCTTTCTGATAATCTTTACGCCTTTAGCACACCGACGCGGTGAACCGCGGTAGTGAAACGCGTTCCGCACGAAAAAGCGAATCTGAAAGGCGGTACCGCGGCGTTACCGTGTGAAACGAAGATCGCGAATAATAGCGATACTATACAGACAGAGATGCAACTATAAGAAAATCACAGACAGATAGAGAGAGATGCAACATACGCATTATAAATTCATAGTGTAGGACAACTATTATTATTGAATTATTAAGATAATTTCTCGTTACAATTTTGGTGCAAGTTCCACAGTATAATGAATACTTACCTACAGCCAGAATACTTTAGCTTTAGCGAACTTACTATAGGCCGTCAGGTTCCGGTAGTTCCATAGGGAAAGGAAACACGATTGTAGTTTTCTGCTGGGACGCTATGAAGTTCAGGGTTTGTAAATAACGCAGCTGGAAAAAGGAAATTACGTCATCCATTTTGGTCCAGCATGAGAGAGTCCGGGCCAAAAAAACATGCGATGTTCTGTTAGAACTTATCCGTCTGATGTAACCCAGTGATGCAAGTAAAGTTGTGCTTTAAATATCACTCCAAATAACCATCTTAACTATTATAAAACTGTAACAGAAGTGTATCTGTACACACGGCGACACATCAAGCTACGCAAAACCAAACCAAGCTGGCCGCGCGTAAGAAGAGTAATGTATAACGTCACGCGGCCAGCTTATATTGTTGCGTAGCTTGATGTGTCGCCGTGTCTACATTGACGATACCTATTACAAACAAAATATGATAAGGTTTTTAGGTGTCCCTGACTCCAAATCAACCTTTTTTAGAATGGTTCTCTGTCTGTTCGTGTGTTTGTTTCTACTACAACTGAACCGATTTTGATGAAACTTTTTTTGTTTGATAGCTTATGATCTGACTTAAAATAGTACGTCTAGTATGATTTCTCTACATGTCCGCGACGCGCCTTCGCTGTATAGAAAAGAACCTGTTCCCACGCTTTTTGGAGAATGAAAGCCGCGCTTGCCGCGACATGTACTATACATATAATTTGTGCGGAAGTCGCTATCAAAATGTTGCTGTACAAATTAAATTAAGCCTTGAATGACCTCGTAAAAATTCACTAGGCCTACCTATTTTATGAACCTAAACTCGGTAATTACAAGAAAGAGTACCTATCTAGTTACTACATAACCTAAGTGCCCTATGCTAGTTACTGAATGGCTATTATTTTAGGCCCTTATTGTGCTAAACAAAAAAGAAGACAAAATAAATAAAATGTACCTAGTACATTAAAAAAATTCCAAAATGGCAAAATATGGGTACAAATAAAGGCGTAAAAGTTCATGTAAAATAAAACTAAATTAATAATGTAGCCACATAGATTTAAATGTACGGGAAAACTATTTAATCAACATTCTTAACTAGTTTGTAACACTGCACTGCCGACAACTGCCTTGTAGAACATGTAGAAAGAAATGTTGCTTTTAGCACATTTTGGGTCGTTTCTGGTCGGAATAATTTGTTGTGTGGTGATAGATGGCATGTTTTTCATTTATGAAAGAAACTATAAAGATTTCTAAGTTGTCTAGAGCGGCATCCTCACGATAGCATTCGCATATTCTAAACTATGATACTCGTACACGAATAAGGCATTAAACTGAAAGTATTAAACTTAGAGAACAAGGTGGATCCACGACCTGGTGAAGACGGTGGGAAGGGAACCCGTTGGATGAGGGCAGCGCAGGACCGGTCTTTGTGGTGATCCTTGGGGGAGGCCTTAGGCGCGGTTTATATAGAAGAGACATGTGGCGGTGGCGGATAATCTAAGTAACACAATTATAAACTGTATAGTACGTAGCATAGCGTCGTTTGGAGAATAACGCCCGCGCCTCCAGGCGACGACGTCACCTGGAGGCGCGGGCGCGATTCTCCTTTACGACAAAAATGACGCTATGCTACGTAATATAAGGTTTATATTGTGTTGCTTAGATTATCCGCCACCGCCACATGTCTCTACTGTATAAACCGTGGCCGTCCAGCAGTGGACCTCCATCGGCTGAGATGATGATGATGAACAAGATGGAATGGCGTACCTACGGAGTAAACTCACATTTTAAAGTGACTTTGATCTTTCCCTGGAATCTTAAATTTTTCACCTACACTAAGTTACTACACTAAATACAATTTCATGTCTTGAATGGTGATCTCAAACTGGAAGGTGCTCAGACAGCATCGAAAAATTGACTGACAACCTTGTGAAGGTTGCAGGGATCCGGTGGATACAAGCTGCAGCAAATCGATCGATATCTGAAGATTTATTGAGAATGACTATGGATTATGTCCATGAGATTACGTCTTTGAGCTATTAGCACAGGTCCGGCACTTCAAACAACGTTTTAATTGGATTTGACATGATGAAGTTCGCACATGCGCACTTCGTGCAAATTATCTTTGACATACCTATGTTTAGAGTTGCCTTACCACGCATTGTATGAACATCATCTACATTTCGTTACTTTTTATTGTTCGTTCTATTATTGAAAATAGTATTTGAGCTAAAGAATTACTGAAAATGTGAATTTAGCGTTATTTTTCACTCTGAAAAGACTCAATTTTATGTAGTCAAATACTACGGGTTGCCGCGCCTGACTGCATTTCCTTGCTCGGCTTCCCTCAAGTTTCCCAGAAAGTGTGAGGGGAGGTGGGGAATCTGAAGTCAGAGGGGGCGGGGAGGGGCCGTTCTGTATATAGAACTATATACTATGACCTATTCTGTGCTATTAGTACAATTACTTACAAGCATAACTTTTGGGTTCTCCATCATCAATCTAGAAGCCTCTTTGAGATTTTCTGCCGTTTTGATTTCACCTTCTGCTTCTATGATCTTTGCTTTTGCCAACCTTGTTCCTTCGGCTTCAGCCGCCATAGCTTTTTGTAATTCTTGTGGTAATATGACGTCTTTTCTAGAAATAATTTACAAACAAATACTTACTTAATTATGTATTAAATGTTGTTACTACCATAGCAAGTCGAACTTAATGACAATGCTATCGACTCGACAGAAGAAGACTGAATGAATGAATGAATGAATGAATGAATAAGCCCTTTATTCGACAATTTACATTGTTGACTTAAAAATAATGTACAGAATAAGGTGCCAATAATATTTTACAAAAAATTATTAAATTATTGAATGATAGCCGGTGTCAAAGTGAAAGTGAATAAAACATTTAATAATGCATGATCAGATCAGTGATAAATAAATATTCTGTAATAATGATAATTTAATTTGTGTAATGTAATGAAATAATATTAATTTAATCTGATGTAAAATTGCATGCAAGAATAATTTCAATGTAAAATCAAATAATCAATTAATACTATATTGTAAATAGAAGAAGACTATGTTTTATAAAATTTTTTAGGGTTCCGTACCCAAAGGGTGAAAACGGGACCCTATTTATAAGCCTACGTTGTCCGTCCGTCGGTCTGTCCTAAATCTTAAATTAATCTTATAGCACTAAAACTGTAAATTTTAACGAAAATCTGACTTCATACTAGTTTCTAGATTGATTCTGAAAAATTTAATTGACTTTAATTGGTTAGTATTGATGATATATGAAAATATCACCAGACTTCGTTTGAATGCAGCGCGCATTTACGCATTCGGAATAAACTTCTCTTGAGATTGTTTACATTTCAACTCGTTCCATTGCGATGCCCCAAGGATTTATCTTCTTGTGTATTTCCCACTTGACTTCCTGACTGATCGACTCGCGCGTGCTCAGTAGGTCCGTCAATGTGTACTGCCCTAAAATATTTCTCAGTGTGGACACTGAGAGCAGAGTAGTCGCGTATCTAAAATAAAGTTATTATAAATATAATGTTCGTTAGAAAACACCCTTTTAATATAAGTGCTAATCAATCAAGATAAAACCTGAAAATTATCTATTAATTATTTTATATATTTTCACACTATAATTGTACACATGCAGGGTCCAACCTAAGAGGAAGGATCTCCATAAAGTCCGCATAAATTTACGATTGTAGTTGGTCTCTTTTGTCTTATGACATACCTTTAATAGTAGAAGGAGATGGAACTATAGATATTTGTTTATGCGGCTGTCCACTTTTTGTGAGCTAGTGTGTGTGAAAAGTGACCGTAAACATAAGGCCATATGTCACTCGGTGCCTTTTTTCCATACTTGACACCACACACTCAAACCTAAACGTCAAAAAAAGTGGACACTTTACAATTGGTATGGCTCACTCTAGTCTTAAAGAGAGATCCTTCCTCTTAGGGTCCAACTTAATATGCTGACACTTTTTTAAGAGGATGATCAGACCATCAAACTGAACAACTTTCTCTATGGGACCAATGTCGAAATCGCGAAAAAGAAATCAGCCGTCCCATACAATTGGGTCGAGTAAGATTTCAATTTAGTATGGAACCGATGTTTTATTTTCGCGATTTCGACATTGGTCCCATAGAGAAAGTTGTTCAGTTTGATGGTCTGATCAACCTCTTAAAAAAGTGGCAGCATATTAAGAAGGACCCTATACAAAGGTATAAAATAATAAACAATATTAAAATACACCTATACAATTCATAATATTTGTTGGTTAATGGTTTGTCCGGGGCCTGCAATACCTGCTTAATAAAAATTCAAATTATATTTTCTGAATTAAAGTTGTTATAGTAGTGAATATTTTTTATGCAGTCGGTTTTTTTTCCCTTATTTCTATTGTCAAAGTTTTTGCATAAGCCAATGCTCACGACTATGTGCCCCGAGGGGATAGTCAGATATTCGAAATATATGTTAGTTGTAATTACTTATGAAATTGAACGCTGAGAAAGCATAGAAGGGGGTCTGATACGTGGAAATAAATAACGGCATCCACTGTCACAGTCACCGAGTCTTTGGTCAGAATCTGCAAGTAAGAAATCGTTCATTAAAATTTACAGCACGATTACAGCAAAGTATTGACGTACAGTGCAGGGGAAATGAACACCTGGACGTCCGTGGCGCTGTACCATGCGTGACACGGGTTTAGATATGAGAGATAGGATCACAGACCACGACACGACAGGCCGCTTCCGGTCTGTTCGGACCGATTCTTATATTTTACTGATCTCATATTGAACAAATCTCAAAATCCTTTTCCCAAAATGACTGATTTTCTAAAGGCTGGGCCACACAGAGTGCGGCTGCGGAACGGCTGCGGGCGCATACACCTCGCATATAATTCCATAGTTTACAACTACTGCCGGCCCGCAGCTGTTCCGCAGCCGCACTATGTGTGGCCCAGCTTTTAATGTCTAGGGGAATAGGGGAAACCCAGGAAAAAGTGGTATTTGCTGAAAATGCATAATATCAGGGGAATACCTCCCAAACCAACCCTTTTCTTTGTGAACCAATAAATAACTCGACGTAATTAAATTACTCAACATCTAATACAGAAATAATCTATGTGTATACTAAATCAATAAATCTTACCGTACCAACATCGCAGTAAAGAAAGTGAACTGATGGAACTAAGATGGAATGGTTTAGACTTGGTTTTGTTAAAGAATAAAGTTAAAATCCATTGCTCAATTTAATGGAATTTAAAATACAGGTTCAAGAGTTCCGGGGCCCAGACCTGATGTACCAAATGACGATCGAACAGTTAATGAATTCACCATATTCCATTATATTAAATTAAATTTATGTAATTTCATCGAAATTCAAGAGGACAGAGTTCTCGAGCGGCGACCGCGTACCGGAAAGCGCAGCGTGGGTAGACCCCTCACAAGGTGGACCGACGACCTGGTGAAGTCGGCCGGAACCCACTGGACGAAAGCAGCGTAGGACCTGTCGTTGAGGCGATCCTTGGGGGAGGCCTATGTCCAGCAGTCGACGTCCATGATACCGCTATAGCGTCATAGAGAAATAGAGTTCCATTTCTCAATCACGCTATACCTAATCTATCCAGGCTTTCAAACTGATGATATAAAGTAGAAATAAATAAAATATAACGCTACCTCTTGTGGTTCCAGATTGTAAGATTTTGTCCTTAAGTCGATCAAAACGGCATCGTCAGTACAGGGTAGGACCCAAACTATTCCCGGGCCCGCCGGTGAATTAAACCTCACCTTACCAAAACGCATTATTATAGCCTTTTTGTATTGTTTCACAACCTTGAAGCAAAATTATATTTTTCATCGCAATCCGAGTCCAGGAATGCATAAATAAGGGACAAACAGACACACATTGATTTTATAGTGATATAGCATACTTTTAAACTAAGAGTCTACCCATGAAACTGAACATCTTTTCCTATATCTATTTACTATTAAACCGATCGTAGCACAAAGTACCGGCCGCAAAAAAACCGGCCAAGAGCATGTCGGGCCACGCGCAGGGTAGGGTTTCGTAGTTGCCCGTCACAATATACTGACTTAGAAGGGGGCTTTTTGCTTTATACTACGGTTTAACGGCTAATAAAGTCTTAAAAGTGCATTTTACATGTTGGTCGATTATTACTCGTTGACGTCAACATTTGACTCTAACAAAAATGTGCACTTTGAAGCTTAATAGTTCGCTGACGGATCCCTAAATCGAAAAAAACGGTTTTCCCACACCCACAATATTAAAAAAAAAACTATCCAACGATACCCCACACCATGGGATAGACAAGAAAAAATATTTCATCCCCAATTTTCGTGTAGGGGAGGTACCCTAAAAAAATTCAAGATTTTATTTTACCACTTTGTCGGCGTGATTAATATGTACCTATATACCCATGTCAAATTACAGCTTTCTGGTACTAAGCGTCACTGAGCTAAGCCGCGGACGGACGGAGAGACGAACATGGCGAAACTATAAGGGTTCCTTTTTGACTACGGAACCCTAAAAAATCAGCTGGTCCATACATTTGACTAGGCATTGCAGTTTAGCATAGAACAGGAGATTTTTTTTGCTCCGATAGGTTTGTTCCCTTAGTAAAAGTTGTTCAGTTTGATTGTAGACTCTTAGTTTAAAAGGATGCTAATGATATTCACTGATTTCACCCTGTAGATTGCCTAATAAATAATTATTTTGGATGTATGGTCGTGAGTATGTATGTGAGTATTTTCCCGTAGCACCAGGGCAGCACAGGACCGGTCGATTCTTGGGGGAGGCCATGTCCAGCAGTGGATGTTTATCGGCTGGGATGATCAAATACAGGGTCCTTATATGCTGACAGTTTTTAAAGGGCCAGACCATCAAACTGAACAACGTTCTCTATGGGATCAACAACGAAATCGCGGAAAAAGAAATCTGCTGTCCCCTGTAAAACATTTGTCTTGAGTTGGTTTGCAGTTTTGTATGAACAGCAGATTTTTTTTCGCGATTTCGATGTTAGTGCCAAGGAGAAAGTTGTTCACTTTAACGGTCTGATCATCTCGTTTCACACCTTGGACACTTTGCTGTCACTTCATACAAATGAGCTCGTACTCACAAGCAGATGTAATCTCGTGCGATACTGAGTGAGTGCGAGCGAGAGGACTACATACAGTCGTCTTCCAAACGTCTTCCACGAGGTGCTATGGTAAAATTATTGGTGGCTGAGAGTGTCCGTACTATATGTTGTATACCACACTATTTCCTCATACTGTGATGCAGTTGTATTGCATTGTTTCAAGACTACCTACAAGCCTACAACGATGAAGATAGATTTGAACTTACTCTAAAACAACACAACAACGCAACTGGAAATATTATTATCAACAATAAGCTAAGACACAAAAAAAATCTCTCTTTTCTAGTAGGTTTGCGAATATCTGAAATAAGTAAATAAATAATTACATCTTAGTCTAGGAATAAATAAAGAAAAGTGACATTCTAATTGTTGTTGCATAATACCCGTTAAGTTTAGTTTATGAATGGGTTTAGCCACATCTTTCTTGGATATATTCATTATAAAATAGGAATTAATTATAAAAATATAAGAAAGAAATTTATAAATAAACCATTGACGAAAAATGTTTTGCTTATGCTAGAAATAAACACAATCACTAGGGAATATACTCAGATCAATTGGAATCTTTGACTACTTATTAGAATATTGATTGTTTTTTTTTTAAACAGTTTATCCTTTCGGAATGGCAATGGGAACTAGCCCTTACTGCCGTGGTCTTTAGTTATATTATTCTTTGTATTTAAAACTTTTACTATGGGAGGAACCATAGATAAATGTATGTACTGGAGGAACACAAATACATTAGTAACAAAGGGAGGAAACAGGAAATCGGATAAAAACTTTTATTTACTTATAAGATTATGGGTATTTTAGGTAGGTAAGTAAGTATACATTGTTTTTCAAAACGATTACTCATTTATCCGTTTTTAGAAAAGTACATACGGCGACACATCAAGCTATACAAAACCAACATAAGCTGGCCCCGCGACGTTATAGTCGGGGAAATCTACGGATTTTTGTATGGAGTAGGTTGCATTAATTGCACTTTTGTTGAAAATTTGGAATATAGTAGATACATACCTGAAAAACATAAATTCTCAATAATCCCTGATTTTTTATATTGTATTACTGAATAATTAAGACATTTACAAAACATTAAATTTAGGTATGAACAAAAAATGGAAAACTGGTGATTTTGTACAGGATGGCTTCGTTCAATACGTTTTACTTATAACAATAATAATCCACGGTTAATATCGTTAATTTGCGTAGATATTTAATATTTTGTAAGTCTTCAAAAATTATAACCTCAAAACTAAATTATTTACTGTTTGTTTTTACACATTAAATTTGCCTTTTGATAATTAACTGTCTCTATTGCTGGTATGCTGGTCGAAATATTTTTAGAAATAAGCTTGCCATTTGTACATTAATATCGATTTTAAGGTATTTCTCAGGTTCCTGAGCCTATATAACCACGAAATCTCGACAAAAGTGTTATAAACGAACAGTAATATTATTTCAAACACAATTTACTAAAGTGTCTTTAATGCAATCTCAAACCTACTTTTTCCTAGACTATTATTTATGTTACTCGACCTACGCGCGGCTAGCTTATTTTAGTTTTGTATAGCTTGAGGTGTCGAAGTTATACCTACCTATTCTATCTAGTCCAGAGTAGGTAGATTGTAAAACAAACAAGCGACCTCGAGTCGAGAATAAAAATCTTTGGAAAATAATAATTAATGGCACCCATTTAATTTATTTAACAATATTGCATTGACTTTAAACAAATTGTAACACAATCAGTTCTATTTGTTGTGGGTAACTACTTATGTAATAAAAGACAATGATACTAAACCACTTTCCCTAAAAAACATGGGTCGACCCATGTTTTTTAGAAACGAGTTTTTTTTTGGACGTTCCATACAAAAGTGCGGATTAGCCGACCGATTTTGTATGGGAGGTCCAACAATTTTTCTCGTTTTTCGAACCATGTTCCTTAGGGAAAGTTGTTTAGTTTCATTGTCTGGATACACCCTTAAAGTTATGTTAGTAATTAAAAACTAGTGGTGTATAAAATTACCACCATATCATAATTCAAACAAAACAAATTTGACTAGTGGAGAGACTTAATATTAATTGGAAATTTGTTTAGGTATGGTATGCAGGATGTAAGGAAAATTATTTTTAACCTTTAAACCAATACTCTACCCGTTTTACTAAACTGCAATATCTTCTCGATTCAAACGTATGGGACAGCTGACTTTTTTTTTTATGGGTAGAGTATGTGGTTTAAAGGTTGCTGATACTTTCCCTTACAGCCTGTATACCTAATTTATTTGTAGATTATATTTGTTTACATAGGCAGAGCATGCGATTGTGATGTGCTTGGTCCTCCTAAGAAAGTTTTGAGGAAATCCATGGGGAAAGGGAATATGATCGTTGAATTCTTCTCCGCCGATATGGTGTTTAATGATTGTAGATAGCGTAACTGTGAACGAAAGGAATTGTGTTACGTATAATTTAGGTACCTCGAGAAAGATAGTACTTGCTATGATGTTACAAGACGAATGTGGCATATTACATGACGAATGGTAAATATGAACGTAGATGGCTGCATGAAGAGAGGACGACCAAAGAATAGATGGATGGTTGTGTGAAAGATGACATGTGTAAAATAGGTGTGTCAGAAATGACGGCTAAAAGAGATGAATGGAGGAAGACAAAGTAGGAAGAAGAAGATATTTGAAGGTTCCTATAATATGTTACTTTAAATCAAAAGATTTGCATTTAGGAATCCAAAAGGCACAAGAGACTGATTTGAAGATAAAAACTGAGCTCTTGCCTTAGTTTTTGAACCAATCATGTAGGTAATGGATTGTAATCAGCCGTTAACTATCTTGGAAATCAGTAGGTTTTTATTAGGTAGGTTATATAGGATCCTTCTTAATATCCTGGCGGGTTTTTATCGGGATGATCAGACGATCAAACTGTACAACTTTCTCTTTAGGACTAACGTGGAAATCGCGAAAAAAAAATCTGCTGTCCCATACATTTTGGTCGAGTCGGATTGCAGTTTTCTATAAAATAGCTGTTTTTTCGGATTTCCACGTTGGTCCTATAGAGAAAGTTGTTCAGTTTGACGATCTGACCATCTTCCTAAAAGACCGTTAGCAGTGGGTGGATTCAGGCTGTGTATGATGATGATGAAACTAAATGATTCTGATTGAAAGGTTGTTAAACATAGGATTGTTATACGAGATTCTACCTGCAATGCCATAGGGTTGTCGATCATGACAAGAGAAGCTTCCTTCAGGGCTCTAGATGCCTTGATCTCTCCTTCAGCTGCTATAATCTTGGCTCGTGCTTCTCGGTCCGCTTCGGCTTCTGCAGCCATCGCTCTTTGCAGTTGCACTGGTAACCGGACGTCTTTGCTGGAATTGTAGCATGTAGGTAAGATTATAATAGGAATTTTATAGGATTGCGCTGATCATTTTATTTGCAGCGTATTGACTGAGGAAATAAATACTACATCAATTGAACCCAATATCCAGAAGGTGATGGGTATAAATTCTGCTAAATCAAAGCATCATAGTCATCTTATACAAGATCCTCCTTGAAAGAGACTAAATAAAACCGGTCAAGTGCGAGTTCCGGTATTCGCGTACCGAGGGCTCCGTAACACACAACATTTTAACTTATAAAAAGTTTTGTTTTCTCTGGGACCGAGACCGACTCACACTTCGCCGGTTTGGTTGGCAAAGATTTCAATATTTTGACTTTCTACAGTCAATATATTTACGAAAATATTTTATACGTTCGCAAAAATTTGTCTCTCTTTCCCAAAAACAGTGACGTTCATAATTACAAAACAAGAAATAAAAATAAATTAGTATTCCCACATTTTCGACTTAGTAAGGTCAACACATCTTTTATGGGGCACTGTATACGTTATTATAATAAGATACCAGAGAATATTCTAAACTTGACAGACAAAAAGTTTAAGTCCCATGTTAAACAAGTCTTCTGTAAAAAAGGTTACCATAAACTCGATGAGTATTTGAATGACCAAAATGTAATTTAATATTGGATTTATGTAATTGTACTTTGTATATTTTGTTTTGTTTAAAAGAAGTGTGTTGTAGAGTTTCTGGCCGCATCTTCTCTACAACGGACCTTCCGACGCGGTGGTAGATTCAAAAACATGACGTCAAAAAGTTATCTATGTGATATTATTTTGAATAAACAATTTTGACTTTGACTTTGACTTTTTTTTTATTTTTTTATTCTTTGACTTTGAACAGTATGTTGTGCCTGTCAGTAGTGATCGCCATAACAACTTACATCTCAACTCTCTCGACCTCAACGCCCCAAGGATCCGTGGCTTCATCCAAATTGGCCTGCATCATGTGGCTGATGGCTTCTCTATCAGAGAGCAGCTGTGCTAGGTCCCGCATACCGAGGACGTTCCGAAGAGTTGTGGCTGCCAGGAGACGCGTTGATGCACTGGAAAGGGAATAAGTATGGTTATAATTATGGTTAAGACGAAGTCATGAACAGGCTACCCCACAACAACTTATGAGAAACGAGTGTTAAGAATTTATCGATGTATACCATGGAATACAGTAGGCAACCTCATTCAAATGTTTACCTGCAGCTTTGGGTATAAGTACACGCAAGTGGAATGGATCTAATCAGAAACTAAACTGACTATCTAAGCGACAATGCTAAATTAAAGCCAATAGGTACAATTTTATGAAAGAAGCCAGTGTCCTACAGGCCTTTCTTTTAGCACATGATTATTATTTACCACAATTAATGTCACAGTTCTGCTTTTGGTTTGAAATTTACATAATAATAATAATCTTTTTAGTCAATACAGGTATTATGTCGTAAATAAATTATGCAAAAAGTCTACTATAAGAACCAAACATACAAATTTTCTTCTTCTTTCGTGTCATCGTGATCTCGTATAACGCATGATCACGGAATATACTACTCTCTCGCATGATATTTAAAAGAAAATATGCCTATGAGTGTGTTATGAAGATTCATAGTATTCCAAAAGTTACCTGTAATCCGCCACTCTGACAACTGCATTCAGAGGTTCTTTGATCCTGTAGTACACGACCGCATCTACAGCCACCGTCACAGAATCTCTTGTTAATACCTGTAAACGTTCATAAATCCTTTGAAAAGAACTAAATATGTACTGAAAAAACAGAGTCTTTTGATCCCATTGTCTTTTCGTAAGAAAATTAGCACACAAAAGAGGGTTGATATTAGGTGAAGTTAGACTGCATAAACACAGTAGATACTGAAAACAATAATTAAGGAGTTTTGCGGAAATAGAACGCAAAATATTCCAGTACAGATAAATGTATATGTGTAGCGTTTAAGGTGCCTACGTGTCGCTCTATAGCGCGAAAGTGCTGTTAGGCACGTTATATTTCACACCCTCCCGCACCGCTACACTATTGCAGGAACCTACTCAGTTAAACACAACACACTATACCTATCAATAGTTGACGAATAAGGAACATAAATTATGAAACTTGCACGCAAAACTGGGCCCTCCATAAATTGCAATCAACATACCACTTCGTATGATAATCTTTCAATTTGATTAAATTAAAACGTCCCCCTGCCCAAACATTAACCAACGTTTACCTAATCATTTATTAAGGCCAGGTATCTTTTAATTGATAGTCGTGCGTTTTAGTGACGAGATGCGCTAGCGCTTCCCACGACATTTGAACTTGCCAAATGTCATCCGAGTCGCACTGGCTGCAGCTGCATCACGAAATAAAATAGTGTCGTACAACTAACTGCACGGCCACTCTACTACTAAATATCATCGTGTCAAAGACCTGTTTGGGACAAAACAGATATACAATCACTTTAGAAACTTTACCGCTCGCAACTCGGCTTTAAGATAACAGCAGATAAACCATGGGTGGTTCAATAATATCGCGTCCGTGGGAGTTCAAGGGTTAGCGGGAACGATAGAGTTTTGAAGAGATTGGGGAAACGGGTCGGAGAGTATTTTTGAGGCTAAGATCTGTCACATAAATACGGAATTCCGTTCGGTGCTAAATCCTATACAAAATCACAATCCTGATTGGGAATTCCGTATGTATGTCGTACGTCTTATATTTGAGCTACAGGGAATAAATGTTGCACAATGCGAGCAGTTCTTCATTAAGTTCAACTGAAATTAAATTAAACCGAAAATAAATGTAAGTAATAAATAAAAATACAATGTATTTTGTCCTGTTAAGCCTATGTGGGGTATAAAGCACGGATAACAGATTTTCAGCGGATGTGATCTTGGACAGCCATGTGAAAGCCCACCCAGGTATGTTTAGGCTTTCGGCTTCCACTTCTACAAAGCAAATTAAGACAAATAACATTTTTTCGAAACTACTAAAAAGTTTAGTTTCTTGGAAAATCAGAGACACAAACTACAAAAAATTACTATGCACTTTGTATGCACTAACCAGAACAGAACGTCCGTCCTACCAAATAACCAGTCTGAACACCTAAAATGAACCGGAACCGAAAGTAAACCGTACTATGTCGGATTTTCGTAGTTTTAGATTTGTTTTAGAGGCATAAGATGGATGTGTGAAGGATGATATAATGATGAAGGATGTGTAAGAAAGGAGTGAGTGCTGCAAAATGAATGGAAGAGGATGACATATTTCGCCGACCCCAAATAATGGAAAATGGGCAAGAGAGAGATGATTGGGAGGTATTTCAATTAGAATAGTCCTTAAACTGACCTCAACCACAGTATAAGAAAGAGTATCTATTACTACATACCTCAACCTTACGCGTTAAATTTCCATTTCGACGCCAATGTTTTGACTTTTAAAGTAAATAAAAAAATCGATGAACATTTATTAAGTCTGTTATTTCTCCTGAATCATTTGGTTTATTGGCGGTGAGCATCAATGGGCTAGACGAAATTAGGTCGAAACTTCTGGAGAGCGACTGCTCGGTGTCTGTTCGCACCGGCTTGAATATTAGACATGGCAAAATAAACATGCTCATTGAGAAATTATGAGATTGACCATTTGTAAACGGATGTAGAGAAGGGGATCTTATTTATTGCACTGTATTTTGTTTGTACAGGGTTCAGATAGTTGAAGTAGCATCCTGAGGTTAGTTTTATTTCAATGGATTCTGATTTTTAAACTTCCATTAATTACCTGTTTGAACAGTTGAATACTTAATTAAGCTGATTTATGATCTTTTCACCTCAGAACTATATCAATATCTTAAATGTAGTACAGACATGTTATTGAGATACTTTGAGGCAATCTGAGAAGCCATGAGTTGTTTGTAACATAATTTAATTACTTACATTTACATACAGGGCGTAACAAAACACCCTAGTGATATTTAAGGGGTGGTTTCAGGAAAACATCCGAATAATATTTAAGGGGTTTGATTTAGGGTTTAGATTAGACCATCAAACTGAACAACTTTACTATGGAAATAACATCGAGAAAGATTTAAAAATATCGCCTGTTTGATACAAAATTGCAAATCCTACTCGGCTCAAACGTATGAGACAGTATTTTGTTTTTTCGACGTTTCCGTCTCCATAGTGAAAGTTGTTCAGTTTGATATTTACTTCTTTTTAATTCATATGCTCACGACTATATTACCCGAGGGGGTATTCAGAGATATTCTGAAACCTCAGAACATCCACGTTTCACTAGTAGTACTGAAATTCTGTCCAGTGTGACGGGGAGTGAGCCCGTCGCCAACTGCGTAAACTACGTTCAGGAAAAACTATAATCCAAAATTTCGGCGGTTTAAAACGGTACATTAGATATCAAATAAGTATAAATAGACGGTTTACTGGGTCACTCTGTTTCTAGACAATCGGATAACAAGAAACGATTGTTTTCCATCTCGTTAAACTTTGATTGATAGTTTATGGCCTCATCAATTAAACGTGGGCTCGCTGAATGGCTGGTGATTTGTCTCGATATCAAATTTAGGACAAGGAGAGAATACTTTTAATACAGGTAGTCTTGTTTGGAAGTTGCAGGGTAATAGATTATGGTGGTATGGTCATGTAATGCGAATAGACGAGTGTCATATTACGAGACGGGTGTTAAGTATGAATGTGGATGGCTGCGGTAGGAGAGGAAGGCCGAAGAAAAGATGGATGGATTGTGTGAAAGATGATATGCGTAAGAAAGGAGTGAGTGCTGAAATGACGGCTAAGAGAGATGAATAGAAGAGGATGACATATTGCGCCGACCACAAATAATGGGAAATGGGCAAGAGAATGATGAGTCTAGTTTGGACTTTATTAAATAAGACAAGCATAATTATGACATTCAATCTATTACGATAATGTCGAAGGTTAAGAAGGTAGTAGAGATACAAACGATGTTACATAGATCCTATTTCAATACAAAACCTCGCTGCGTTCGGACGATAATTCACGCCGTGAAATAATGGACTACTTAGGTCACACTACTAACTAAAAATCTAAAAAGCTCCATGGGAATTAGAAAGAAAATCAAATTCCAAAACCAATGTTTATGAACCCATTACAAATTGTAATGTGTTTGGCGGAATGGTTAGTGTTTAACCGTTTGTATGCGAGTCCGCAGTGTTGAAGTATTTAGTGGGTTTCAAACAGTTGCAACGAATTAATGGTTAATAATTATTATAGTCTCTGGTGATGTAGGTTCCTACTCTAAAGATTATCGATTTCGGTTATGTCTATGTAATGTTCTCTATGTAAATAAAACCACGTTATTACATAGGTAACACAATTAAGTACCCATTAAGAAATAAGAAATGGTATTATAAAAAAATTACCCGTTCATAGAAGGTAGCTCATTGACAACGAAATTTCGCTTAGCGCCTTCTCTAAATTCAAAATTCAAAATTGTTTATTCAAAATAATATCACAAAGATAACTTTTTGACGTCATGTTTTTGAATCTACCACCGCGTCGGAAGGTGTTCCGTTGTAGAGAAGATGCGGCCAGAAACTCTACAACACACTTCTTTTAAACAAAACAAAATATACAAAGTACAATTACATATATTCAATATTAAATTACATAGAGTAACATTGTCAAGACCAGACATTTTGGTCATTCAAATAATCATCGAGTTTATAGTAACCTTTTTTACAGAGGACTTGTTTAACATGGGACTTAAACTTTTTGTCCGTCTCTCTATACGAAGTAGTTATTTTTAATCAAGAGTCTTATTAACTCTGGAGGGATCACAATACCATAATAATTTGTCTATGGTTACTCAAGAGATCGAAATGGAATAAACTAATAAACCGTTTTGTTACATTATTCTAGATTATGTTAGACATCAACTGGCTAGTGCTGATTTAATGACCTTACCTCCTGAGGTGGTACATCAAACGAGACAGTTCTCAGGTCCACCTTCCTGTAAGTGTCGATGCAGGGGAGTACGAAGAACAACCCTGGCCCGCGCGCTCCACCTTTCCTCAGCCGCCCCAGACGGAATATCACTGCGCGCTCAAACTCTTGGACCACCTGGTGAAAACGTTCAAAAGAGGTGTGAATTTAAAAACCATTCCAACAATGAGACCATACCTATGCCAGCTTCCAAAACTCTGAGTTTAAATCGTATTTAATCTCTTTTGACAGATGAAACCAAAATATATATTTTTTGGATTGTTTGCCTAAGTAATGTCCAAAGAGTTTAGAGTTTGAGACCGAAAACTCTTTTGAGATTAGGTAGCAGGTATGCAATCTTTTTATTAGATGAACCAACAAATAGATTGTATGCTTAATAAATTCCATAGATTAAAAACTTTTTTGAATTTAGCAGGTACGCAATCTCTTTTGTTTTGATGAAACGATAAATAAATTATTTGAGTTTGAGTCTGAAAAGTTTATGCAGTTAACTTTTTGTGAAAAATAGTTGCAGTCAACAAAAAATTACGCGATGACCGCATATTTCGAAAAGTATAACTTTGATAATTTGTCAAAAGACGTAATTTGGTGCGTAAATCTGGGAAATGAAGTGTATGTTAGAGTTATTTTAAAAGTAAACGGTCATTTACCTTAAAACACTCAAAAAGTGAAAATGGAAATGTGATGACAACAAGGAGAAAAGACATAAGGGTGGCGAATCTTTCTACACATCCAGCTGCTTCCGGGTTAGCTGGAACAAAACAAAAACATTGTAAGAAATGTACCGTATCTAGGTTAGTACTAATAGGTACATCGAGTAAATACAGATTTTATTTACTGTGTAATTCGAGTCTTTCGAGTAAAGCAGGCACTTCATTCTCGCCGAGAACAGACGAGAAAGACCGAGAACGAGAGTGTGGGGATGCCCGTCATTGTTCTCGTGGCGTCGTGAGGCCTAGTAATTTTCCTTGAAAGTTCTCGCCGAGAAGTTCTCGTGAGAGTGTAGTGCCTGCTTAAGAGATCTCAGCGAATTGAGAGCTTTAAAACAGTTGACTGTTTGGATGGAAACTTTTATCAGGTACGTAGGTACCTATACAATTATACGTATTGAATATAATTCGGAGCGAGCTCCATACAAATGAAGTGTGGTGATATTTTCAATACTAACCAATTAAAGTAAATATTTTTTTTTTACTAACAATCTAGAAACTAATCTCCATGTTTGTATGAAGTCTGATTTTCGTTAAAGTGTATAGTTTTAAAGTTACAGTGCCTCACAGATGTCCATACAAATCTTAAATTAATCCTAGCATTAAAACTGTATATTTTAACGAATATCTGACTTCATACAAACATAGAGAGATTAGTTTCTAGATTGTTTTGAAAAATTTCATTAACTTTAATCGGTTAGTATTGAAAATATCACCAGGATGTCACCTTAACGAAAAAACGGAAAACAGAAGTAAAATTGACATTACTGACGGCCAATTGCACGTACGTTCATTAAAATTAATCCTCCATTAAATCTCTAGTTGTGACTTTTTGTCTTGTTGACGTAGTAAAAGCTAGCAAGAGATTTAATGGACGATTAACATTAATGAACGTACGTGCAACTGACAGTAAATTTAATAATTTGTCGTTACGTTGGTAACCTCATGGTTTAAGAGATACATAGTGTAAAGAGTATCGTTAAACTATTAATATATGATTTACTTTATCCTACAACCTTAGGTCACGATACGAAGCCTATAAATATGAAGCTTATAACTTAATAGCAATAGTTTTATGTTTTTAAATAGCGATTCAGTTATGTTACCTGTGCTTTAAGCGTTTGTGCTTTTATCAGCTCATCATGTCTCTCAAAATTAACATAATTAGGCATATTAATAATCCACATAATGTTAGGTTATTAAATCGTAAGTTGTTACTACTTACGCATCTGTATTGTGATAGCACAAGACGTACCCGTGTCGCAATCTAAAATATTCGAATTCACAAATTAGATAGATTCAACTAAAAAACACTACAAGAATGGCACTTTCAACATTTACTCACGACTGGGTACATTGTCTCGCCTAGTACTAAACGTTCGCATTTCTGTACGCATTTTTAGAGATTATCGGTAACTAGTAGAATAGTGATAATAAATGCAAATAAAACTGTGTTTAACTCGGCTAACAATCACTGACTGCGCTGACAATCGGACCAACTTACTGACAGAAGAGCACGATGTTTACACGACCCAAAAACATACCGATTCCAACTAAAAATATCAATTACAATGTTTCTCGACAACAATGCGAAAGTTAACAAATCTCTGACTTTTTAGTGTTCAGTTAAAAAATGTATTTACGTATTTCGAGGTAGCACTCCACTTCGCCGGAATCCTTGTCATTGCAACCGAAATCCATGTAGTAAAGCGATCTAAAACGCATTGAATAAATGTCATTCAATGTTATACTTTCGCGGTGTCTTCTTTGCGGTGTCTATATTGAAACTAAGGTGAGATGCGCCTGATCAGGTGGTTGTTAAAAATAAATAATTAACGCACTTTCAGCCATACCGACCGGCGCGGGCGAACACCATGCCGCGATGCTCCAAATTGTTGGATTTAGGTATTTTGGAAGCGGCTCAAGCTCTGCTACGGTAATTTGCCAGCGGATGTTTGGATAATAAATTATTAAGCGGAATATCTGAGAGTTTGTTCGGTATTGTGTATCGTGTCATGCACTTGAAGTTACTTGCATCTTTATTTTGTATGCACTTCATAAGTGTTTTTAAAACATGAAATAAATTGATTGATTCTGCTTATTCTTTTCACAACAAGAACTAATATTTCAAAAAACAAGACTATAATTTTGTGTGTACAAAATATGATTTCCGTTTGGTCTAAATTGAAAATGTTTGCAGCGCACGTGGTGGTGAACTAAATAGATATGTCAAACAACATGTCGAGTTTCAGATTGTGGTCGGTCCATTATTTACTAGGTTTAACATGATGTCTTTGTAGCCAAAGTTGATGTATACTGATAGAAATGTCTTTACATTTTCCTTGAAACTGAATGAAATTGTGGAGTGCCTCTAACAATTTTTCTTTATTCAATAAAAGGTTTTTGACCTCAAGGCTTAGACTTTTTATATATGGATAAGTTACGCGTGTAGTAATCGTGTTACTGGAACAAAATTAGAAACTTGAAGAACTTTGAATTGAACCTTTCTTGCATTGATCAATTCGAAACGACTCAAGGAGTCTTGTAAAATGGCTTCAATTTAATCATTCAATTATAATGATTTATAGTATCATTACCATTTGACAAGTCGTTTAAAAGTTAAGTAGATCCACATCACACCATCAGTCTATTGAAAGTTCGCATCGTATTTCAAGAATTTGGTATTTAATCGACATTTGCTCATGTTTCTTCAAAGCACAAACTTATTTTAATTCTGTTAATAGGTATATTCCTCTTTTCATCGTAACACAATTAATGATGACAACGGTATATAGGTCACAGTAGAAAGTCATGTCCAGACAGCTGATAGTCATCTTTGATCTAAATGAGATGAGTCTGTCCTTTTAAAAATCTCGTTAGGTAATTGATTTGGCTGTCGAGAATTTCTGTTTCGTTTGAGTGGTAGATACTTTTTATTTATTCTTCTGAAGCAAGTTGGTATACTGAGCCCTAATGACTTTCAAAGTTACGTGATACTATGCCTAATATGTTCCAAATGTAGGTACTGTACTCGTATATTTCGATATAGCTTAGATATAATATGATACTCATTCTTATTATAGGCCTAGATAAAATAAGATAGATAATTTCTAAGTGTAAAATTAAAAATTTCCAAAGTTTATTTGGTTTCGAGTGCACAGTTTTTTCCTTATCTCCCTCCAAACCACTTGGATTTAGGATGTTAATTAATTAATAAATCTTGCTTTCATAACAAACAATGGACATTTTCGTAAGATACAACAAATAAATCACACAATATGACAACACCCACGATTGTAAGGATTGCATGTACATAATATTGTCTCATTGTCTATTTTAAGTTCTATTGAAACTATAAATTGATGGAATGTCACACGCTTTTTTCTTATTTTCTGTAAACATCATGATGGCGGGTTCAAATCTCCGATAAAAATTTTGCAAATCGGCAACATAGTACTCCATTTGTACTAAATGTGCCCTGAGTTTGAACGTTTGTATCTTTATCGCCAAGAAAGTACAGTCGAAATTATTTGATCCCGCCACCTTGAAGTTAAAGTGGCGTGATCATTAGGATGCGTTGCCCACATGTGGACGACAAAAGCATGGGTATTAGTACTACATTTGTAATTTACAAATGAAACTGTTTTATTAGATTTGTTACACACTTGGTATTCAATTAACATTTTAAATAATGTATATCCTACTAATATTATAAACGAATAAAATAAGAAAGTTTGTAAGTATGGATGGATGTTTGTTACTCTTTCACGTAAAACCTACTGAATGGATTTTAATGAAATTTGGCACACCGATAGAATATGATCTGGATAATTTTTTAAGGTTTACGCAGACGGAGTCGCGGGCAACAGCTAGTTAATTATAATTCCCTTATTATATCGCGTCTGACTTAAAGTGGCTTGTTCTAGCTCTACCGACTTGGTTTCCAAGAACTATAAAAACCTCATATTGCTGGACCGCGCGAACGATAATTTGCCAATACGAGACATAAAATTCCAGCTACCAACATTGCTGCCCAAAACAGAACTCTATTTTCCAATCAAATTAATTATGTCTCCAAGACCAATAGAGATATTTTGCAAAAAGTTATCTTGACGTGGACCGATTCGATTACCTTTAATAGATCTAATTAGGCCACAAGTGGAATTGTATGAAGTGTGGGAATGTACCCAACAGCCATTAAGGCGGCCGAGATATTAAGAGCACAATTTTGAATCGTTAATATAAGTATCAGAATTCAGAGCTAACAGCAGTATTTAAATACGTACCAATCTTGATCGTTTTCTTTGAAACATGTACGATATTATGTTTGTGTTGCTTTCCAGTGATAATAACAGACAGCTTGGAAGACGACCTCTGTTAACGGCTTTGAAAGAAATTTGAAGGTCAGCGACTAATGAAGACTCAGTAATGGAATTGCTGTTTAAGAATAAAGACATCCATATGAAAACCGTTGGCTGAAACATAGTTTTGAAGGACCTGCTAATTACAGTAGCAGGGGCTGGAGCACACAGCTCGTAGGGCTCATATTTGGTGAGGAATTAAGGACCTCAACAAACGATTTCGCACCAGAAGACGTACTGTTGGAAGAGACAATACTGTGAGAGCTCTCACAGGATTGCAAGGTGCACTAATTGGATCCTTAAGGAAATCATTGAGGTAGGTGTACCTACGTTCAGCAATGGACGTCTTTCACTGTGATAATATTGATGCTACAACATTAAAACACACGTCGTTTGTCTTTTATTGTTAGTAATATTTAGAACCCAAATGCCTCTTTTCCACACGATGTCTCGGATCACGATTTCACCTAACGACTTTCACAGGAAGAAGTACACCAAACTATTTATTTCTAGGTTGAAGATGACATCAGTCATTAAGTTTATTGGAACGATTATTGGTAACTGTACCTCGTGAAAGCTCTTATAGTTCTTACCTAACAACTAAGTATAATATGAAGCCAGTTATTGTTGTATAATAATAGAAAGGGATTGACTTATTGAGCTCCTAGCCTAGTGTTGGTTTCTGGAACGTGTTTAGAGTAAACTATTTTATAGCCTACATTGATCTTGCAAGCAGATCCCAGCGCTAATCTACGATGCGCAATGCAGATAGGTAAATTTTGTTGAGGATGGGTGCCAAAAATACGTGGATATTTCGTATCTGAAAATTTCTCAGTTATTATTAGGATCTTAAAACTTGTGTCTTTTTTAATGCAATTATGAAGTGTGCTTTTATTTTTAAAAATCTGTTCTAGAATTATAGTTTAAGTATAACATAATAATAATAAAAATTTACTCACTTTACATTCGTTCGATTTAGTTATGTCTCCGTAATTTTCTCTATGTGAATAAAACCACATTAAATCACACGCATATATCTTAACTATTATAAAACTGTAACAGAAGTTTGATAGTTCATTGAAGATATTTACAACAAAAAGATTATGATATGATTTTTGGGTCTCCAAATCAACCTATTTTAAAATTGTTGTCTGTTGGTTCGAGCATCACGCAAAAACAAATGAACCGATTTTGATGAAACTTTTTTTGTTCAATAGTGTATGATTTTACTTAAAATCGGGTAAATAATTTGTGCAGACGAAGTAAACTCTAGTAATAAATAAAAAATTTTAAAAAGAAGAGTGTTAAGAGTAATTGTGGTTGCATGGGGCGGAAAAGACGAAATAAAAGTTATTGATGGCGAAGGAACTGTTGTACTCTCAGATTTTGCATGAAAAGAGTGAGTTATTGAGATAAGAGATGATGCTAAAATAGTTTATAATATTGTCGTTGAATCCAAATAACAAAACAACAGCTACCCATTTATATTGCACCACTGCACTAGGAATGCTAACACCTACTCGTAAGGTAATTGAGTACAAATTACAACATGATACCAGCACTAACATTATAATGTACGAGTAAGTAACTTGTTACCTACATGAGATTTATTTAATTTGACTAAAAAACGCGGTGGCAGATCCCAATTAAACCAGGAAATTCTATGGTTCATTGCGTACAAAGGTTAATCTTATCAGAGGTTCAGAGGAGTGTACATCAAATTAGATTTAGTAAGAATTGCTAAATATTGCTAATAATTTCTCGCACTATTTATTAATTACTATAACTTCGTAATTGTTTTATTATCGAGGATAAAGTCATTGTTTTTGTATGATTTCTTTCTTTCTCTAAGTATAATAAAAAGCCTCCGAACCGAGTCCGGGTCATTACGAAATTGCAAGCTACTTAATATTTATTATATTACGGATATCGAAAACTGGTAAAATGACAAATAAAATTTCGCACAGTAGAATTTCTAATCACGAACTTTGTGTAAACTTTTTCCTTTGCCATTTTAATAATTGGCATTATATACTATTATTTCCATATAGTTTCATATGTTTACACTGCTGGCCTAAGTTTCTATGAAAACCTGGCATTGTCTTTTAGAAGAATGCGGTCCTGACTCGGTAGTCGGTATCACAAAAATGTATGTTATGTACAGTTTTATTTGTGTGTGTGATTTTGAACTTGGTCATTGTTTTGCTTGGAATGTCAAATAATCAATTAAAGACTTGTAGAAACGCAAAATGTAAAGCACACTAAAAACTAGCTTCTTATCGTGTGGGCAAGCCCTGGTCTCAGAGTTTTTTCAGACCGCCTTACGGCCTCTGACGTGGTTTTTATGTAACGACTACTGTACTGTGCTTTTTATGCAAAAACTAGCTAAACTGTCTAAGTGTAAAATAACTAAGATTCTCTACAAATTGAACAACTTTTACCACATGGGAGCAAACCTCAAATCACAAAAAAAAACAATCATCTGATCCATATTAAAGTCCAAAGCCTACTCGGCTCAACAACAGATTATTTTTTGTGATTTCAGGTTGGCTTCCTTAGTAAAAGTTGTGCAGTTTGATGGGTAGAGTCCGCTTAAAAAGATCCCAATGAATTCACTTTCACCCTGTATATAAATAACGTCAGGCCTCTTTCCCCGTGTGGTATGTGGTATGTAGAGATTAGGAATTGACACTTATTACGATCCTTACGTACCTATTTCGCCTCATCCACATCCCTACATTTATGTACCTACAATATACGTACAGTATATCAATATTATGTAGTTGTGACATATTGTACGATGAATGCGATTGCCAATAGAACCGTTACCTCTCAATATGTAAGGTAATCAAATTCACTACAAAATATCTATGAAAATTCTTACATTCTACCTATTTTTCTCGCTTATCTCGATCGACATTGTATCATAAGCATTACGACTTATAAACACGATATTATCCTCGAGTTTACCATTGGACTTCGAATCAAAAATAATTAAAAAGATAATTTCATCAAGAACAATCATGTTTAGTAGGGGTTCCCCAGATTAAAGGCTATACTTTAAAATGGCTTTTATTATATGTTAATACATATTTAGGTTTATTAAATTTAGAGACGCTTAAAGAAAGTTCAGTTTAATGGTCTGATCATTCTCTGAAAAAACCGTCAGCATATTAAGTTGGACCCTATATTTATTATTATGTAAACTTAGACAAAATATATCACTCACTGACTGATTGAGTCATTACTAAATCTCCAGAAAGCCTATAAATACTTCGTTTATAGGTGCTTGCCAATTCAAAGTTGATCGAACTTTCCACCAGTAGTGCGGTTTTTGAAAGTTTGAATCGCACTCTTAGATTGTGATTTTTGAAAGTCAAATCAGCAGTAGAAAGATGCATATCTCTATAGTAATTTTGACATTTTCTACTGCTGAGTTTCAAAAATCGCACTCCAGGAGTCAAAAAAGGGGTTTAATGAGTATTTAAACTACTTATTTGTGTTCTTAATTAATCGCTCGAACTGTAAAAATAAAGTTTTAGTACATTATATAATGATTCGTTCACAATATCTCGTTCAAAAGCTAGCGCTCAAATAGTTAAGATAACTCTCAAATAAATAGGTTACCTAGCTTTCTCTCAGGCCATTGGAATAGGTCTCAATCTAGTTTCGCAATGATACATTGACAGATTTATATCGGCCCAGATATTGGACTGAATTCTGCAATATCCTACATGGTTGCAAAGTAAATATAACTTTTCCTAGGGTTACTTAAAATTTTATATTTTTATTTATTATGAAATGGACTCTTGTCGTCAGCACTACGTTTCCACCACTCTAAAGTGGTTTGTGGGAGTGTCTATCCAATCTCAAGGATTGTTTTTGAGTAAAAACACATCTGAGGATTGCGAAGCCTCGTGGCAGGCTCAAACCTCAACCGCGCGAACACCACGCGGAAGACAAGGATTGTTTTTCGACACCGATTGTCTGAAATTTACTAACTAAATAATAAGAAGCAGAATCGCTAAGAACTGAAAAAAACATCAAGTTATTTGATACTGATATAATGGGATACTTACACGCTGGTCCTTATATTGTTAATACGTAGAGATAACGCCCCATATTCCTATGATTTAACATAAAATTAACGAAACAATGAATTACTTTTAATATTAATTTAATTAACATTTTTGTATTAACTACCTGCATACAGCTTACACGGTATAAGTGACAGCCTAGCAAATACTGAAACGGCGAATTCAGACAATCAAACTGAACAACTTTCACTGGAAACGCGAAAAAAAAACTGCTCCATACAAAACAGCTGTACCTACTCGACTCAAATGTATGAGACAGCAGAATTTTTTTCGCGTTTCCTGAGGGTGGCTCAATAGTGAAAGTTGTTCAGTTTGATGGTCTGAATTAACCATTTCAGTATTTGCTAGGCTGTCACTTACACCCTGTATAAACGTTCACAACTTGACAGACGATCCGAGAAAGTCCGAGATATTCTAAACAAGTGAACCGCGCGTCTTTGCACGGGAACACAAACTTTCCTAGTGAATCAGTATATGTAGGTATTAGTGAAAACCGTATCAAAATCCCTATTCTGAGGTTAGCTTATTCAAAAAGATATGACGACAGAAAAACGCGGCGGGGAGTTTAATTTATAGTACCTACCTTTCTATGTAGAGATACCTAGTGATATTATTATATGCATCATAATACATAATACAAAATCAGCTGTTCCTTAGAAAACGTCAATCTTAATATGCTGACACTTTTTTAAGGGGATGATCAGACCATCAAACTGAACAACTTTCTCTATTGCACCAACATCGATATAGCGAAAAAAGAATTAGCTGTTCTATACAAAACCTACTGAAGCCAAATGTATGGGACAGCTGATTTTTTTTCGCGATTTGGATGTTGGTCCCATGGAGAAAGTTGTTCAGTTTGATGGTCTGGACATCCCCTTAAAAAAGTGACAGCATATTAACTTGAACCCTGTATATGATTTACATATTGGTTCTATAGTGAAAGTTGTTCGGTTTGATGGTGTGAAGCACCCGCTTAAGGGTATTATTACCGTTGACGCGCTCCATACAAACGAAGTCTGGTTATATTTTCAATACTAAACAATTAAAGTCAATGAAATTTTTCAGAAACAATCTAGAAACTAATCTATATGTTTGTATGTGGTCAGATTTTCGTTAAAATGTATCGTTTTAAAGTTACAATGCCTCAAAGATATTCCATACAGATCTTAAATTTATCCTACTATTGCAAATATATATTTTAACGACAATCGATTGACGAACGAACGATTGTTTTCGCAAAATTTCATTGACTTTAGTCGGTTAGTATTGAAAATAAAACCAGACTTCTTTATACTTTCTATGCAGCGCGCATTAGCGCTTGCATTTAAGTTGACACCCTGTATACAGATCTTGTTGAAGTCGATGCTCAAAATGTACTGAAAGACATTACTTACAGACTGCAGACTTATGCAGACATATCTTAAACGGCGCCTGCTTGGGCTTCCAGTTGTTATCAAATCGCGATCTCTTCAAATCCAAATGTGTCTCCGTCCTAAACTGCATGGTGCATCTAACGTCAGGTGCACGCATGGCATGGTGGGGTCCCATATTTATAAGAGAGTTGCGCACGCGCCGCCCCAGCCGGGATACTGTTGCGTTAGTGTCGCTAGTGCATTCGGAGAACCATGTGGGTGAGTTGAGTTACGTCATTATTTGTTTTAAAAATTTATGGTTTCTGTTTTATGACAATTATTTTGCAACATTGTGATTGTGTAGCATTTGATGCCATTTATAAAATGAAATTTTTGTTGTTGATCGGCCAGTAATAATACTTACATCGGTTTTTAGAGGTCCTTTCAAAATACATGTAAAAATATCGCAATCATTGCTAGGCCGCATCGGAGCTGTGCTACTAAGGTACAAATAACTTCTAAGGTTGTATGGGAGAAATAGCTTTTTAGCGCTAAGACCGCCTTGTTTTGTATCTTCTGTATTTCTTTCCGGTATATTTTGCTGAGTAGGTAATGTGTTTCGATTGATTGATTGAAAATGAGTTCATGAACATTTAGAGTAAAATATCTCAGCTCCGATGCGAGCTAGGCCATAAGTGTTTATAGCAATATGTTTGTTTTTTTAGCACTATAATTACATAATACTTTGATTTGTGGCTGCGACTGTTAAAAAAATGACAATACCTTTACTCATACCCATTTCATGTTTCTGTGCTATGCGTTGTCAGTCAGTCAGTCAGTCACGGAACTGTTTTATAATTATAGATTCTGTGTGTGGTTATGTATGATTTTTATTCTTTGAATTGACCTATGCTCCATTCAAAATAGCATCGAAATTTTAAGGCAATTTGCATTACAGAAACAGAGATTTGAAACACTTCCTCTCTCTTATTCTTAGAACAGCTTTAGTAACGTCCAAGATATGTCGGATAGTACCTATACAACGTGTTAATGAATAAGCGCAAAACCTCATACACCCCAACTGATTTACAATAAAATGATTAGGTTGAAACAATAATTTCATTATTTTAATAGTTAAAATTTAAAGTTATTCGCATTTTAAGTTTCGAGGCAAAAATGATTTGTTATCATTTCAGCATTGAATGAAAGCGCTAACGTGCTCATGGATACATTTTAAGAATCATGTTTTGGTAGTAAGTAGGGTGAGAGTGCGCGAGCGGTGGGTTGAGATCGAGTTCAGTAAATTTTAAATTCAACAAACAAGTTATTTAATATTTCGAAAAAAATTATCCATGTTGAAACCATGATAATTAGATTCTGCTCTCGATTCTAAACAAACTACTTTCTAGTTTTGCGTTAATTCATTAACACGTTGTATATGTATCCAATAAATTAATTACATTTGGTAATCAGAGGTGCTATTGTGTAACTCTTTACGATTACGATACAATACACGAATACGGATCGATCGTGGTTAAAATTTCGTATTGTGTAAAAAAATTTCCTCGAATCGGCATGAAAAGAATGTAAATAGAATGATTTTCACACAAATTCCGCGTCTGGTTTTTGCTTTGTCAAGAATTTGAAGAAATAAAAAGGCCAATTAAAATTAAGTAAAACACGGATTTGCAGCTTCAAACTTACACTAAAAACGAAGAATTTTCAATTTTGAGACATAAAACCTTTTTTTTTTTCAAAATAAACGGAATCTTACCAATAAATATACAAATTTTTATTTAGAATGCAACTATACGAACAAAACGCAAACCAGTGGCAACATTTTTAATTCTCTATGGTTTTTCAAGTTCTGCTACTCGATACTAGATGGCGCTTCAAATGTCTTTATTTTTTTTATTACAACGATATGAGACATGAAAGAATGAGAAAACGCCATAGATTTAACACTATCGCTGTTTCGTTTGCACACACCTTTGGTGCTATTTCGAAAAAATGTATGATATTCAAAACGACAATGTCATAACGTAAAATTTTATTGTAATAAATTTTACAATCGTTATATTATTGATACGAGATGACAATTACCATACCATACTGGAAGGGAAGAGATGCAGAGGAAGACCTAGACAGAGTTATCTAGCCCAAATGAAGGAAGATGAAATGATGACGATTCCACATGAAAAGAAAATTGGCAGCAAAACCGGGAAGCACGGCCCAACAGTAGGACAGCAATGGCTGATATACCTAATAATAAAGTGAAAAGTTGTTCTTGGACCCCTAAGACGACACTCTGACCGGAAAAACCACAACTTTGTCACGGATAAACTGTCCCAAAGTAAGTTGAAATTTTATCAATTTCTGGCTAACACTAACGAACACACAATTAAAGTATTTATTCAGAAAATTCTGCCAAAGCTATCCATGTCAAATCTACACATATAACAGTCACCGCTAGTACAATACATTTGGTAGTAATTAGGTTGACTCTACAAAAAAGAGAGTTGAGTCTCTGAGTCAATCAAACAAAATGAGGTTTTCTATTGCCCGTCAACTCATCATGTTAAAAATTCAACAAAAAACAAACAGGAGTCTGTGTTGTGAACAATAATTAATATGATTTCGTTATTTATCCATCTGCTGGATTCTAAGTTAGTGGATATTGTTCAAGGGGAGCGGAGAAGAGATTTCTCATATTTGTGTGGCATTATCAAAGCAGAGATAGGCGGAGTGGAGTTGTCAGGGTCGGGGTGTCGCAAAGAGGGTCCCATACAAAATTGGACGATATTAAAGGGAATGTTTTTGGGTAGACTAGGTAAATAGTAGCAATTCGGTTCTGTTGCTGTGGGTCACAAGATAACTAACATGCTCGTCGCTTCGCTCCTCGCTAACCTAACCGAGTAATGAAGAGATATCTCGATAACTGTGAATCCTAGCAAAAAAATAGCTAATTTTTCGAACCCCTGGGGTACCCGTAAACCCACCCTTCCACATGCAAAAATTAAAAAAAAAATTATTTTTGAAAATTTTACAAGTCCAGCCCCCATACAAATTTCAACCGAAAATTCGACTAAGTCGATGGTTCATACAATTTCGATCAAAATTTTTCTAAGTCTCGGACCCTTCTTCCGACACTTACATAGACGACAAGTTTTGAAAATTTTACAAGTCCAGCCCCCATACTAATTTCACCCGAAAATTCGACTAAGTCGATGGTTCATACAATTTCGATCAAAATTTTTCTAAGTCCCAGCTCCATATAAAATTAGCGTAAAAATTTTCACCCTCTGCGACACCCTAACCGTTGTCAGCGGTATGCGGCGTGACCATACATCTCCACTCAATTCCAGTATACCAATTTAAATTTGTTTTTATAACTTTTCAGATAAGCTACATCTAACTAACCCAAAAATTGCTGAGATTCATAACAAAACCACAGAAACAGCAAACAAGAGAAGAGCTGAAGTCGCTTCCAGAAGTCTTTGGCAACATCAATCAGCAGCTAATAATGAGCACTAATTTAAAATATCAAGGTCCGGTAGCTATTTTGATCAACATTTAAGTATTTGTATGATATTTCATTGTATAGGTTGTTTAAAAAGTGGGCGAGGGGGTGAGGTCAAATTGGTATGAGGAAGAGAAGTAAAGTATGTAGGTATTAGTACTCTTTCCTATACTGTTGGTATAATGGTTGCCATGCCGGACTGGAAACGGGCTCGAATTTCCGGCCGGGTTCAAATCTTAAATTCTCTATGGTTCAAGGGGAGCGGAGAAGAGATTTCTCATAATTGTATGGCGGAATCAAAGCAGAGATAGGCGGAGTGGAGTAGGTAGTGGTGTATGGCGTGATAATACAACTCCACTCAATTCCAGTATCATCATCATCACAGCCTATATACTTCCCACTGCAGGGCACAGGCCTACCCTCAGTGAGGGTGTATGGGGGTTAGTCCACCACGTGTGCCCAATCGGAATTTCTTCTTCAGCGTATGCAGGTTTCCTCACAATGTTGTCCTTCACCGTTTGAGAGTAGTCAGTATTACATACATACGTTAGAAAAACTCATTGGTATGTGGCATGTTTTCCGTGCGGATTCGAACCCGGTCCTCAAGATTGAGTTTCCATAGCTCTCCGCAACGCGCCACAAACGCTCTTATTACAGTATCATCATCATCGGCCTATATACGTTCCCCTGCAGGGCACAGGCATACCACTCTAGGAGTACATACCTCTCCGCAATGCGCCACCAAGCTCTCCAGCATATGTGACACTAATTATACTGGACATCGATTTAACTTTGTTTTTATAACTTTTCAGACGAGCTACATCAAACTTACCCAAAAATTGCTGATATTCATAACAAAACCACATAAACAGCAAACAAGAGTATATCATACATATGGGCTCGCACTTGTAAGCTGAGTGCGGGTGAGACAGGAATACACTACTGTCATTCACCTTCTGTACATCCGAGGGGGTGAGGTTAAATTGGTATGAGGAAGAGAATGTCCGCAAAGTATGTAGGTATTAGTACTCTTTCCCATACTGTTGGTATAATGGTTACCATGCCGGACTGAAAACGGAATCGCGGTACGGTCATGGATGATATGTTTGTTTTGCTGTATGGTTTCCATAATAAAAGTCCTATTATGTATTTTTAGCGAGTTCGGTGTGTAGAATAAGACTCAGTTGCTTTTGTAGGAGTGAATAATTTATTGTAAAAACTTAAGCTAAATATATCTAAAATAAAGTATGTACAACTAGTGAAGAAATAACAGATTCCAATTGGACTAATGGGATGCAGCACGGGCCGCGGTCTTGTGCACCCGCCCCTCGCACCGCACGTCTAGTCTTCTATTTGTTGTACTGTGACCCATGATATGTTTCAAGTCAACAGTGTATGTATAATCTGTAAATAAAACATTATACTTTACCACATTATGTATTTTTATTTTATTCTAATATTTCCTGGAGGGGGGGATGGCAGGCTACTATAATATTTTTTTCTTGGGCATTGTCACACAAATAATGATGATGATGATGAAATGTAACTTCAGTATCAGTTTACAATGGGCTCACTAACAGTTACCTACACTGGATAGAGTTTGGATTTGAAGAATTTTCTAGTGCGAGATTATATCAAATGAATGATGAAAGCTTTATCGATTTAATATTGATTTATTTCTATATGTATGTCACGATATTTTACACATGGATAAATTTAAATAATGTTCATAATTTCCCAAGATAACTAAGATACTCAGGAAGAGTTGGTGCCGGTGACTCACAGAGAGACCTTTATCCCACCAGTGTGGGAAGAACGAGCCCAAAAATAATATTATTTCGAATCTATGTTATGATAGTTCTCATATAACCTTATTCAACTTGCATAAGCATATACTCACGACTATATTCCCCGAGGGGGAGTCAAAGATATTCTGAAACCTCAGAACATCCACGTTTCACCAGTAGTACCAAAACTCTGTCCAGTGTGAGTGAGCCCGTGGCCACATAATGGACAGTGGGTACAATACATGCCTCGAAATTGAAGCATGCAGGTTTCCTCACTATGTTTTCCTTCACCGAAAAGCCAGTGGTGTTACAAAGCCGGGGATCATACCATCGCTTCCTGCCCGGTTACTCCCCACTGGACCACCAGGGCTTATTCAACTTGTAGGAAGATTATTTACCTATTTTTAACATATTGGACTTAACTCTGATAATAGGTACCTACCTACCTTAGCTATATGCTGTGATGATGTCAGGGGCATATTCACATAATATAACAACTGTTGTTGTACTTGTAAGAATGGCTTGCTTAGCTCCTCGCAGGGTCTTAGCACTTCTAGAAAACACACTGCAGTACTCTTTCTAGATTGTTTTTATGTAAATAATAGATAACCAGCTAATTTCCAGTACCATTTTCTTGCTAGATTTAGGTAGTTCTAGATTCCTTGAAGTTCCGTACAGCTTGTAAGAATGGCTTCCTTAGCACCCTCGCAGGGTCTTAGTACTTCTAGAAATCACCCTGGAGTACTTTTTTTAGACAGTTTCGACGTAAATAATAGGTAACCAGCCGATTTACTTGGCAGGTTTAGATTTCTTTAATTTCCTTATTACTCTCTTACGAGTTGGTTTCTTTAGCTCCCTCGCAGGGTCTTGGTAGTTCTAGAATTCACGCTGGAGTACTCTTTTCAGACAGTTTAAGTCTAAATTGTAAGTAACTAGCCAATTTCCAACACAATTTTCTTCTTGCTTATTTACACGTAAAAACGCTTGTATCACATTTTTCCTATGGATGTACAAACAAATTGTAGAGTTTACGTTATATATTTACTGCTTTATTTGTTTTTTGTTAGTTAACTTTTGTAAAAAATGTTTCGCAAACATTGAATTTTACAGTTTCATTCCGATTGCGGTAGCTCTTGACTTGCCGTAATCATTTGACGTTTCCAATCTACACGATGAGTTACAAAATACAAATTTTGGTACTTATGAAGGGAAAAACCAGGGAAATCATTCATTCATCCGAGTGGGATCGGTCGATCGGTCGTGTTCGGTTACACAATACAAAAATGTTCGTTTGGCAGCCGAACTCTTATTGAACTGTCAAAATGGTTCGATCAATCGTAATCGTCAAAATTACACAATAGCACCACAGTTTAAAGAAATTTTTAAATGAAAAGCTAAATCAAATCTTGTTCAACTATCGATTCTGTAGGGGTTTCAGCTTTTGGGTTAATTTATTAACATCTTTTTCACATTCTTTTGTTCCTAGACGTTAATTTTGCTAGCGTGCGCAAGCGCAGCAGTAGCGCTGCCGCAGTACGCGCTGCCCGGCGCGCTGTACGCCCACGCACCCGTCGTGCACGCTCCCATCGTGCACGCTCCCGTGGCCGTCGCTGAGCCTGTCGTTTGTATTTCTTTTGTTCCTAGACGTTAATTTTGCTAGCGTGCGCAAGCGCAGCAGTAGCGCTGCCCCAGTACGCGCTGCCCGGCGCGCTGTGCGTGCACGCACCTGTCGTGCACGCTCCCGGGACCGTCGCCGTCGCAGAGCCTGTCGTTTGTATTTTCTTTATGCTGTTCAGAAACTAGCAATATTTTACATACCTACGTGTATTAACGTTTGACGTTATAGGTATCTTGAAATTGAGATACAATAAAGTTGGTCCAAGACTTGGTTGCATTTTGGACCATGTATCTACAATCCGATAAACCGAAGCCCCTATGTCAGGCTGAAAATATCTGGTAGACTCCCCACAAATGTTGGCTACGGGCCCGTTGAACACGTTACACTACTCCTACAACCTTGGTTCTATAGAACGGTCTCACGACTAGTACTGCTACAGAAACAAGATTGCATCGGCACATGCGTCGTCCCGCGCGCACGCCTGCTGTAATGTGTATCTTCCCCTGGAGTGTCTCCAGAAAGTGCGGGGTGAGGTGGGGTATCTGAAGTCTGAGAGGGGCAGGGAGTGGCGATTCTGTATGCTTAAATATGGTTGATATTATCTGTTCTGAAAAAGTTATGTTTTTTTTGCTTACAAAAACAGTGAATAAGAATATTGTTAATCATCCACAATCCAATTGCTAAAAAAAATTGTTTCACAGGCATATCCAAAGTACGCGTTCAACTACGGCGTAAAAGATCCTCACACTGGCGACATCAAGTCGCAGCAAGAGGAGAGGGACGGCGATGTCGTTAAAGGTTAGAGTTAATCCAATTAATTAGATAGTAGCTTAACCTGACCTACGATCTCGAGTTTAGAAACGATTGAGTGCATTTGTGTTTATCGTATAAACTTATACACTTGAAATTTCCCGCGTCCCAGCCTGTTTTTGTACCTGTCGAAATTGGTTAAGAGGGTTTGGTTTATATATCATCATAATCAACATAGAAATGAGTACTACGAAGTGTACGTAGAGCATTTTACCAGGCACAGTTTCATTGGACTTCATATGTTGTTGGCACATCAAATATATGGTGGGCTTCTTGTAGGAGCTGAGGTGGCAATATTTGTGTCATTGCCACCTAATGAAAAATATGTCAGACTCAGAGAGGCGGATAAGGAGCCTGGTTTATCTTTATCAAGATATATATATATTATATAGGTAGAGCTCGATCATTCCAGTCTTCGAATTCAGCTTCCTCACAGATACCAGCGACAACAGACCAAGTTAGCATAAGCCCACGATATGTTTTTGACGACCTGCTGCTCTAGTATGATTTCTCTACTTTCTTCCGACTGGTTTTTTTTTCGTAGTACTTATCGGTATTGTTTGCTCTCTTGAAAGTACGGGAAGAGGTCATTCTATGCAGCGAAGGAAAAATCATACTAGAGAAACTGTTTTGTGTAAAGTAGTGTTTTGGGGCCAAAGAGGAAAAACTTAGGCAAGCGAAAAAGAAGGAAAGATATGAGAAGTTAGTAATAAAGTAACGAACAGGTTTGACCTGCAGGTAGCTACTCGCTAGTGGAGCCTGATGGTTCAACGCGCACAGTGGCGTACTCTGCGGACGACCACAACGGCTTCAACGCGGTGGTGCACAAGACGGGCCACGCGGTTCATCCTGCTGTAAGTTGTCATTTGTTATTAGGCCACAAAAGTATGAGTCCGATGGAGTGGCAAGATTCTTGTAGTTATCGTTTTGTGGTGAGTCTTTAATTAGATTAAGGGACTGTTTCACCACTTCCAAATTAGTTCTTCTTAGCTTATCCGACAGCTCATTTGACATATTTTGTATGAAGAATATGTCGAATGAGCTGTCGGATAAGCTTACAAGAACTAATCCAAAAGTAGTAAAACAGGCCCTAAATAAACTAAATTGTGGATACTTAATGATAAAATTGACCTAGCTTTTTGTGTAAAGTAAATCATACTGCCTACGCTGAAGAAGAAATTCTGAAGCCAACCAATCCGCTTTGGGCACGCGTGGTGGTCTAACGCCCATACACTCTCCCTGAGGGTAGGCCTGTGCCCTACAGTGGGACTTGTATAGGCTGGTGATGATCATGAGATCATAATAAGACAAAATACATAAATATTTACGTACAAAATAAACAGACTCAAAACTTTACGGTTCCTAAACTTATTCAGAAACATTCAACTTTTGCACAGTTGATTAGAAAAATAGCATGACTCCAAAACTTACCACCGAAATATGGTTTTCCATAGCATAGTTAGGTTGCTTAGCATTTCACAAACTCGATTTCTCGACGATTGCGAGCCTCGGCGCTTGCGCAAAGTAATGAATGGCGCGTAGGCTTATAAGGAAACAAGCTAGCCCGTGAATCTTGGCCAACATACTTCACCGAATTTTTCCGATAAGGTTCGAAGTTTTCTTAGAAACGTTCTTGATAAGCGCTCGAGTTATTTGCTTATTGATAAATCCTGACTTTTATGGATAAGTTATTTGGATTAATCAAATAAGGGCAACAATTACATGACCTTTAACAGTTTGATCCACATACATTAAAATACTAACTTATCTAATACTTACACCTGTCTCCAATCGAGGTAGGCATAGACAACAGATTGCTACCAGTGGGCCTAGCATGACCCCCGATAAAACGAGAAAAATCGAGATGTGCCTGAGGCCGAGATTCAGAGACGATTTTTTTGGTCTTAGCTCGAGCTAAGCGTGGCAAAAATGTATGGATTTTGACATACGGGAGTCCTAACTATGACTTACAAATCGTCTCTGAATCTCGGCCTAAGTCTTTGTTACTTTACGCATTCCAAAATCAGCGTACATGAAGGTGTTTTCGTTTTGTCGCTTTGTCATGCGTTGCATGCTAGTCGTGCTGTAATGATTCTTACACACTTATCACGTCTTCAACTATCATCAGTCTCTTCGAGAGCGAGCAATCGCTTGCCAGTTTTAGATTTATTTTAGTATTTTCATTGCAATTCTTGCTTGTTCTGCCATACTCAAGATTATTTTGTTACTCAAGATGATTATACATTAACATTCAAAATCATGATTGTTGATGAATATGATTTTAATATGATTTTTGGAAAGTGTGAGTCTCACACTTTTCAAATCATGATAGAATGATGCATAGTAATTTTGAAATTTTCGACTGCTGATTTGAACAGGAAAATCTACTACTACTATCATGATTAGCGGGATCAATAATATTTTGAAATATTCCATGCTCTTATGACGATCCGGTTGTTGTTGTGCTAGGTACTACAACTGACTAACAAGTAAAAAGTGCTGACTATTCGAATGGAAGTTAGTTATAGTGCGGTATCTGGAAATTAAAGGAAGTACACAGGGTCATTCTTAATATACAAACGGTTTTTTAAGGGGATGATCACACCATCGAATTGAACAACTTCTTCTATGGGACTAACATAATCGAAATCACGAAAAAAATCCGCTTTCCCATACATTTGGGTCCAGTAGGTTAGCAATGTTGAATGGAACAGCTGATTGTGTTTTTGGCAATTTCGTTGTTAGTCCCGTAGAGAGAATTAGTTTGATGGTCTGATCATCCCCTTAACAAACAAGACCTAAATACCATCTAGAGCTTATAGCTAAACGTTACGCTATGCTAAAATCACAGTATGCGATTAGAAAAACTAAAATTATAAAACTTTAGTATGTTGTAATTATGCAAAAGGCAATAGTAAATTTAAATAACTGAACAAACCATGCAAGACTGACAGCATTGCGATATTTCCTGGTCATTTTAACTGACCAATAATCTTGAAAGTTTACTGCGTGTGTATACAGACTTGACAATGGCGAAATGCAATGGTTGAGTAGGTAATTATAACCTTGAACCAGCGATACGCTTTATATCACAGAGAAATTGATACCGTTAAGTGTCGTGATGTTTCTAAATGCATTAAGAAAAGTTTTATAGTTGGGTAACATTCGATCTTTTAATTATGGTTTACTTTACACTCTCAGTTCCAAAGTAAACCGCGTCGGAACGTGTTTTCGCTGTAAAGAAGATGCAGCCAGAAATTCAAAAATTACAAATTTAATTCTTACACAAAGGATATGTATACACTGTACATACAATGTATTTAATTAAATAATACTATAATACTACATAATACTTCTACTAGTCTGGACAAACAGACAGACAAAAATTCTAAAAAAGGTTGATTTGGAGACGGGGATACCTAAAAACCATATCGTAATCTTTTTCATGTAAAAATCTTCAATGTACAGACACTTCTGTTACAGTTTTATAATAGTTAAGAAGATTAATATTTACCTCAACAAATCGACTATTGTCGAATGGTTTAGAATACTAAGTTCTGTTTTAAAATATTGTTTCTTTCTTCGACAGCAGCATGTAGCAGTAGCACCTGTTGCCCACTACGCTCCCGCCATCGCAGTTTCACCGTACGGACTGCATTAAACTATACTGTAAAATTTATAGTATAAACACCGTTTTACAATACTCTTTAATAATTTACTCTTTATTTTACGATTATAGATTGGTAAGCTTTGGTGGTACAAGGTTCAGGAAGGTTTAGAAAAGAGGAAAGGCAAAGTAGTATATTGCATGATTTGATCGTTTGCCTATTTTGGTCAAACAAAAGGAGGTATTGTTTTAGTTTGAGAACTGAAGATTTGAAAATGTAGATTGTGTTTTCTGGGTTATACTTTAGTATGGAAGTTTAGGAATTTGTGGATTAAAGGATTAAGTTCACAATATGTTGTATGTCCAATTTGCAATTCGCAAAATAATGTAGCATCTAAAGTACAAGTTATTATTAATATTTGTATGTTGTTATGTATATTGTCGATTACCTAAATAGTATTTATGGTTATTTAAGTCATCTAAACATTTTTCTCTATTTTTGTTTAATAATCATCTTTATTTAAAATATCTCTTTTCAAATTGTTTTTGTTATGAAATTTATGATCTCGGATAGTTAACTTCACTGTCTATCTGTTTTGTTTTGTCCTAAATAAATGTTCCATCGAAATCGTTGAAAAATATTTCTTTTTAATAAATAAATATAACTATTTAATTTTCTGTTTATTCATATTACAACCTTCGTTATCAAATTAAAGATTGATAAATTCGTCTCGGGCGAGACTTGAACCCGCACTCTTCCAAACCGGGGAAGTGCGTTATCCGATTTCGCTACCGAGCCTACTAGCCAGAGAACGAAATTTTCAATCTATTGCGTCTTAACGGGACATCGAGGACGTTCTATGTATAAAAATATTAGATCAGTATCATAATAAGTAGTTTTATTGCATTATTACTAATTAGTTACGATTACTAATGGTAATAGACGACAAAATAAAATACTAAGATTTGTATTAACTAATAATCCATATTTAAAAAAGTACCGTGATATTAAATTAAAGAGGTCCATAGTGACAAAACGTGAGACAAATCGTGGCGATTAAAGAACCGCTCGCTGGCACCCAGCAGGATTTGATTAGCATTTACAATATAGATACATCATGTGAGGGGTCACACTATATTAATAGCTTGATTTAAACCAGACTAGCAATTCGCCCTGTCTTCGCTTGACAATTAAATGAAATAGACAGTTTTCTTCATTTTTAGGGTTCTGTAGTCAACAAGGAACCCTTATAGTTTCGCCATGTCCGTCCGTCTGTCCGTCCGTCCGCGGCCTAGCTCAGAGAAGCATAGTACTAGAAAACTGTAATTTGACATGGGTATACATATTTATCACGCCGACGAAGTGGTAAAATAAAATCTTGAAAACTATTTGTTAGGGTACCTCCCCTACACGAAAAGTGGGGATGAATTTTTTTTTCTCGTCTTTGGGTGGATGTGGGAAAACCATTTTTCGATTTAGAGATCCGTTAGCGAAACATTAACCTTTAAAGTGAACATTTTTGTTAAAGTCAAGTTGTTGTTTTGAGTTCTCTAGGATACACAAATAAATTATGTTACAGGGAAGAAGGCATAGAGGAAAGTACAGGAAGTTGGAATAGGTATTGTCTAGTGAAGTACGTGTTTTGTCCTATTCACTCGATGAGAGCTAAAAAGTATAAAAACCTACATAAGTGGTCAATGGGGCAAGCACTTGAATTATAATATCTGTGATGCAAGCCAAGGTCTAGTTTAACAAACACTTTTCACCATATTTTAAAAACAAACAACAACGGTCAAAGACCTTCTATTTATAAACATCAAAATGTGTTATTTTATAACCTATTAACATTTATGAATTACTCGCTATAATAAATCCCAAATAAGGACGCAAACGGTTTTCGAGACAATCCGTTATGAGTCGTGTCATATTAAAGGTTCTACCTACGTATAGACTGCCTACTTTGAATACTAAACCTACACGGTAGTTCGAGGACGGGATAGGTAGTTGATATGCACAGTTATTGTCTAGCTAGATATTTGCTGGTAAATACACATTTGTCTACTTTAATCAAACGTGGAAATTTTGCACATTGACATTTCTTACAACTAAAACAAAACGCTGTCGACATCGGTTCGACGTAGGGAGACAGTAGTCGATGGAGCAAAACACACTGTTGGGAGACTCGACGTACGGAACCGATCGACGTAAAGAGAATAATTCCTTGTAAATAACTCAATATACCTTCATACTTTCAATACGCTAAAAGTTACAACTGTAGGTACGCAAGTCAGCTGGTAGTTGTAGTAATGTTTCTATCCACCTCGAATGGGATTATATTTGTGAGTTTGTGGACGTTACATACATACAATGCCTTTACAGAAATGAGTTGTAGGCAATAGTCAAATAACAATTTAATTAAAGTTGGAAATTTTAATTGGTTCTTATTTTGTTCATAATTTTTTGTGTTAATATTTTAAATATTAAGTTCTAAACAGTAATAGGTACTTAGTAGTTTTAATAGTAATTTAAATGAAGAGGCTCCAGCCACATCCGACCTCAGGTCAGGAACCAATGAGGGTCATCGTCGATGGATACGTCGTGGAGGACATCATCATCATTATCACCATCAAATGGCTGATGATGACGTAAATCTCTATGGACTTGTAATATTCATGTTTGAAATGAACCAAATTTATCTATGATTGAAATTGGCATGCAAAATACGACCATTACGTCAATGTCCAAAATAAAATAGTTTTTTGTAAGTTTTACTAATTTAAAATAAAACGGAACCCTTGTGCTCAGTGGTGGGCGGTAATTCTTTTATAAAACACTTCAAATAAGACAATAACCGATAAAACACCTCAATATTAAGCAATTTTTGGAACTTAGTACTTAATAAAAAGGACGATCAAATTACAGTTTCAGAGATGTAAAAAACACTAAAACATCAATGTGAATGAACTCACCGGAAATGTACAAGAAGTACCTACTTACGCGCAATAAAGTTATTTGTTTGGACTGCATTTCCATTTTACTTAATTTACGATCAATTTAGAGATGTTCTGAAGATCAAATGATTTTAGTAACAAAACTTTAGTTCATGATAATTATTTCTAATTACCATATATGTTAAGAATTTATATTGTAATAGTCATTAAGTCGTGTTATGTTGTATAGTCGAGTTTCTGGCCGCATCATCTCTACAGCGACAACACGTTCCGACGCGGTGGTAGCTTAAAAAAAGAATTGACGTTTAATAAGTGTGCTTCAAGCTCCTAAATTGAATAAATTATTTTGACTATGACTTTGACTTAATGTGCTAACTACATTGATTAATGCTGTAAAAATTGTCGAATGTCTTTCATAGCAAACGTGTTTAATGCAATGGCACATTCATACTTCCTACTTTGTTGTAATTTTTCTTTCAGCGATTTCTCCAGCCTAGAAACGGTTTTGTAGTATCATCTTGTATACACGGCGACAGATCAACCTATGTACATAGACATACGATCCAACTATGGGTAGGTTGATCTAACGCCGTGCGTACAGGCTACCTGTCTGATAGTTTAAATCTGAATAACAATAAGAATATTTATTGTTCAAACTGTGTACAAAAGATGCTACAATAAGATAGAATCAACAAATATTTGAGCATCAATTGGCTAAATAATAATATTACAATACAATGTATTTTGACTATGATCTCTTTAGACTATTACATATAGTAGGTAGGCAATAATAACAAGTGATTATTACTCATCAAAATAATCATTCAACTTATAGTACCACTTAGAAGTAAAACATATGAAGCTCAAGATGTTACGAGCCTAAAGTTCAAGACAAAATAATAATAGATCTTTCAGATTTATGTTAGTGTGAATTTTTTATCAACTTAAAATGACCTACTAGCTTTATCTAGGCAAAACATACATCACGCACCTATCCTAGCTTTCAACGCCACACATGGCAATTCCTTATCCTGCCTTCACTAATAGCATGACATCAGTGTTAAACCAGATACGGGCGAAATTGCTCACCCACCATTTCACATACGTGTTGTTTTATACTAACTAAAAAGCACTAAAAGGAGACGACCATAAAAGCGATCGGATATGTGGAGGAGGACTGTTTGACCGGCAACACTTCCGCACGGTTTGTTGGTGAAGAAAGGCGCTTTAGTTGTTTTTGTGAAATTGTAATTGGATTGCAGACAAAGTGGACCAAGGATCAAGAATGTCGGAGATAGTGAACAATCTACTGGTTCTACAAGTAAGTTAGAGAAAATTTGTGAGAAAATCTTTGACTATTTATATGTGGACTGGTTACGCGTGTAATTCTACTAAAAACATTTCTGCCACTTTTGGGGGGGGGGGGGGTTACATGAAATCCGCGATTCTAATTTTGAATGTTAAAAATCATGAAAAGTAGTCTCGTGTGAACCCCAAACGTTCTAAGTTCGAAGTTATTATTTCGCAATTATAGGCTGTCTCGTTTAGTGATAAGGTGTTAAATTGAATGTAAATGCATAAGATCAATTGTGCTTATACCGTGGCATAGGGGAAATGCTACTGCAAGGCTCGTCCTTATAATAATTAGTCAAAGGAGAAACTTGACTAATCTTTTTTCTAATTTCATTCATCTTGTCTAATTCAATGTTTTTGTAGTGCGTGAGAAAAAACTAACATTTCTAGATGTTTTTTTGCAAATGTTACATTTTAAATAGTAAGGTTGGGCGGTTGCGTACTGCGTGCTATCCGCATCCGACAAAACACGTATCGTCGAAAAAAGTATGGATTTTGACAGATACATCCGTAATTCTGTCTGAGGTGAAATGCCCATATATTTGTCCATACGATAAATGTCCATACATTTCTGATTTCTCGGATTTGGATCGGATACTGTGCATACAAACTCTTATATGTATCTGTCTTCGCTAGTATTCTAGGTGTCTCAAGTGTTATTGCTAGCTAGTCATTTCAAGGCGTTTTCATTCTTATCCTATAAAAGCTAACTGCTTAGCATTTTATGCTCAAGAATTCACCAGATATTACTCAAAATTTATCTACGAAATTGACAATATTTACGTCTGTACCTAGATATATTAAGATACGTTTTATAACAATACTTACCTTAGAATATTATATAAACTCAAAATCATACTCGTATTTTTAGAGTACAAAACTTTTAGAATACAAAATAATTATACTATAGGTGCATGCTCTTCACTTCTTAACAAATTGATTTCAGGATGGGATGATTTTTAGGGTTCCGTACCCACAGGGTGAAAACGGAACCCTATTATTAAGCTTGCGTTGTCCGTCCGTCCGTCCTACCTATTTAGGGCTGTAACTTTTGAACCGTAATAGTACTAGACTAGACAGTTGATATTTTCACAGAATATGTGTTATTACGCCGGATTTGTTAACAAATAATAAATTTGACAAAAAAATAAAAATGAAGGGCATACAAGAAACTAGTTTATATCAATGTTTTTTCTTCTCGCTCTATCGTAAAAACGGTAATATAATTACAAGCGTCAAACTTGGTGTGATTATAGAGCAAACTCTACAGTATAACAACAAATAATAAAAACGGGCCAAATGTGAGTCGGCCTCGCGGTAAAGGTTCCGAAGAAAACAAAGTTAATATGGTTTGTAGTGGTGTGGTACGGAACCCTCGGTGCGCGAGTAGCCCGACTCGCACTTGACCGGTTTTTGAGTATATCTGTTAAAACCTTAATTACATTTCGGTAAAAACCTATCACTTTGATAAACTACTGCCACTTCTTTTAATGTTCATCTTAAAGCACCCGTTAAATGAATTTGGTACGATTCCGACATTGAATAATTTGTAGCATTACTCAAAATGACGCTAATATCGCAGCTAATATAGAGAAAAAGTGGGATGTAATTGATACGAGCCGAGCTTCCTTTATAGGAACTTGCTACTATAAAATAAATAGCAGAGTAGAATACATGCGATGTTTAGTATGAGATGATGATGGTAGAATACATTTCCACATAATAATACAGGGTCTTTCTTAAGGGGATATAATTCGGAGTGCGCTCCATACAAACGTACTATGGTGATATTTTCAATACTAACCAATTAAACTCAATGAAATTTTGCTGAAACAATCTTGAAATAAATATCTATGCTTGTATGGAGTTAGATTTTCGTTAAAATATACAGTTTCAATGCTGGGATTAATTTAAGATTTGTATGGAAATCTTTGAGGCACTGTAACTTTAAAACTATACATTTTAACGAAAATCTGACTCTATACAAGCATAGAAATTTGTTTTTACATTGATTCTGAAAAATTTAATTGAGTTTGATTGGTTAGTATTCAAAATATCACCATAGTACGTTTGTATGGAGCGCGCTCCGAATTATATCCTCTTAATACATATGCCGACGGCTTTATAAAGGGACGAGCGCTTACTTGCAACTACGCACAAATTATATAGCATAGCATAGCATAGCATAGCATAGCATAGCATAGCATATGCTCACGACTATATTATCCGAAGGGGGTAGTCAGAGATATTCTGAAACCACAGAACATCCACGTTTCACTAGCCACAAATTATATACCAGATTTTAAGTCAGATCATAAGCTATCAAACAAAAAGTTAAATTCATCTGAATCGGTTCATTAGTTTTTGCGTGATGCTGTCACAAAAATGCAAACAAACAATCAGACAGACCAAAATTCTAAAAAAGGTTGTCTTGGAATCAGGGATACCTAAAAACCATGTTGTAATCTTTTTCTTGTAAATATCTTCAATGTACAGACATACTCGTACTTCTATTGCAGTTTTATAATAGTTTAGATGATCAGCCCATCAAACAGTACAACTTTCATAATTATGGGATTAAAGTCGATATCCCGAAATAAATATTAATAGTTTCATACATTTAAGAAAAGAGTAGTACTGCAGTATTGTATGGAAAAGCCGGTTTTTTTTCGCGATGTCGATGTTGGTTTCATAGAGAAAGTTGTTTGGTTTAAATGGTCTGAACATCCGTCAGCATATTAGTATCATAAAAACCGTCAGCATATTAAGAAAGACCCAATTACTTAAATTAAGATCACTGTAGTCGCTACAGGGTAATTTTATTGATCAATGGCGAGATATTTATGGGTGGTTTATACAACGTGTTAATGAATAAGCGCGAAACCTCATATACCCCAACTGATTTATAACACAATAATTAGATTGAAACAATAATGTCATTATTTTGATAGTTAAAATTTAAAGTTATTCGCATTTTAAGTTTTGAGGCAACAATTATTTGTTATCATTTCAGCAATTAATGAAAGCGCTAACGTGCTCATGGATACATTTTGAGAATCTTTTTTTGGTAGTAAGTAGGGTGAGAGTGCCCGAGCGGTGGGTTGAGATCGAGATCAGTAAATTTTAAATTTTACAAACAAATTATTTAATATTTTGAAAAAAAAAACCTTGTTGAAACCAGGATAATTCGATTCTGCTCTCGATTCTAAACAAACTACTTTATAGTTTTGCGTTAATTCATTAACACGTTGTATATCAATTTTTTATGAATAAAAGTATCAACCTTTTATTTTATTGTTTCTAGATTCTATTTATGGTGACACTATCATGTCATGCGAGAGTTATCTCAACACCAAGACAGGCGAGGCTCAGTTTCGCAGAGCCCATTCCTTATTATTACTACAACAATATTGATGGTAAGTCACATTACGATGGCGTATCTAGTCAGACCCCAGTGGAATATCTGTGCCCTGAGAACTGGAACCTGGGTGGACCTCCACCCGCTTCGGGGCTTCGCTCCTAATATAGAAGACTTTTGGTAACCATCAGCTGCAAGACTGATTCGATATTCATAGGGTGAAGAACATCCCTGTGATGGGGATGGACAAGGTCTGCCTGCATAACTCCGGTCGGTTTAGGAGTTATAGCCGTTCAAAGGTCTGTATCAAATAAACTATCAGCTGCAAGGCTGATCATACGATATTATTGTAATATGTAGTGTAGAACTGTGAACAGTACAAAGACTGTCATGTTCTGTCATACGGTTTAGGAGATACGGCCTTTCAAAGTTCCGGCCTTTGAACGACTGTATCTCCTAAACCGACTGGAGTTATGGAAGCAGACCTGGTCCATCCCCATCACAGAGATGCTCTTCACACTATGAATACTGAATCAGCCTTGCAGCCGATGGCTACCAAAATTCCTCTTATCTTTTATACTACTAGTTATCGGCATATAGGCTTTGCACTTCCAACCCTTTGCGTCATGCGAAATCACAGCGTTATATTCATTAGGCCGTAGATATTTGTTATGAACAACACTAATATGCAAGTTATTACCGTTTTATATTGTGATAAGTCCAATTGTTTTGTTTTAAAGTCTCCATGACATTCCAGGCCACCCAGGGTCCTATTCGTACGGCTATGACGTAGCAGACTCGGCAACTGGTAACACCCAGTACAAAACAGAAGAGCGTTACCCAAATGGTACCGTAGTGGGCAGCTATGGCTTTGTAGACGCATGGGGCAAGCCGCAACACTATCGGTATATTGCTGACGAGAGGGGTTATAGGTGAGTTAATACTTTGGAAGATCATTAAGGCCCGTATTAATAAAACAAATACTTCGGCTTACGCGTTTTTAAACGACACGGATTAAACTGTGTGTCTTAGAGCTCAGGAGAGCTTGGGGTTTATTTATTAAACCGTTTTTTGTGGAGGAAAGGCTTACCACAACCACCTGTCACAATTTGAAAGCATGTTATTTTCCATCCTGAAACCACTGAAACTATTAATAATGTTGAAACTTTCTAACAAAAGTTGTAGCAGAATTTACGACGCTCCCCGTAAGAGATACCGTGCTGTGAATTGTAAGTTTTTTGTCTGGGCATCATCTAAGGAAAAAACTGTAACAAAACACCACTGACAAACTGGTGACAAAGTTGAAAAATAAAAATCTGCTGTCCAATACATTTGAGAAGAGACGTTACTACGTTGTACGAAACATTTTGTTTTAACTTAGTCGTATTTATTTTGATGATCTAAATAACCTGTTAAATATCAGGTACTGGGGTGCCATGTTATTCTCTGTACCTAGTTATCAGGCATGGGATCAAAAACTTTATCAAACCAAAACTGTTATTTAAAATAATTATTGAAGTGATTTGTATGAAAACTCTTCATATACCTACTTACCTACCTAAAATTTTTTTGTGTTGTCTTATTTTTGTAAGTACCGGTGAAATGTGGCGACTTTACCAACGGACGTTGACTTTGCCATCAGCTACGTTCATTCATAAAATCAGATTAATTTAGTTCAAATTTAACTTTAAATTTAACTTTCTATTAAAAGAGCACAGCTTTTAAAAAAGTTAATTTTGGACTAAGTTAATCTGATTTTATGAATGCACGTAACTGATGACAAAGTCAGCGTCCGTTGGTAAAGTTAACACATTTCACGATATGCTAAAAAACTGGTGATGAAAAATTTACTTAATAATCCTTAATTTTTAGGGTAATGCGTGATCGACCTAATCACCTACAATACGCACCAACGACAATGTCACCAGCCTTGTACCTAGGTAGCAGCTCAACGGAGTCTTCTGTTACGTGGACAAGGAAGCCGAATAAGAAAATAAACAAGAACAAAATAAATATCAACCACCCCAACAACTTTATTCTGCCTCCCAGTTACTATGCAGTTGATTGATTTGAGATAATATATTTACAAAAGTTTACACACATAATTTATTGAATTGAATTCGAATTATGTAGAATAAGTAACTTATTATTAATTCTAAGACACTACAGAAACAATAAAGCCATAGAAACAACAGTACAACAGTTTGAATTAAAATCCCCTTTTAAACATGAGCATCATGTGGACTTTGTTAAAATGATAATTTTGTGATCATTTTAACAAAATATGATCGCTCGGATAAAATTGCGAATAACTGCAAACACCACTCTGTGCCAAATAAAAAGATCATTCACACACATAGTAGTATAATTACACATTCAATACAAATAAACAATGGTTTTGACATGACGAAACATTTTTTTAAAACCATATTTTGGAAAGCAACGCCGCGCCGCGTCGCGTCTTTATTATATAGTAGATTTCATTAGTAAAAGAAACATTAACATAACTTATCGATTATTTTCGTAAAGGAATAAAAAGGTTAGGTTTTTTTTTCTAGTATGATCTAACCCATTTAAAACAATTAAGTATCTTCGATCCGTTTCATCAGATTTTCAGCAAATTTTAGTGGGATGAACTCTGCAATTAATATCATTACGCTTAACAATAAAAAATTGATCAGTTTAGAAATGTTGGGGTCATGGGAAATTTTCTTTTAAGAAATCTGTAAAACTATTGCATGAAAACGTGATGAAAATTGAATTTACAAGTTGTTGAGTGGGTAGCCAACGCCTAGTGTATCTCATGTTTAGTGCTCATATATTATTTCTTCAGAAGAATTCCAAACCATTTATTAAATTCAAAAATTATAGAAAAAAAATACAATATGCGTATCCACAACAGGCTTCGTCAAAGGTAATACAATACTCACATCCGCAACAGGCTTTGTCAATGGTAATACATCACTCACATCCACAACAGGCTTCGTCAAAGGAAATACACCACTGTGATCCACAACACGTTTCGTCAATAAACACATCCCGTATATCTGCAACAAGCTTCGTCAAAAAAAAAAAAAATTTCTTTATATTAGAAATTCTTTGGTCTCTATTGTTATAAAAATTGAGACCGGCAGCATGGTGTGAAAATAATTTACAATCGTCATAAAAAAGAAAACTTGTATTCTTTTTAATTTAAACAAATGGCGACAGTGTAATTTTTTTTTACTAAAAATATCCAGTGTTGCATATAAATGCGTGTAATAAAAACTTTTTTGATTCTGCTGCTCAGAGGTTTACTACGAAGATTTACTCAAAAAGGATGTCATGTCGTAGTGATTATAAATTATTATCTTTGACTGAATTAATACACGCGAAAAGAATTTTAATATTATTTATAGAAGTTACGCAAATGTATAACAGACTATACAACGTGTTAATGAATTAACGCAAAACTAGAAAGTAGTTTGTTTGGAATCGAGAGCAGAATCGAATTATCATGATTTCAACATAGGTAATTTTTTTCAAAATATTAAACAATTTGTTAGTAAAATTGAAAATTTACTGAATTCGACCTCAACCCACCGCTCGGGCACTCTCACTCTTCTTACTACCAAAACAAGATTCTTAAAATGTATCCATGAACATGTTAGCGCTTTCATTCATTGCTGAAATGATAACATAACTTTAAATTTTAACTATAAAATAATGAAATTATTGTTTCAATTGAATTATTTGGTTATAAATCAGTTATGATGTATGAGGTTTTGCGCTTATTCATTAACACGTTGTATAAGGCCGTTGCCAATTAAAAATTAAGTAATCATTGTCAATATTTTCTTTTCTGTTTTAGTTAAGTTTCATTTGGTGTAGATTTAAATCAAGTCTATCGTAGACCTGCATGAAATCTTTAGTGCACATATATAACTATTTATAATAATTGTAAACTTGGCGTCGATGTTCATTGAAGATAGTTGCAAAAATTTATAATGGAATGCATTGAGCCCTTTTTTTTAAATTTGTGTCTGTTTGTTTGTGCACACATCACTTAAAAACTACTGAAACTACTGCGGTTTTCACGAAAGCATAGGGCTTCGGATAATCATTCAGACATTATTTCATCGCAATCGGTTCATTCATTCATACAGTATGATGATTACGTTCTTTTTTTTGTGTATATAGTTGATACCAAAGAGAATATTAATTACAATGTCAAAGTGACAAGTTTGTAGACCCGAGACCATTTTAAAGTATAAGGGAAATAAAATGAAAGTATTTCATATAAATAGTGATATTATGAGAATCGTATTCATATTTCTTGCATTATTCGCTATTGTTAATTGTAAGTCGAGAGTCAACAATATTTATTTTTCCATGAACAAACCCTTAGAAGGTTATGAACCGAAATGCATGAAAATAAGTATACACTTACATAACGTTTGCATCGTATGTTCTTATACCACATATAATAATGTAACTAACATAACATACACCACACCACCACCACCATGACACCACTGGCTTTTCGGTGAAGGAAAACATCGTGAGAAAACCCGCATGCTTGAATTTCGAGGCATGTATTGTACCCACTGTCCATTATAAGTGGCGACGGGCTCACCCCCCGTCACACTGGACAGAGTTTCGGTACTACTGGTGAAACGTGGATGCTCTAAGATTTCAGAACATCTCTGACTACCCCCTCGGGGAATATAGTCGTGAGCATATACATACATACATACATACATACATACATACAACATGACATAGGAAAACATTTTGTAGCAATTCATTCAATTATAATCTATACTGCCAGCAGCTCCCAAGAGTTTATTGCGAAATTCTTATTTTTTCTTCTTTCATCCCGCTACTGGACAAGCCTCCCCTATTATCCTCCATGCATCCCTGTCTTGAGCCAGCTCCATCCACCATTTGTCTAAGATATCCAGGCCGTCTTTCCATCTCTTCCGGAGTCAACCCGGGATCCAAGGTGTTAATACCCATCTTTCCGGGTGTAATCGACAGACATGTCGGCCCAATCTCATTTCAACTCAGTTTTTCTCAGCAATATCGGCTATTTGCGTTTTTTAGCGTAGATTTTTCAGTTTTTGTTTAATAGTATCAATTCTCTAGGTTACCCATTATCAAAGAAGAGTATAGATAAACGTGATTCGAGGGTCGAGAAAGGATATCCCAATGGAACAGTGATAGGAAAGTACGAGTATACTGACAAAGACGGTAATCCAGTCGAGGTGAAGTACTATGCCGATGATTCTAGATACGGGTGAGTTACGAATAGTGATGAAACGATTATCACTTAGCGATTACGATTTCGATTAATTCCCCAAATAATCGTCGATTACGATTATTTCATACCCATACTCAATCCACAAAGTTTTTAAGTTAAGAAAATCATGTAGTTATGTAATTTACAACAATTTAAAATGATAGAAAGCATAATAATAACGAAATGGAACTATTGCTGATTTGGTTTCAAAACATGATATTTCTTGGTTGTCTGATGTCAGTCTTAATTTTTTATTAATCTTTCAGTAGAATACAACCTCTCTGAGGTATTGGATGATGGATTAAAGCGATAGAGTGTTTATGAAGTGCATTACATTCGGTTGATTCAATTTAAATTCGGGTAAACTATTTAAAATAAAAATTTTACTAATAGGTACTTACTCGTTAAATAATCGCAATGATAATCGACGCCTTCAATTAATCGCTAAATGAAAATCGATTAATCATAATCGTAATGGTTTCATCACTAGTTATGAATGTTATGTGGAGAACAACAATCTGCTTTATTTATGTGAATGTAGATCTCTGTGCAAACGAGCCACCGGTGGCTGTCGCGGTCGCGGACACTGCTGTAGCTAGTGGCGGCCATCGACCACCGACTACACGTATGTGGCGAGTCCCTACAAAATGTATGAAAAAGCATGTGAACTGCTTGTCGATGGCCACCGGTGGCTGTGGCTGATGGCTTCTTTGCGCCGAACTTACATCCCAAATCTTATCAAACACTGCTTAGCCTAGAAGTAGGTAGTATTTTTAAGTGTATAGTCTAGCTCTTAAACTTGTGAACTGTTCTGTATAGAAAAACGTTTCATTATACTGGAAAGCATTCTAGCGCGACGCAGACGCGACATGAAAATTATTGCTCTACTCAGATTGTCTTTCTTAGCAACTTAATTCTTTTTCGGAGACATTTAAAGATAATACTAATCTGACGTCATCAGACGTAAGTAAAGTAACTCAATCATGAGGGTCCGGGTTCGAAACCGAACGGACGACATGCCACGTACCGATGAGTTTTTTTTTGACTTTATACGTAATACCTACTGCTCTCAAACGGTGAAGGAAAACATCGTGAGGGACTCTGCATATACGCTGAAGAAGAATTTGCTATGCGTATGTCAAGTCTCCCAATCCGTATTGTGTACGCGTGGTGGACTGACGCCCACACACCCTCCCTCAGGGTAGGCCTGTGCACTGCAGTGGGGCGTATACAGAGTGTATGGAAAAGTATAATTAACCTTTAAATCACTTACTCTACCCATCAAACTGAACAACTTTTACTATGGGAGAAAACTGATCAGAACAAAAACAGCGTTCCATACTAAACTGCAATGCCTACTCGACTCGAACGTATGGAACAGCAGATTTTTTCTTCTGATCGGTTTGCTCCCATAATAAAACTTGTTTAGTTTGATGGGTAGAGTATGAGGTTTAAAGGTTAATGATACTTTTACTTACACCCTGTATAGGCTGATGATGATAATAATACTGATCTGACACCCGACCCAGTTAAACCACTTGGCCACCTAACCTTCTTATTTACAGTGTGGAACTGAACAGCCTTCAGCTAATTCATGGAGATGGAGACCTTACATCCGTTCCGGAAACAAAACCTCTCCAGGTAGAAAGTGAATCTTTTGGAAACAATGAATATAGTAATATGGAACCATTAAAATACACACCCTCTAGAAAATATAATGCCAAAATTAAAAACAAGGAAACTACTAAAGAAAAAGGTGGCAAAACTTCGCACAAAACCCTTTCAAGTCCCGATTACGAGATTTATTTGCCAAATGTTTTTAAGGCTAAAGAATGTTCTAAAGAAAAGGTTAGGGTCTACAATTTTGATAAAACGAAGAGGACCATGCGTAATACATTGGAAGATGATGAAATGCCCAAGTTTTGTGAACAATTCTGATTTGAAAATACTTACCCTTTTTGTTGACGAATTTTACGGGCTAATAAACATTTAGGTCATTAAATATATAGGGTGTTAAATGAAATGCGTTATAAATAAAACAAGATGCTTCAGACCGTCAAGCTGGACGACTTTTGCTATTGGACCAACCAAAAAAATCTGCTGCTCCGTACATTTGGATCGAGACGCCATTGACGTTTTCTTTGAAATAACAGATTTTTTGTGTGATTTAGAATTTGGTCCTAAAGCAAAAGTTGTTCAGTTTGAAAACACTCCGTTTAATACATTAAGGTTATTAATGTACAGTTAAGATTACACCCTGAATAAACCAAGTTTCACCAAATCGTTTCTTACTATATATTATTCGATATCATTCAAATATTAGGATTGCAGTTAATAAATGTACTTTTTTTAAAAGCGTCTTTTATTTAAATATCATACTAAAACGTTAACAAGTACAATAAACTGACACTGGTCATCTAAAAGTCTGTTAGCTGCGTTTCCACGCGCGATAAAACATTCTGATCTTTGGTACATTGTAATAGAGTCCTGTTGGTCCTTTACATGAACCGCTTCACCGATGAACCTGTGGCCTTTCTTCTTGTCTTCGCTGGAAATTGTAATCTGCAAAATGAAGTCGTCACCATCGGTCTATACACCGTATTCCTGGGGTTTTGCATTAACTTTGGCCTGTTATTTAGACCATTAAATTGATCATATTTCACTATGGGACAAACATTAAGATCGAAAAAAAATTATTTAGGGTTTTTAATTAGGTACTAACATAACTTTAAGTGTGTATTCAGACAATAAAACTATACAACTTTCCCCAAGTGTTCTTACAGACGAGCGATACTTTGCGGTCGCAGAGGGTCGCGCGACCGACGGCGACCATAAAGTGTCGCTCGTCTATAAGAGCCCTTAGGAACATGGGTTGAAAGATATTTTTTTTAGACTTAGAACATAAGAATTATAAACCCTAAAAAAACATTTTTTTTCGCGATTTGCAAAGTTGGTCCCACATGGAAAATTGACCAATTTAATGGTCTAAATAACAGGTCAAAGTTAATGCATATCCTCAGTAACACGGTGTATACAGGGTCCTTCTTAATACGCTGACACTTTTATCTGGGGATGATCAGACCATCAAACTGAAGAACTTTCTGTATGGGACCAACATCGAAATCGAGAAAAATAAAACAGCTGTCCCATACATTTGGCTCGAGTAGGTTTGCAGTTTTGTATGGAACAGCAGTTTTTTTTTTCGCGATTTCGATGATGTTGCCATAGAGAACGTTGTTCAGTTTGACGGTCTGAACATCCCCTTAAAAAGTGTCAAGAAGGACCCTATATTATGTCCCAATGCAAATCCTTACGAGCCCTACAAAATATTTCGTACCACTGGCCATACCCCTTGTGGTAAAGTACAAGAGCCCAGTGCGTTCCAGATGCTCTATTTAGTTTATTCGTCGTTATATCTGGTTTCTCGAATTTCGGATGTAAAACGAAAATTTTAAAAAAACTTATCTTAAATAGTAAAATACTTGGTAATAGGCCATCTATGTATTATGTAGAGAAATACCTTGAGATTGAGAGAATGGAAAGATTTGCTTAGCAACATCTCGGGCTGGCCATTTGAGAGTATCCGATGTAGTTGCATGGTCACAACATAGATGGCGGTTTACACAAACTTTATGAACATTATTCTACACCATTTCTAGAAATTTAAATTACCACCCTCCTAAATAATCTACGGAAAGAATTTTATAAGAATGTCTTGCTAGTTCTCGGAATGTGCTATTCGAGAGTTGGATTTTTTTTGTAGTATAGTATCGCGTAAAATTCTTTACGAGACCAGAAATAAGCCATTATCCTTTCTCACACTATACATAGGTAATCTCTCTAACGAATTTCATTGAAATACTCGTAGATTCAGCATCTTAGATCTGACATTCACAAATTTAACTTTTTTTGGTAACACTTAAATACAACTTACACTATAATTAGTTGAACTGTTATTAAGTTTACAAATCCATAGAAGTAATATTTCGTTATTTTCGAATTCACCTTTTGTATTGTAAGAAATATCTTTTCGGTTAACATCCACGAAAAGTTGGGTTTCCTGAAATTAAGAACTTTTGAAAACATCGTGAATAGTAAATTTTTTGCTATAAATTTTTCTCTAATCTAACAATCTAATACAGGGTCCTATTTAATACGCTGACAGTTTTTTAAGGTGATGAACGGATTTCAAACTGAACAACTTTCCCTATCGGACCAAATCATCCCCTCAAAAAAGTGTCAATATATTGTAAATTTAATAAGTTTTGTTGCCACCAATCCGTAATAAAAGCCCAGGAAAATGAGATAAATCAGGTGAAATAATTCCCGGAGTATTGGAACTTGGTTGAAACATTCCTTTTGTAGACAGGTTATAGAAAAAAAAAAGTCCTGGAAATGGGAGGGTGCGTGAATTATATTCCCTTAAATAGTCCAAATAAGGTTCTTAGATAGGACAACGTTGGTCGGGTTGAATAAAAACCTACCTTTGGGTTTACTTGAACATCTTGAAAGTCAGTTCCTGTCTGGGTATAGCGGCTTGATGACATATTAGTTCTATGTATTTCATCGATTTTCAACCTTACGCCAATCAGCAGAAGCGTGTTTTGATTATTATTGGATCCGTTTAGAATGGTATTTGAATCATGTGGTCGATGAACCGGACCTCTGGATTTATTTGAATAAAATTAGAACGATGAGATATTTCGTTCCATTCCTATCACGATAACTTTTTTTTATTCTCTTGTACGTCGTATATAAAAATCGACTTCACTCTGGGCGTACAACAAGCGACAAAGATTTATCGTAAGCAAATCGCAGGCCATAATATTTGCTAGTCAAACATGGTGTCGCAGGTATGTTGTCAAAGCAAGTAAATTATTATTTTCCTAGTAACATCATTTCGTCCAGATTATTGTCAATCGACTTGGATTAAAGCTGATGATGATGATGATGAATCCAGTTTTCACAATATTACGGACTACTTCAGTACCTAATACAAGGTCCTTTCTTAATATGCTGACATTTCGAAAATCGCGAAAAAAAATCCGCTGTCACCGCTGTGAACAGGTGATTTTTTCCCCCGATTTCTAGTTCTCGGAATAAAGAAAATTGTTCAGTTTGAGGGTCTCATCATCCCCTTAAAAAAGTGTCAGCATATTAAGAAGGAAACTAAATTGTGGTTTGATCGAGTCTTCAATCAGTAAAATGATAATAAATAAAAATAAATGATAATAAAAGTAGTCCTACTCCTAAACCTAGTTGTCAATACTGGCGGTGCTATGTAGGTAGCGACGACGCGGCGCTTTGATTGCCTGAGTCTCCGGCACACTGTGATTTCCGTCTAAATTAGCATTAAGTACATTAACGTTCTATTGTAGCATTAAAAAAAATAACGCACGGGTTATTCGGCAAGAGGTACACTGCAAAACATTGTGTTTTCATTGTGACGTTACATGCTTTCAGCAGGACTTGATGGGCTACGTTGCGATCTAACATTTTTCTTGGCACTTTGGAATGGTCGAAGCAAAAATGGTGGATTATTGATTCTATCGCTATTATTTTTCCACAATCTGATACTGGGCATATTATTGGACTGAAAAAAACGAAGGCATAATTTTTAAGTATACAGGTTGTAAAATAAAATTCGTTACATATCTTGGGGGGTGTCAGACCGCAAAACTGAACAACTTTCACTATGGGATCAACAGCGAGGTAGCGAAAACAAAATCAGCTGAATCCATAGAAAACTTCAACCGCTACTCGAACCAAATGTATCGAACAGCCGAATTACTACTATTACTTAACGCATTTAAGTTTACACCCCGTATACAGGATCCTTCTTAATATGCTGACACTTTTTTAGGGGATGATCAGACCATTAAACTGAACAACTTTCTCTATGGGACCAACTTCGAAATCGCGAAAAAAAATCTGCTGTCCCATACATTTCAGGAACACCGGGAACAGTTGATTTTTTTTCGTGATTTCGATGTTCGTGCCATAGTGAAAGTTGTTCAGTTTGACGGTCTGTGAGTACCATGAGTTTCCACTGTATTTTACTACTGTAGTTACGTCACCAATTTTGTATTTAATTTCGTACAGCGCTCCTAGTGCTTACGTTGAGAACTAATTTCTGCCATACGAAATTGGCGACGTAACCACAGTAGTAAAGTACAGTGAAAACTCGTAGGCCTGGTAATTATTGTATATTTATATTACCGGGGAAATGTTATACAATTAGGTAGATAATTCTCATCAGCGTTGATTAGCTCACTCGTATTCTCAAATGTTGTCAAACTGGAGGTATTCGGAATGATTTTATTATAATTAACGTTTTGATATCGAATTTTAGTTTCTGTATCTGGTTTTAGTTCATTTTTCTTGCATATCTGTAAAACAAGTAATATTTGTTGTCTTATAAAATGCTGTACTTAACCATCAGGGTGTGTGATTTATAAATAAGCTAATGATGACATCAATGCAAAAGCTTAGTTATATCACAGGTAATATTTTATATTCTGTGCCATAATTCCGTTTAAAAAAAACCTTCGACAGTTATTGTGCTTCACCTTCTCTCAAATTCAAACAAAACTTGCAGTTGTTTGCATTTTCAAGCAAAATATACTCCATTCAAAATAGCAACGAAATTTTAAGTCTATTTTGCATTACAGAAGCAGATATTTGAAACACTTTCTCTCACTTATTCTTAGAACAGCTTTAGTAACGTCCAAGATATTTCGGATAGTACAAGATATTTCAGATAGCATTTGGTAATCATAATTTGCCAGAAAGCTAAATAGAAATCGGAAAATCTCGTCGTCCTTATTTGGAATGAAGTATAGTTACGAATAGTTCTAAATTCTGATTCGTATGTGTCTCTTGTAGAGAGTGATCTTATAGAATGCGTCCTTAGAATATTAAATTCTAAGGATTCTTTGGTACTAGCTTTTAACATTTATAGTAAATAACCTCTAAAGAGGAAAATAACACATACTTACGTCTCTCCGCTTTCCAATGTCTAAAAGATCGTAATTTTCTTTAACAGTTCTGATTTTATGATCGCTTTTAGATTTACGCTTCGATTCTGAAAGTAAAAGACTAATTTATTAAAAAAATCTGACTTTTATTGATGGTAAACTTTCTTAATTTTATGTAACTTACTCGAAGCTTTAATACGATTGTCATGATCACCACTCGCTAAATCTTTAACGTTTGCACACGCAGATTCTGAGCGGATTCTTCTGAAGTCGAGATTACTTTTAATAGATGTTTGTCCTTTATTAGTAATCAATGTGGAATCTCCGCAGTCTTGTTTCTTTTCAACTTTGATGCATGAAAATGAATTATACAATTATTTAATTGTGCGTTATGTATAGTATAATTGACGCTCCTGCCTTGTTTGACAGGGTAAGGTTAGCTAGACTAGACTGATAATTATGATATAATGTGAGTCGCGTTTTACGACTGTTATTGGGTGGTCGCGTGTTAGTTGCCCCAGCCTACAACGAAGCTTCAGTTGTATGGTGGATTCTACCCTAGGACCCTGTATGTGACAGACAACTGTTTTAGCATACTTTACTATAAATTGTGTAGTTTTAAATCGAAATCTGTTAGATTTAACTTAAACCTACTTATAACAACCAACTTTCTTATAAAGTCTGCTAATATAAATAGTTGTTACATACCTACTTAATACTACTAGATATTTTTCTCCGTACACACAAGTACCTAAACAAGTTTTCTTATTTGTTGGCACATCATTTAACAAATACCAAGCTATTTTGGAAGATCAGACATTCTTTTTCGTATCAAATTAAAGATTGAAAAAATAAGTCTCTGGCGGGACTTGAGCCCGCACTTTGTCAAACCGAGGAATTACGTTATCCACTTTCGCCACCGGGCCCACTTCCCAGAGAACGATCTATTGCGTCTTGAGGGGGCGTTCTTATTCGTTTTCGTAAAATGACACAAACTCTTTGATTTTCGCATCTGAATTAGGTGCGGAATTTAAAAATAGCACTTCAGAACTGATCTTATTTTTGTACTTATTAGGTAAAGTAGGTACGTACTCTCGTATTACATTTAAGCCGGTTTTCGAGAAAGTTATAAGTATATTAACTTATGTAATGTAAAACTTGTGATGTTTCTCTAACTAAATGCAGCTTACCGTCTTTTTGACAGTTTTCGCATGTAACACTGCTTGGAGCACAGACATAGAGCGGAGTCTTGGACAGGTTTTTGCAAACCGCACATGGTAGCGTACCTTTCCTTGTAAAATCAACATTTTTCGAGGATTTATGGACCTGTTTTAGATAATATTAAACATAATTCGGTTATTTGTTTTCAAATCCTTTTCGATGTATGTTATGTGGAAAATATTGAGATCACGAGAAAAAAATAAGTAATGTTTTTGCATCTAGCAGCTCTGGGTGTTTCAGTTTATAGCTTTTAGTATCCACGTTTGCGTTTTGGTCACTATCGGTATAACCCACTATCTACACTGTTAACTATCGGTATCGTTTGATTACTGTGTTAGATTATTGTTCCCCGTAGAATACAAAACTTGTCCTGTACTGGTTTGTGTATTACTAGCAATCATTCGAATCAATCAATAAAGTCAGCCCACAGCAACCTGCTCCTTTTTAACCCCCGACGCAAAAAGAGGGGTGTTATAAGTTTGACACCAAAGTCTGTGTCTCTATCTGTCTGTCTGTGGCATCGTAGCTCTCAAAAGGATGGACCGATTTTGATGCGTTTTTTTTACGTGAAAGCAAGTTTCCTTGCGGTGGTTCTTAGCTGTATTTGGTAAAAATCGATTCAGCAGTTTTCATGTAACTTTAAAAATTATGGAAATTTCAAATACATTAAATTTCAAATTTAAAAAAAAAAACTAAAAAATTAAAAAATAATTCGATCACCTATTTGGGGATGTAAGAAAGTATATGTTTTACTTCTTAACTCTCTTTAAGATATTTTAAGTCAATTATTATTGCGCTATTAATCAGGCCCTTTGCTAATTTGATCCATTTCTGACCCGTAACTCTAAACATCGTAACCATCTGCTGGTCAGCTTACTAACCACCGTTCCACCCTTGGCCACTATTCTTATTAGATGCTGCATTGATCGAATAATAAATGATGTTTTTCGACCATTTCTTCCAACTCTATAATACATTAGTTAGTAGATGAGATAATAACGCACCTGACCAGGTTTTTACGAAGTAAACATCACATAAGAGTTTATACCTATTTATCGCTTTGAATGAACTAAGTGCATGAAGTAACGTTTTGTAAAGTACCTAGCTATAATCTGTTCCATTAGGAATGACACGTAAATTAGTACCGTAATAAATTTGAAAACATGGTGTAAAAGAATATATTTTAGTGCAGCAGTCATGTCCACACAGTATAGTATGAGAGACAGACATAGATATAGTATGTAAAGCCAGACCAGAAAAATAAAACTCTTTCTCGTCACACCAATATGCCTAGTTTAAGTCAAATTATAGTTTAGGTACCACTGTTAGTACTATAATTAAAGAAAAATTTTAAAGTTGTCTGTGAGGCAGAAAACTCCAGTACGGACTGCTGATCTACTCACTCTGTAAATGCATGCATTTTTGGAAATAAATGTTTATGTTTAGATGGAGTTTAGATGTTGTGGAAAATCTTTGGAACAAATTTTTGTACTTGAAACCTATTTGATCGTACCGACTCCAAAGCAGGTTTTTTATTTTTCTGGTTAGGCTTTACCTAATGTATTCTGCATAAATTACACTATATAAGGGAGAAGTAACTTAAAATAAGTATGTATATAAATAAATACATACAATTAATATAAAACGTATCGTAGCAAGAGCAACTTGCGAGGTATAGATTTGTTTACAACTGATGCCTAATGGAATGGAATAGCTTATAGTTTGTAGTTAGCATCTGTTTACTTATGCTTGTATTGTTCACAGTCGACTGCTCTGCTTTATTTCACGAGCATTAAGGATTGATAGCGAAATCGTTCTAAAATAGCTTCCGATCAGCGCGTGACAAAATACTGCCTATAACGAATACTAATCACATTAACAGGCAAGAAGTGCTCAATCTACATTAATGCCTATTTTTGTATTTACCTCTTTAAACATTGTGAATGTACACAAATATCAAAAATATATATTTCTAAATTATGCTTTTGTAAACAGTTATGACTTGATTATGACATAAGTCAATATATGACAGTTTTTGTAGCATCATTGGGCGAAGGGCCCTCAACGTTCCATCGGTTTAATAAAAATAGTTTGATAAGCTGACGAAGTAGATTAATTTATTATGTATTGGAAAAATGGTATAGAAATGGTAATCGATATTATACATATCAATGAATGTTACGTAAACGAAGTAATAGTAAATTTATTTAAATTTTGCGAAATTTTATGGTAGGGCAAGACAAATTATGTGCCTATATTAAAATTATTAAATTATTTTATTATTAACACAAATTCTAAATCAAAACGTCCTAAATTTGAGTATATTGCTCAACTGCGCTATAAAATAATATACGTAATATAGGTAGGTTTACCAATTTGTACTAATGTTCATGGTAGAGTGTATTATGGTCTCGAGAACAATCTATATCTAACTAGTCGTATCTAATACCTTATTGTGACATTTTTAACAAAACAATAGAGCTACTGGCTCTCAAATTTCTGTGATTCCAATTGAGCCGAGGGAGGGTCGCGGATTCGAATCCCTAAAGTCTACGGATGTTTGTATCAAAATAATTATGTATTCTATATTTTTGTCTATAAAATACAAGTCTGGACTAGATTCTGGTACTTGAATTGGGCATGGGACTAGATATTCTGTATGACAATGTCCAAAACTGTTATTTAGTTTTATTTACATAACTTCGACTAATATCTACCAAACTTGTTTAAGAGAAGTTTATTCTGAATGCGTAAATGCGCGCTGCATACAAACGAAGACTGGTGATATTTTCAATACTAACCAATTAAACTCAATAAAATTTTGCAGAAACAATCTAGGAATAAATCTCTATGCTTGTATCGTGTCCGATTTTCGTTAAAATATACAGTTTCAATGCTAGGATTAATTTAAGATTTGTATGGAAATCTTTGAAGCACTGTAACTTTAAAGCTATACATTTTATGGAAAATCTGATATACATCCGATACAAGCATAGAGATATGTTTCTAGATTGTTTCTGCAAAATTTCATTGAGTTTAATTGTTTAGTATTAAAAATATAACCAGACTTCGTTTGTATGGAGCGCGCCAACAGTAATATACCCTTAAATGCATAGTAGGTTAAGATATGAATGATTAGTGAAAACAGGTATTCAGAACCTGGGCTTCGATCATCCAGCGCCATTTTATATCAAAAACAAAATTTTCCCGAATACTTTAAAATTTTAAACCCTAAAACCCGACATCCATCAATTTTATCGAAATCGTTAGAGATGAAAACACAATATTATCCTTCTATTAATTCAAGAGAGAGTAGCCCTTTGCTAGTGGGATCCTACAGGTAAGAATGGTACTATCCAAAGTGTACACACGGCGACACATCAAGCTATGTAAAACCAAAATAAGCTGGTCGCGCGTAGGTAGAGTAATGCTTATATTGGTTTTGCGTAGCTTTAAGCGTCGCCTTGTGTGCATACCAAACATATAGGATCCTTCTTAATATGCTGACACTTTTTATGGGGATGATCAGACCGTCAAACTAAATCTGTCTGATCATCCTCTTAAAAAAGTGTCCGTACATTAAGAAGGACCCTGTATAAGGTAACCAAATATTACTGATAACATTTTTTAGTCATGTTGTGCTTTTAATTGGAAAGTTATTGACGTAAAGTATTGGTAGCAAAAGAAAGCTTCGGATTGGCAATTTCTGTCCGACACCTTGATCTTGAGAGTTTTCAGTGTTTCATAGCACTCTAGTTACTTGAACAAATACTGTTCATTGGAACTAAATGGTGTAACTATTGTATAATGTACCGTAACGTAGGCGTAATGTAGTTATAACAATTTTATTACTAGTGTGTAATTACTGTTTTACTTTTTTATGAAATTCTCGTAATATCTCGTTCTCGTTTTTGTCACAGATAAACAAACGTTAATTAAGTAAAACATTAAGTATGTTGTGTTTAAAACATTAAATGAGTGACGGTGATAAAAGCTGTTAAAGGTATATTACCGTTGGCGCGGTCCATACAAACGAAGTCTGGTTATATTTTCAATACTAACAAATTAAAGACAATTACATTTTTCAGAAACAATCTAGAAACTAGTCTTGCTTGTATGTTGACAGATTTTCGTTAAAATGTATAGTTTTAAAGTTACAGTGCTTCAATGATTTCCATACAAATCTTAAATTAATCGCAGAATTGTAACAGTATATTTTATCGAAAATCTGACACCATACAAACATAGAGATTTGTTTCTAGATTGTTTCTGCAAAATTTCATTGATTTTAATGAATTAGTATTGAAAATATAATCAGACTTTGTTTGTATGCAGCGAGCATTAGCGCTTTTCTCTTAAGTTAAAAAGTTTGATAAACGCAAACTAAAAGTTTTCTATAAATTATAAGATCTTTTATTTGTTCATATCTTAAAACCTTTTCACACCAGTGACCTCACAGCGATTCCTTAAGTATCGCTTGTTGCAAGTTCCTCTCCTCCAATTTTTCGCTGATATCGATATAACAGGAAATAAAAAGAAGTTATAAAAATTACAGCTTTAAATTCTATTTTATAATCGTCTGCAAGTCTGCATCGTCCCCTTGTTCCCCTTCGTATTACGGTACCATTTTTACAACCTCCCAAGCAGCATAGGTACGAGGATTGACTTCGTAACATGTAAACTTTATCATATAATTAGGCGTTGTAAGGAAAGTGGGCTACCGATCGAGCACTCGACTCTTACACAACATTTCTCGCGTATTTGTGACATATTGTAAAATTATGTTACATTTTTTGAATTGTCATCGTTGTTTGGTTGTACAAGGTATTGTTGGTTACCATGGTTGGTTACACAGTAGCCTCTTTTGTTGCTTTGGAATCTATGAATTACGTATGTACCTACGTAACTCAACATAGGGCCCTTCTTAATATGCTAACACTGGGACTAACATGTAAATCCCGAAAAAAAAAAACAGCAATTCCATACAAAACTGTAAACGTACTCGAGACAAATGTATGAAACAGCAGATTTTTTTTCGATTTTGATGTTGGTCCCATAGAGAAAGTTGTTCACTTTGATGGTTTGGTCATCCTCTTAAAAAACTGTCAGCATATTAAGAAAGGCCCTGTATACTTCTTAGACATAACTTTATGACTAAGAGAAGAGAAGTGACCATAACAGGCCTCTGATTGTGTTACTCACTACTCACAGTTCTCCAGTAGGGCTAGTATACCACGTAAATCAAGCGAGAAAACATTCAGGAGCGATAATTTTTACATGTGAAAAGTGTGAAAGACAGAGCCACAGCTGGATTTTTTTTTGCTGGGTTGCATGCTGGTCCAATCTGATGATACTAAACTACAAATGTATTCGAGCTAAATGTATGGGACACCAGATTTTATTTTCGCTATTTTGATTTTGTTCTAATAGTAAAAGTTGTTCAGTTTGATGGTCTAAACAACCCCCTTAAAAGTTTGAAATGTTTATTTTTACTTTTGTAACACCTTATAATAAGTACTTACTTAAATAGACTACATACATTTATGAACATAAGTCCTTTCGGGGCAGTCAGAAACTCTGTTACAATTATAATAAACTAAGTATCTTTTTAAGTGCTTGTAGCAAAGCTCACTTTAAGCATAGTTATAGGATTTAGGGTGGAATGACATGTCAAGTGGTGATAAGTGCTAACCATTGACCTCTTAAAAATATAAGAACTATTTATAACTTTAAACCTGGAAAATAAGGTATATGTTCCATTAATACGTATTACGTGAAAAGATAACAGAAAAAAGGCTGGTGGTTTCAATCTCTTCGCAAAGATTTTAAAAGTATGTGTAAATTCGGACAAACAGTTGCTATGATTTTATATGAGACTGTGCATCTTGTTCTTTGGTGCTAACCCATTTGCCCACAAAAACACTGTACATGAAACTTTATCCCTTGTTCACCACGTTAGCAGTTATATTTGACAGAAGTTACGGCGACGTTAATACAATTGATTTCAACAAGATGACCCACATTTCAAATTGGTTGACTAAACGTAATACAGACTGCACTCATAAACGGTGAAGGAAAACATTGTGTGGAAACTTGCGTACGCCAGAGAAGAAATGTGCGTATGGGAAGTCTACCAATCTACATTAGGCACACGTGGTGAACTTACGCCCATATATGTACGCATGTGCCTTGCAGTAGGACGGACGTATACACGCAAAACTAGAAAATAGAATGTTTAGATCGAGAGTAGAATAGAATTATCAAGATTTCGACATAGGCAAAATTTTTTCAAAATAATAATTAATTTGTTAGTATAATTTACTGAACTCGATGCCAACCCTCCGCACAGGCACACTCACCAATCAATCAATCAATTATACTTTATTTTACACAAAAAAAATATAGTATACAGAGAGCAAACAAACAGGAAATACAGAAGGTACAAAAATAGGCAGTCTTATCGCCTCCCTACTTAATACCAAAATAAATGTATCCATCAGCACGCTAGCGCTTTCATTCATTACTGAAATCATTGTGTCATGAAAATCGTTTTTGCATGAAAATTTTAAATGCGAATAACTTTCAATTTTAATTAATAAAATAATGAAATTATCGTTTCAATGCAATTATTTTGTTATAAATCAGTTGGGGTGTACGAGGTTTTGCGCTTATTTTTTAACACGTTGTATGAGCTAATGATGAAATGGTTAAATTAAAAGTCAACTTTGATTGACAACAAAACAAATTAAAGTTTATCTTTAGTGTAATGAGAGTGAATTTTATAGATGCACTGATGTAATTCATATAAATTAGTCAATCTACAGACACTTGCACCTAACGGACCATCTAAATCCTTTATCTCTATCTCCCCATCTATATTCTTATGGTCAAGAAAGAGACAACCAAAGATAATTTCATATAAGAAGTCCAATTAAAACGTCTTAAACCTAGATTATAGGTTTTAAAATGGCTTGTTTAACGAGTCTTGGTTGTTTAGAACTACAGGCAGGTGAGCAATGTGTATGCTTGACTGCATACAGTATCGTTCCAATATTGCATGCAGACCATGTCGATAAGTTATTACCTACTTAGGTGTAATAGGATGTAATGCTACTTAAGTATAATAGTTATGATATAACTGTAATCATAGTATTTATAGATTCGTGTGACGAAATTGAGTTGATGATAATCTGTGTACGTAAATTTTCAGGTTTGTTAGAAATGCGGTTTTTGACTTTCAGTAAATAAAAACCGGTCAAGTGCGAGTCAGGCTACGCGCGTATCGAGGGTTTCGTATCATATCACCACACAACATTTTAACTTACAAAAAAGTTTTGTTTTCTCTGGGACCTTTAGTGCGAGACCGACTTTTTTATTATTTGTTGTTCTACTGTAGAGTTTGCTCTATAATCACATAATGTTTGAAGCTTGTATGTATGACCGTTTTTACGATAGAGTGAAAAGAAAAAACGTTGATAACTCGTTTGTTGTATGAGGACCGTATTTTTACAAATCCGCTACAATAACGCCCATTCTATGAAAATATCAACTGTCTAGTTATTACGGTTCAAACGTTAAAGCCCTAATAGGTAGGACAGACAGACAGACAGTTAGACGGACGAAAGAACGGACATCTGAGGCTCAGTAACAGGGTCCCGTTTTCACCTGTTGGGTACGGAACCCTAAAAAAATTGTTGTTGACTTGAGGTTCTGAGTCGTTAAGAGTATCGGTGGCACGTTACGGAGAGGTATAGATACTCAATCATGAGGGTCCAGGTTCGAATCCGCACGGACCATAATAAAATGCAATAGAGTAATGAGTTTTCCTAATTTATGTACCTACATAATACCTACTGCTCTTAAACGGTAAAGGAAAACATCGTGAGGAATCCTGCATACGCTGAAGAAGAAATTCTGATGCGTATGTGAAGTCTACTAAATATATTCATTGGTCTCGCCTGCTGGACACCCACACACCCTACTTAAGGGTAGGCGTATGCCCTGCAGTGGGACGTACATAGACTCATAATGAATGAATAATAGGTAATCGTATTTTGTATTCCCATTGTGAGACTTAAAAAAACGGAGATTAACAATTTGTTGCGTATCACAGCGAATGTTTTTAGTATGCAAATAAGGAACATTTATATTGTGTTACTTAATTTTCGTAATACCAATTGAATAATTGGCAAAATTGTCCACATTATCGGATAAAGTGCTTACGTCAAATAAGAAGCCGGTGCACCCACCACCTAGTTTTGTGTTCACATATAAATTGAACGACGAGTTTCTCTCGTCACATTCGAGACACAGCCTTAGTAAAGTGTGTTTGTTTATTTTCTTTTAAATTTCAGTCTAGTGTGGTGGTGTTTTAAGTAAAAGTGTTTGTAAAAATATAAGAAAGAAACATGGCAATTAAGGTAAATCTTTGACATTTCATAAAAAAAGGTTATTCGAACCACTTCACTTACAGCGTGCAAGGATCTTAAAATCAGTTCAGGTCTTTGTTTTTGTTGCAAATGTTGCGGGATGAGACTTCGTTGTGATCAGACAAGTTGGGACCAGATCATCTTATTCTTCATTCCAAATAAGGACGACAACATTTTCCGATTCCTATTTAGCTTTCTGGCCAATTCTGATTAGCAAATATAAGGAAGGATATCCTATCCGACACAACTTGGACATTACTAAAGCTTTTCCATTAATGAGTGAGAAGAAGTGTTTCAAATCTCTGTTTCTATATCTCAAAATATACTTAAAATTTCGTTGCTATATGGAATGGAGTAAAGCTATCATTCATTATTTTATTCTAAATTTTCTTTTTTTTGTGGATGTTCTGAGGTTTTAAAATATCTCTGACTACCCCCTCGGGGAATATAGTCGTGAGCATATGCTATATATATGCTAAATTTTCTTCCTGCTATACATATATCTCATGTCACTAATATTATAAATGTGAAAGTCTGTGACGATATTTCTATGTATGTGGTTCAATAACACATAAACGGCTGAAGAGATTTGAATGAAATTTGGCACGCAGATAGAATATGTTCTGGATTAACACATATTATACTTTTTTAAGGGCCACGCGGAGGGAGTCACGGGCAACAGCTAGAATATATATAATTACTGATCAATGAATGAATTATTTAGAACATTTTACATTATGAATTCAATACGTAGAAAAACACAAGTAATATTTCAAAATAACTTTATGGCTCTAAAGGACATTTTTATAATTACAACACCCACACACTTATACAAATTACATAATCAAACTTAAGATATACAAAATAGGAGTAATGTTTAAAATCGCTAGTATTTTAAGTTTATGGTTTAATACCATTTATTCCTATTAGATTAATAACTTTCTCCTAGACAATGTTCTTGTAAAGGATTTTCCTAGACTATGTTTTTGTAAGGGTAACCGTGCGGGTGGAGGCCTGGTGTCCTGTGACACCTTACTCAAGCTCACCGTCAGGCGATTTACATTTTAATCCCATAGAGAAAGTGGTTCAGTTTGATGGTCTGATCATCCCCTTAAAAAGTGTCTTGAAAAGTGACAGTATTTTAAGGGGACGATCAGACCGTCAAACTGATCAACATTCTCTATGGCACCAACATCGAAATCGCGAAACAAAAATCATCTGTTCCATACAAAACTGCACCAAATGTATGGGACAGTAGATTTTTTTTCGCGATTTAGATTTTAATCCCATAAAGAAAGTTGTTCAGTTTGATGGTCTGATCATCCCCTTAAAAAAGTGTCAGCATTTTAAGAAAGACCCTGTATATCTATACTATTAGTGTAGATAATATAATTCTTGCGTGTCTTTTTCTGTAAAACTGTATATTATCAATTGACACGTCTCTTTTCCTGGTGTGTCTAGTTAAACTTAACAAAATTAGCATAACTTCCTTTGTATTCAAATGCCGTGCTAACTAATCAACGTGCCAACAACGAAATGCACTATTATCAATCGTTTACTTCCAACATTAATTATGAATTATTTACTAAGCAGGTAAACATTGTTTAAATAGTTATTAAGCACCTCACATAGCAATTACCTTTTTGTTTAGGTTAGTTAACTTTTACGTGTAGCAATGTACCCAATTAAGATTGCTTTATGGTCTATGGAGGTCTATCTATGTCCAGCAGTGGACGTCTAATGGCTAAGATGTTGATGATGATCGTTATAAAGTAGAACGTTATGGGTTATACTCTAATTAAAAGTAAATAAACCAATTCGAAGCTTAAAACCATACAATGTAACGACTTGAGTGCCTAAAGCATTCGGCATAACCAAGTTATTATGTACCTATGTATTCTAAATTAATTGAAATTAGCTATAATTTTCATTGTGCAAATTTTTATTTGATTGTATAATAATTTAATTTATTTCTCTCCACATACAATAATAAACAATAAGTGATTTAGGTACCTCTGAACTAATATTATTTATCAAATTCTGACATTGTGAATGTTTTTTTTTCTTAATGGCCAGTTATTTTAAGTTGATTTTAAATTTACTAAGGAGTTCACTGGTGACCAGTGACGTCACTGGACAGACCGAAAAACTACGTTATTTTACTAAAAATATCTGTATTCCTTTCACTTTAAAATCTCTGACATAGAAAATATTAGTATTGAGACAATAATCTCAAAACGGATTTCGATTCAGCCCTCCAAAAAAAAACTTGACACACCGAATTTTTAAGTAATATTCTATTTCTATGCTCATCATATCAAATGACGCAGAATCACCAAGCACTGTCAAAAAACACCATGTCAATTTGATACGGATTGAATCCGGTTGTTACATATTAAGACTCCAGATTTGTAGCCAAAGATACAGGCCAAGGTCGGGGGTAAAAAAACATAACCGAGTAAAAATGGAATTAGTTCAAATAGAGTCATCATCACCAGTCTATTTTTCTTCCTATTATTAGACACATGCTTCTTCTCACAAAAAACGTTAGGTAGTAAACTACGCCGACCCGGTACGGATTGGTGGAGAACAGAGTGTTAAGACCAAAGAGATTATACCTAATAGAGTGAGCCATACCAATTGTAAAGTGTCCACTTTTTTTGACGTTTAGGTTTGAGTGTGTGGTGTCAAGTAGTATGGACAAAAGGCACTAAGTGACATATGGCCTTAAGTTACACACACTAGCTCAAAAAAAAGTGGACAGCCGCATAAACAAATATCTAAAGTTCCATCTCCTTCTACTATTAAAGGTACGCCATAAGACAAAAGAGACTAACTACAATCGTAATTTTATGCGGACTCTATGGATATCCTTCCTCTGAGGTTAAGACAAAAAAACATTGATAAAACACAACATAATTGTTACTAGGCCCAGCCCAGCCGTGGAATACAGAACAGAAAAATTTTTTATAAAGGTCCAATAGATGAATTTTAATATACAGGGTCCTTCTTAATATGCTGATACTTTTAAGGGGATGATCATACCATCAAACTGAACAACTTTCTCTATGGGATCAATATCGAAATCCAAAAAAAATTTAACCATTCCATACTAAACTGAAATCTTACTCGAGCCAAATGTATGGGACAGATGTTTTTTTGTTTGCGATTTTAATGTTGGTTCCATAAAGTTGTTCAGTTTGATGGTCTGATCATCCTCCTAAAAAACTGTCAGCATACTAAGTTGGACCCTGTATATTTAAACTTTTGTCCCATGGTTGGGCTGGGCCTAGTTAAATTTATGTTGCATATTATCAATGTTTATCTTTTATGTTTGATAGGGACAAATAGATTTGTTTCAGAACATTACAATTAGCACCATTAATAACTTTTATTTGTCAAAAAACTTAATGTTTCTATAAATAGCCAAGCTCTTACATAACAAGAAGATTCACAAATTCAAACAATACACTGTTATTGTCTCAGTGAAAACAAAAGTTATGTGTAAATGCGTTAACAGTTAACAAGAAAACATTATACGTAACTCTACAGACTTTCAGTTTGTGGGAAATATTGTAAAAAGTGTCTTTTGTCTCCTGATCTATTGATTGTGACGGTAATTGAAGAAAAAAAGGTTTGAACTTTAATGTGATTACTATCACTCTCTAGTGTTAATGCCCTGTTGTTATAAACATTATGCATGCAAGCGGAAAGCAAAAAAATATCACATGCGAGATTTTTGATTAAAATAAATTAGCGTGTTCAAACATAATATATTACTTCCGGTATTCTACTAAATTCAATAAAATACTTCAAATTTTAAACGTGCTCTACTTCAATACCTACCACAGTAAAAGAAAGAGTATCTAGTACTACTACATAATATCAATACTTTGTATTTCAAATTAATCAATAATCTTAAAAATCCATATCGACTTCTTGGAAAAGTTTAGTCTGTTTTGCATTTTGTTTTTTGAGTCTCCTAAAATGAAAATAATTATCTTTTCCAGTTGATAACCGTAGCTGTGGCTCTTCTGGCGTGTGCTAATGCAAGACTCTACACGTCCTACCGACCAGCAGACCTGCAACCAGCTGCAGCCGTTTATAGGCGCGCCGTCGCTCAGCCCAGGCTCGGTTTCGAGCACCATCACATATCTGAGGATGAACACGTGGATTACTATGTAAGTAAACTGCAAAAGACACAAACGGTTCAAACTTGGTTAGTCGGAACTGCAATAAAGGTCTTATTGCAGTCCTTCCATTTGTATCGATTGCTGTGTAAAAAGATCTAATTTTATCAACCAGTGGACTTGCAACTGGTTGCAGCCGCTTACATGTAATCTGTCGCTCAGCTACACTTCGAAACCTATTAAATATTTCAGGATTTGTTCCTCAGTTATGTTAGTAGTCCTAGTCCTAATACATATAGCTCTCACAACCAGTGGAATTGCAGCCAGGTGCAGCAGACACGCTGTCGCTCAGAACAGCTATTTATGAATCTCACAATTTCAAAATCATGATCGAATTATGCATAATCACCATAGTAATTTTTTTATTTGTTACTGCTGAATTGAAGTGCTAGTTTTTAAAAATCGCACTCCAGTCTTTGCACAAACACAAGGACGTCAAATACTTTGAATTTTTTACAATCAGACATTACCCCTTACATTGTATGTTTTATAAATTTCTCGTAAATGATACGTGAACGTGAAACTTGACCTTTAAGATTATGAGAGTAGCATCGAGTTACATTTAGCAGACCATTGGTGTCTTTGATTATACTTTCCTTTAGTTGCTTTCTGCAACAACACTGTTAATCTTATAAGATTTATTTACGTATTTGCTGTATCTAGAATATTGCAGCACCTAAACGAATACTTAGAAAGTGACACCGTCAAGCTTTCTACGAGGTCATTAGTGTTCAAAATGTACAATGTGTCGTTCATACACCAAATTTTTTCTCTACTAGTAAAAGCAGATGAGTACTTACCTTAGATTCAGAAGGCCATTCATCCAAATTACAGCTAATTGTGTTCATAATATGTCTTAATTATAGTATCTTGATGTAATTGTATGTCTGACAGTAAAGGACTAATCCACCTCGATTCTTCTCGTGGGTGTCGTATGACACGACTAAAGAAAATAGTAGTTTGTGTTTTTGTGGGAAAAGGAAAACAACCTATCACTAATTGTAAAGTGGGCTAGGTGGTCGATGTTGCCACAAATAGCGCAGATGTAACCCAAAAATTTATAAGAGTCGGTTGTGCAGAGTGAGTGACGCAAAACGGTAGCGCAGAAAAATTTTGGTATCTACATATAGGTGCATAGGTACATTATTATGTATAATTTTACATATAAATTCTAGAGTTGGATACAAAATGTTCCAAAATGTACAGTCTTATCCACATAGGTAGTTAAGTCCAAAATATGCTAAGAGTGAACTTTGCCGTAACTGCATACTTAAAAGATAGTTAGTATTTGCACCGAACATTTAGACCATTCAAAGAGTGGTTATGAATATTATGTGGTGTTTAAGTTAGTAGAACACGACAAAATTATATTCAGTTAAGTAAAACATTACATAAGTTAACCAATATTATGTGACTTGACCATAAATGTGTATTATATAGATACGTACCTACGTAATGAAATCAATTTAGATGTTAGGCTGTAACTATTGATATCACCTCTAAACTAGAATGTTACATAAGTTGTAAATTAAGCCGTTTTGTGTGTATAAGAAAGCTTGTGATTTGAATTGCAATAGAAACTGTCAATGGCATAAGGAAATGAGACGAATGGATGAATTAGCAGGCAGATATACACGGCGACAGATCAACTTACCCATAGTTGAACTCTATGTTCATGGACATAAGGTCCAACTATGGGTAGGTTGATCTGTCGCCGTGTGTACCTAAATTCGTCCACTTTTTACACATTCGGTATCGCGCTTATCACTTGACAGCCGTTTGAAAGATCGCTCAAACGATTCAGCTGCTAATCACATAGTAAATAAGTCAAGTTTAGCCAAAACACAGTTGAATAGTAACTGGATTGTTATGTGATTAGAACTGAAATTGAACGAGGATTGAACTTCGAAAAACTTAGTAATACCAATGATGATATATCCTGTATTACTTTGTACTAAAGTCTATTTTCTACGCCACAATCAATAAGTGAAAACAGGTTTTTTAAGCAATGTAACCTATGTAATTGTAGTAAATAGTGAATATGTGTAAATAGTTTTATGATCATTTGTTCGGTTTACGAATTAGCATTGACAACTTCCTCGAAATCGTTTGACGAATGCTTTGTACCACAGGTTGTACCTTGTTTTCTGCCTTATAACTTTCTTTGTCCAAAATGAAGACTATCAAGGCTTGGCTCTACATGGGATCTTATAACTTTTAGAGAGTAAGTTTTTAGGAGATTGTGAGTTTTGGCTACATTTTTAAAACACGTATTTGATGGGTTTGTTCCAATATCGAAATCGCGAAAAAAAATCTGCTGTCCCGTACATTTGCCTCGAGTAGGTTTGCAGTTTTGTATGGAACAGCAATATTTTTTTCGCGATTACGATGTTGGTGTCATAGAGAATTGTTCAGTATGATGGTCTGATCATCCTCTTAAAAATGTGTCGGCATATTAAGAAGGACCCTATATAGGACAATACAGCCATGAGAAAAAGTGTTTCATCTATAACACTGCTTACATCATCTGCAATAGATGGAAAGGCATATGGTGATGATCATACCTTACTTTTAAACGTTGCTACTTTAAACAGTACCCAAACAAAACGAAAGATATAAAGAACTACAGACCGTAACATAATTAAGTATTATTTTCCGCTACTTAATACCATCGTTTTGTGACGTCTCACGACAGGAAATAGTTGCGTAAGCGCACGTTTTCATAGCATGTTAGGTGTGACACTTCCGAACAATCCTGTCATACTGATCTAGATACACGCACTTAATATTATAGTTACATTATGTAACTATACCTACTGTTAGCATATCATACTTTTCCAGCGGCCCAGCTTTGGAATTAGGGGTGGAAACTGGAAACATAGTTTTACATTTAAAATCTATTCCAAGAATCTAATAGGTGAAATTGTACTAAAAGGTTACCAAAACCAATCTTCAAACAGAAGAACAATCTTTTCCTTTATTCTTTTTAGATAAATTGTAATGAACTGTTAGCCATACAGATATAATAATATTTAGGTATACATATTTTCTAGTATTAAAGAAACAATTCCGACTGTCGACTTCTTGAAATATCATCCAAAATTTTTCGCATTCGATACGACGCTGCATTTTGATATCGTGTCATGAACCATTCAGACACAAAATATAATAAATAAATTTTCCGCATTAAATACGATAATACGAGCTTACAATACTTTTTAAACTCATGTCTTCCATCAAAGAAACTAAAGAAAATTGTAATGTGTGATGTTGAATAACGTATTTATTTCTATATTTGCAGGCCTATCCCAAGTACGTGTTCAAGTATGGGGTGAATGACTTCCACACAGGTGATATCAAGACGCACCACGAGAGTCGGGACGGAGATGTAGTTAAAGGTAATTACTACCTTATATGGAAAAATACTGTAATACCGACTGCATCTTGAGGAAACCTAAGAAGAAATTCTAATGTGTATGTGAAGTCTACCAATCCGCATACAAGCGAAGGCGAGCGAAAGTGTTAGGAGATGCCATCCGAGGAAAAAATACTATGATTAAATTAATGATCTTTTCCGAAAAGGATAATTGCGTAGCACCCTTAATCAACGGAAGTGCATGACAAGATGTATGAATATGAATGTGGCTAACGTGGTGTCTCTGCCTACCCCCATGGGACAGTATCGTGAGCTTATGTAGATGTCGCAGCCATCTGCTTAAATCTGTCATTTGATTGTTAGGCTAGCCCGTTCATTGAATGGCGACACTCAATTGAATGACTAAAGGACAACTGGCCAAGTCGTTGAATGTAACGTTCAACGAAATTCAGCAAGGTGATTCAAAATTGAACTAAATTTGAATCATCTGGCTGATTTTATGCCCGCCATGTTCAAAGGGCTAGCTTAGAATCAGCCAAAAAGTTGAAATTTGAGTAACGCTTGTTCAATCAACGTTCGGCCTAGTCATTCAATTGATTGTCGCCATTTAATGAACGGGCTAGCCTTTCAATCAAATAGCAGATTTAACCAGATGGCTGCGATATATACAACGTGTTAATGAATTAACGCAAAACTACAAAGTAGTTTGTTTAGAATCGAGAGCAGATTCCAATTATCTTGGTTTCAACATAGGTAATTATTTTCAAAATAATTTAATTGTAAAATTTAACATTTACTGAACTCGATCCCAACCCACCGCACGGGCACACTCACCCTACTTACTACCAAAACAAGATTCTTAAAATGTATCCATGAGCACGTTAGCGCTTTCATTAATTGCTGAAATGATAACAAATCATTTTTGCCTGAAAACTTAAAATGCGAATAACTTTTAATTTTAATTATCAAAATAATGAAATTACTGTTTCAATCTAATTATTTTGTTATAAATCAGTTGGGGTGTATGAGGTTTTGCGTTTATTCATTAACACGTTGTATTTGTATGTGTGAATCAATCCAAAGTCAAGCGCTCTTACAGTTCTTGAGAGTACGACTTATCTTTCCGGATATGTAAATTTTTATAATACACGTTTTTTTTGGTCGCCAAATGAAATATTTTGTTGTGCGATCAGAAAAAAAACCAATGATAATCGATAAAGGCTTTAAGATGGCAACCAATTTTTTTAGGACTCTTAAACTATGACCTTTCCACTGATATATTATAAATTATTGCCTAAATTACCTAAGCGAAGGGTGTATATAATAATTTGCAGTGTGATCTTGGAACAATAAATGTAAAACCTACTGGTATAACGAACTGTTAAACCGCGTGGCGGTAATTCCGACATGAAACTATAATTCAATACCACTGTACGTATATTTGGACAATTAAACTAGATTGTTTACATATTTATTTTAATTTGCAGGTCAATACACGGTGGTAGAGCCCGATGGCTCAATCCGCACAGTGGACTACACTGCCGACAAGCACAACGGGTTCAACGCCGTCGTGCACAAAACCGCGCCGATATCACAGCATGAAGCTGCTCATCTTCACGCTAAATAATTTATTTCTTAGGATATAGATTGGAATCTGAATTTCAGAATCTAATTTTTCTTCTAGTAGATTTCTGTCAAAGTCAAAGTACATGGGCTAAGAATAGATTCATTCATTTGAGTTACATAAGATGATAGTGGCAAGGAAAACTAATGTGACGAAGATCTAAGGAATCATTGGGTTGGGCTGGTTAAACATTGTAGGCAACTGTGATAAGCGTTTTCCAGTGTTTTTCTAGAGGATCGCTAGATGGGAGCACGGTCTTTGCGTGGTAAAGATGCGTGTAAATGTGTTTCTGTAAAATAATAAATGGGAAACATGGGCAATTTTTAATAGTATGATCTCTTGGCCTTTTATTATAACGCAGGTATAGTCTTGACATGATTTAGTTTGTGGTCTATTGGACTATAACGGAAATCAACGCTTATTTCTTCCGATGATCAAAACGCAACAATTTAATATGACAATTCGGGCAGTCTCCCTTTTGTCTGAAAATGTTCATATACACAGCCTCATCATCATCATTCGATTGTCGATTAATTTATTCGTTATCGTTGTCGTAATTATTGACTGTTAAATCTAATTAGTTACCATTGCTTGCTTTTCCTGGAGTAAGTAATAAATATATTATAGTGGAATGTCTGGACATATTTGATAAATTGGCATTACGATGAAAATCGTTTGTTATTTCGCTCATTATTTGACTTTGGCGTTTTCCAAACCTACAACAGTGCAGTGTTCTGGGGATTACATCTGGATTACATCTGGTGCCTGAAATCTTATACTCTAACCTACAATGATGCCTGCTTTTTCTTCAACCCTATTTTCTTTTGAAATTTTGATTCCAAATTCGTTAATGTGATAATGTTTAAAGAAAAAGGTCCACAATGACTAAAGGCCAATTTTTGATATTATTACTAGCTTTTACGTACTTATTTAATTCTAGGTTATTGTTTTAATGTAAGATAGAGAGGGTTATTTTGAAATTAAGAAGAAAAATCTCTCGATCTCGTATTTTGTTTGTTTTTCGTTGATGTTAACTTTGTTTTATTTATTGTTAATGTTAAATGTTACTGGAGGTACCTGAGTTGTTATTAAATCTGTTGTTAAATTAGTGCTTACGCTTAACTTAGTTTATACGAACTTTATGTTATTGTATCCTGTACTCTGTTCCGTATTTCGTGTTTTATACTAATTTGTTACAAAATAACAAAAACGTCAATAAAATTGACTTTTTAAATGTTGTGTTTTTTTAAGAAAATGACTTCACACGTATCCAATTTCCTTAAAATTATGTTTGCTGATAATGACGTATCTTAACTATTATAAAAATTAACAGAAGTGTGTCTGTACATTGAAGACATTTAAAAAAAATGGTGACCATATGGTTTTTAGGTGACCCTGACTCCAAATCAACCTTTTTTTAGAATTTTTGTCTGTCTGTTTGTTTGTGTGTTTGTTTGTGCGAGCATCACGCAAAAACTACTGAACCGATGTTGATGAAACTTTTTTTTGTTTGATAGCTTATGATCTGACTTAAAATTTGGTATATAATTAGCGCGGACAAAGTCGCGGGTTTACTCTACTTTTATATATTTTTGTATGTATTACTACAATATAAAATGCTTACGCTATTATCCCATTGGGTTAGGCAGAGATTATGGCTCGATATGAGCTACGATTCTGATACACGTTATTAATTTTTTTTAGAATTAACGAAAAAATAATTTCTATTTCCCCTTCTCTTCTTTGGTTAGCGGACGCCATATTTATATATTATCTATCTCAGCCCCACAATCAAGACTAATCTAAGGACACGTCATATGTTAAAATCCTTTGCGCCGTTTATGCTACCAAAGAATAAGACACATATAGCTACATTCAAACAACCACTCGAAAAACATTACCCTCCTTCGCAGCAAACGGGTAAAAGTTTTTATATTTATTCAAACACCGAAAAAAATAAGGCCTTCATAACCTGACAGATTATATTAAATTAAAACAAAAAAAAAGTTAGTATTAGTAGTATTACAGACAGTTATACAACGTGTTAATGAATAAGCGCAAAACCTCATACACCCCAACTGATTTATAACTAAGTAATTATATTAAGACAATAATTTCATTATTTTGATGGTTAAAATTTAAAGTTATTCGCATTTTAAGTTATCAGGCAAAAATTATTTGTTATCATTTCAGCAACGAATGAAAGCACTAGCGTGCTCATGGATACATTTTATAAATCTTGTTTTGGTAGTAAGTAGGGTGAGTGTGTCCGTGCGGTGGATTGAGATCGAATTCAGTATATTTAAAATTTTACAAACTAATTATTTAATAATTTGAAAAAAATGTCCTATGTTGAAAACATGATAATTCGATTCTGCTCTCGATTCTAAACAAACTACTTTCTAGTTTTGCGTGAATTCATTAACACGTTGTATATATTCGTTGTTAACATAATTTTATATTACATTTAATTGTCATTGAGTTAATTTATTACACATAAATTAACAAATAAATCAATTAAACTTTATTTTGCACCAAAATAATACACAGCAAAATATACGCAAAGGAAATACAAAATCTCTTTCAGGCAGGTTACAATTGGTTATCGAGCCTATTGTGCTGCCATTGTAATTTCTAAACAATTAAACCACATTTCCAAAAAACAAGAATGTCACATGGAATGATTACAGTCATGATTGGTTTTCAATTTATCAAAATCAATCAATCAATCCCCTGGCTTGTTCCCTATTTGGGGTCAGCCCTCCTGATACTATTTCGCCACTCTTGGCAATTTTGCGTCATTTCTGGCCCATCATTGTAAGCCCATCGTAATCATATCCTTCGAGACGGTTCGCATCCAGGTGATCATCCTCTACCTCTTTTTCCCTCTTCTATGGCCATCACCTGCCTAGTCATATGGTTCTCGCTTAACTCGAAATATTATGGATTATTATGTTACCGGTTAACCAGTTTTATTGACCGGTTGACCGGTTTTATTTAGAGAAAACGTAGAAGAAAAATTTTATCGTTTGTTCTGGTTCGTTCGCATTTCAAGATGGTCCTTTCCTAATAAGACATTAATTTCCTATTTATATTTTCAAGTAAGATCGAAATAAACAAACAGTTGGGATACATTTTACGTACATTTAACTGAAGATGTTATCATCTAATATATTTATTTTCCTTACGGTGTTCTGTTCTAAACAGAATGGATCGTAAATATTGAAGTTTTTGTCCACTTCCATTTCTGCTATCTCTTCCTTCTTTCATTGTTACGTTCGTTTACTGGTTTGCTTTACGCAAAGCATGTTTCTTTGTATCTAATTTAAATATTTTAATGAGGTTGCCGGTTGGTTGAATATGCGTTCGTACAATATGCAGCTAAGTTATTGGGACAGGTATGGTATATCATGGTGTAGCGTAACATAAGCTCATGACTATACTCCTCAAGAGGGTAGTCAAATACAAGAAGATTTTTTTTATTCACTTGCCATTTTTTTAGAGGTGGTTCAGGTGATTAGGATTAAACTGAATAACGTTTATTAGGAGCAAATCAAAAATAGCAAAATAAAATCTGCCTTTCCATACTAAATCCGCGAGTATCCAACTAGTCAGATCAGTAATTTTTTATCGAACGTCAAAACGTGTGATTTTTATGAAAAATGTTACTAAAGAATGAATAAGGGACGTCATTGTTCTTTGACGGCGTTTCAATACTTTTTATAGTTTGTCCTATTATAAAAAAAATATTTTTGATTAAAATTACTAAAAATACCAGTTTATAACATAAATATATTATAAGGTCGGTTAATAATTTTTTTTTTAGAATTTTTTTTACTGAGTACTAAAACTAAAACATATTGTATGCAGACAAAAACATAGTATACAGAGATTAAACAAACAGGAAATACAGAAGGTACAAAATAGGCGGTCTTTTAGCTAAAAAGCGATTTCTTCCTGACAACCTACAACCATTCTTTGTTATTTTACGTAGGGTAAGTCCGGGGGAGATGGCCAACTCAAAAAAAAACTAACAAACACTTGTTGGCTGTCGCTAGGTATCACTTAGTTCGCTTCAAGTCGTACATACAAATACCTGACACCCTAGACAAAGTGACATTCTATTGGCGTTGACGCTAGTAGAAAATTACAGAATGTATGGATTTGACATTAGCGATCGAAACATTTTGACGTTTAGTTTCATCACCATACGTCAAGTCCATACATTTTTATGTTTTCTACTGAGTCACGTTGCAGGTTCTGACCCGAGAACTTGTCTCGCGTGTTGTCCGCGCGTCGCGTCTTTGCCTGCCACGAGGCTCCGCATTCCTTAATATCTTCTTGTTCTTTATCAAAAACAATCCTTGAGATTGGGATAGATACCCACAAACTACTTGATATTGGCGGAAATGCTCTGGTAACGCACAAGCAAAAAGTCCATTAATTATAAATAAAAAAAATAAAATGTTTTCTACTGTCGTTAACGCTAATCGAAATGTACTTTGTCTATAGGCCCTGGGCACAAAAATATTTGCGAATATAATAACAAAAAAAAAATTAAAATCCACCTTTTTATTTTTTGCGTAGTGTGAATATTTTATAAGGCGTTCCTTATAAAATATTCACACTACGCAAAAAATAAAAAGGTTGTATAGTTTTTGAAAAATTATACGATTTGAAGGGTTTTTGGAATGGCTTATGAATCGTACTTGAACATAACCTAAAAATAGCCACGAGGGCTCATAAATTTTGTCACTTGGCTGATGTGGCCATCTCTCCCTGAAAATTAGGACAGATGACCACAATTGGTCAGGGTGTGATGCCCATAGTATTACTAGATAATTTTTCTTATTTTTTGGAATAATTTCATATTTAATGGACGATAACGAACAGTCACTTTTATGCAATGCATCTGATGAAAAGGGTAAAGGGAGAGAAGAAAATAACCGTATTTTTATGGAGTCAACACGCCGTATTGAAGTTTGGATTTAGTACATCTTTTTATCTGATCCCAGCTACCCAATCCGCCGCGTAGCCCCAGCAACGTCCTATGCCGAGGTCCGTACCCCCCTGGGGTGCCCCTAGGTCGGTTGCTTAAGTTTATTCAATTGGCTCGGTGACCCTTCTGGTCCCTCCAATAGTCCGCAGTAAAAAGCAGTAAATGCTCCCTGAGCAAAGCTGTATACGTCATTCCAAAAAAAAAAAAAAAAAACAACAACTTTTTAAAACTTTGGATGCACCAAAATTGCTCTCAATTTCACGACATGTGTTCAAAATGAGAAAAAAAGGAACTAGAACTCAAACAAATTAACGGTTAAAAGGAAGAAACAGTAGAATTAAGTACAGGCCAACTCTCCCATACCACTGAGTCTATCTCACTAGGACGTTAAGGGAGAAATGACCAATCCTGATTTTTTTTAAATGTTATTTTTATGGTTGATCCCAATAAAATTTTAAAGATTTTTGTTAATTATTCTATTGCGTAACATTCAAAGTTTAATTAAAAATAATAATAAGAATCTACATGTAGTTTTTTACAAACTGTAGCTTGATGAATATAATTATGGCCAACTACCCCGAACTTACCCTATACCAAAAAGAGTGCGCATTACGATTTTCTCGTTTTTTCGTATGAGGCATGCTAGCCGTGCTGCAATGACTACTCAACTCAAATGTATGAGACAATCGATTTTTTTGCGATGCGACCAGCCAATGCCAAATATTTCAAGTGTAATCATAGTGTAACAGTATTTTATTGTCTTGTAGCAAGCTAGACCATTAGTAGGCCAATAACTTGAGTGAATTTACTCATGTCGCAGAGTACCTACTATAGTACCTATAATAATCATGTGTTGCATTATCCGTGAGAAGTAACTACTGACTTCTTTGTTATTTTTATAAGGTACTACAAGTACAGAAGTTAGGTTTGAATTGAAGGACGCCAGGGCGCTCACTAAAACTATCAACATTTGGTTTTTCCTTACAGAATTTTGTATATATTCAATAGATTTGCAAGTATCGCGTTTTGTTAGAGTTTAATTTCGAGCTTTGTAGTGTAACTGATGTAATTTTTAATGCTCACGACTATATTCTCAGAGGGGGTTAGTCAGAGATATTCTGGAACCTCAGAACATCCACATTTCACTAGTAGTACCGAAACTCTGTCCAGCCAAAGCCAGTCAGTGTGTTTTGTCCAGGTCAGAGTCCATTTGATCTGTCTAATTCTTGAACCAGTAGGTAAGGTTATGGTATAACCAGTAAAAAATATTTCTAAATGTATTTAACATACAACCAATAAAACTTCACGTACAATTTGATACATTTTTGTTACATTATCGTACAAATTGATAAATTTATAATGTGTTAGTTTTAAATACTATTAATTTATTATCAAGATGTTCTTGTACCTACCAGTTCGAGAAGTGTGCAAATTTTTATTGAAATGAATAAACATAAAGCAAAACGTAGTTTCAATAACATATTATCAGTTTAGAAATTAATAAGTATTATTAAAATAAAATTGTATTTATAAGGAATTTTTTGCTTCGCATAGTATATATTCCCCAAGCGGGTAGTCAGAGATATTCTGAAACCTCAGAACATCCACGTTTCACCAGTAGTACCGAAACTCTGTCCAGTGTGATGGATTTTTTGCTTCGAAAGGCCAGAAACTTATTTAGCGAAATATTTAAGGTTAAAGTTTAATCACGGATATAACATGATATGTCTTCCATACAAAAGACATCAACGAGAGCGATAAAATTATTATAACTGGCGCGTATACGAGTATGAGTATGTAACAGGTTTTTCTCGACTTTTAATATTACCGTCTACAAATTTTTCGTTTTAGTAATCTTAGAAAACGCCTTATAATTAAATGCGTCAAAATGTATGTATGTACAGCAAGCAATTATTCAATCCGCACTACTTTTTATAAAATTTTGTACAAGTTCAAACGGTACTGTGTCTTCGGTAGTCGTACAATACGCAAATAGGAACAAAGAAGTTTTGTGATAACTTAATCAAGGTATGGTATGGTATGTTCGTACAAGGTTTATTCGTATAACCATGTACAACCTTGTCCGAAAATTATGGTGGTCATGATATCTTTATGACCCTTTTGTTCTAATTACATTATCTATGAGAAAATGAGAAATAATATAAAAAATTAATAACATGCTTGGTAGTCAATCTTTTACTTCCTAAAATAAATGTAAGAAATGCACATTAAGTTATTATGTATTTACTCCGTTCCTACTAATGGTTAATATTTAATTAAATGATATTTACAACAAATGAATACAAAAAGAAAGTAGGTATAAGCAACTATTTGAGCACGACTTCTATTCGACTTACGCTAAACAGAAGACGTGATCAAGGCCGCCGTCCTGCGAGAGGGTGCCCAGAAAGCTGGCGGCGTTACCTCGTTGGATGGCTATCGAAATTCGTTGCCCGAGGTATGCGCCATACAGCCCTTCGGTCACCGGACACCTCGATCAAGCACGACGACAACTCCTTGAAAAGCTGTCGGGCGTCTAGCTCGAATCGCGCAAGAATGTAGCCGTCACCCAGGGTGATCCTACTTATTAAATATTTACCCAAGAACTACCTTAAAAAAATATCGGTGAACATACAACCGAACATAGAACCTCCTCCATTTTTGAAGTCGGTTAAAAAGAAAACCACCAGTGGTGGTTGTCTACTAGGATCAACAGCGGTGACCATTCACAACACTGGACAATGAAGTCCAGCGAGCCCGGGGGATGACTCTAATTTGTTTTGAATGAAAGAATATAGGAAGAGTAGGAAAATGAGTAATTATGCTTCTTTGTATGTTGAGAGGTACAGAGACATGTTGGAAAAACACTTAATAACTTGAACACCAAACCCACATTGTGCTCTTTTTTTAGGGTTCCATAGTCAAACAAGGAACACTTATAATTTCGTCCATTCTGTCTGTCTATATGCCCCGCCTCAATAACTAGTTCATTTTTGCATCTATTGATTGAAATTTGACATGAAAACTGATAATAGCAACCCAAAAACAGAAATGTAGTGTATTAGCAATACATGTACGCTGAAAAAGTGGTTGTATCGAAAAACTAATAATAATTTTTGGGGTTCCGTACCCAAAGGGTGAAAACGGGACCCTATTACTAAGCCTACATTGTCTGTCTGTCCGCCCGTCCGTCCGTCATACCTATTTAGGGCTGTAACTTTTGAACCGTAATAGTTAGATCGTTGAATTTTCACATAACATAATAACATAATATGCGTTGTTACGGCAGATTTGTTAACAAATAATAAAAATGTCAAAAAGTTAAAATTTAAGGGTTCGCATGCCGTTTGTGTGGTGGTGTGTTACGGAAACCTCGGAGCGCGACTCGCACTTGACCGGTTTTTTAAGGGTGTCGTGCAGTGAGACAAAGGCATCGTGTAAATGTGTGGCACGCGCCAGCTTTAGTTAGCCAAACTGTATTCTACGTGCGTATTATCGTGAGTGATTCCATATAGAATCACTCTTTGACCTCAAACAGACATTTAGCAAATAACCTAATCGCTTGATCATTTCAGCCTCCGATTATCTTAGTTCCTGAAGAAAGGTTTGATTAGAGGGATATTTGATTAGAGGGACCCATTGTTGCCAGTCAGGATGTTGTAACCTTTGATGGGAAGGAACTGGCGACTGTTTGACTAAAGAGAATAACTATTATTAGTTACGCTTAGTTAGCATCGTTAGGGTTATGGTTGTTCTATGGAGATGATGGTTTCCTTCCGATTAATATAATGGCTGAGAAATTGCGACAAATGTGTGCAATTGTAAATTGTTTATGAATGTTTTAGCATATGGGATTCGTACTTTATAGAGCATATAGATTTGTATAGTTTTACGATATAAGATTTAAATTAAATAATATAAGATTTGAATTATTTAAGTAAAATTTAATTAAACCTCCCAGACCACCAGAGCCATAGTTTCGGTACTACTGGTGAAACGTGGATGTTCTGAGGTCTCAGAATATCTCTGACTATACTCGGGGAACATAGTCGTGAGCATATATGTATGTATGTTAATTAAACCTATCACAACTATATGCTTAAAAAGTAAATATTTGTAGTAATGTTTTACACAACGAAATATCTATTTTTATATTAATTTAATTAATATATTGAAACAGAAAACGCAACAAATACAGAGTATGGAAAAACTTACACACATATTATAGGTAAAAGATATACTCCAAGGCGCCCACCCTAGGCAGGGTACCTAGTAGGCTCGCCGCATTACGTCTTTGAATGGCCAAACCTATCTTCTGGTTTTTATATTAATTACAATTAACTCGAGATAGAATCATTAAAAAGACTTAGTTTCAATAAGTGTTTTGTTCCAGGTTCAAACCTATCCAAAGACCTATCATATTCCCCTTTTCGTTGTATGGATCGATAAAAATGTGTTTCTTCTTAACTGCCACATTTTTATTTTTGGGTTAAGGTGCACTTCCGATGCCAGCGGCCGATGCGACTGACGCGCGCGTCTGACGCGTGGTTCTGTCATATGCCATATGTCTAACGCATCGGCCGCGCGCGTCTGACGCACGCATCAGTCGCTGGCATCGGAAGCGGCGCCATACATTTTCATAGTAACTAATATTGTCGCACCGGCCGTCGGCCACGAGCCGCGCGCGTCAGACGCATCGGCCGCTGGCATCGGAAGTTCACCTTTACTGTTATCTGTCTCCAAATTTCGCTTTAATAGGTGCTAGAATGAGGGAGTCATTGAGGCGCAAATAAGAAGCAGCAATCATTGCAGATCCTGGATAAAACTCGTTTGTGATATGGCAGATGAACTATAAAATGATCATCGCATATTTATCTTTTTTTACCGTTTGGAATCTTGGAGATGGTTTGAAGAGAGACATTTCACAAAGGTCGTGTTAAAACTACCCATGTAGTGCATATTGTGCTAATTTGATGCCAATGTTTCTTAAAATTTAAAAAAATACTAAGGATCTATAGTCCATTTCCACAAACCCTGTTTTAATTTACAGGAATTCGGTACCTATATCAAGTTTTTTTTTTTGGAGGGATGAATCAAAAACCATTTCGAGATAATTGTCTCAATAACAATATTTTCTATGTTAGAGATTTTAAAATGAAAGACCAGTGACGTCACTTTTCGAACCGAAAATCTCCCTGGTCAACTTAAAATAACTGGCCCTTAAGAAAATAATTATATTTATTCACAATGTTAGAATTTTACATTTGATGTTGCCGTTTCTGTTTCCACCATCAAGTTACAAAGAGAAGGCAGGTGATATTTTTTTAACTAAACATAGGTTTTTCAAATTTAATTAGTTTCTTAAAAAAACATTCATACAAACATACAGGTCAAACTGTGAACCTCCTTTTTTTAGTCTGTTAAAAAATCTTGTCTACTATCGGTAAAAAATATAAAATCGATACCAAAAAATAAACTTGACATACTCACTGGCTTGACATCACAAACGCATCAGAAATTTTTCAGCGTATAGGTTTAAAGTCAAGTACAATTCGAAGATTAATTTTGTCCTCTGGCACGCGCCAATGACTCGTCATCTTGTCCTTTTACATACAAAATGACCTTTCAAAACTAGATCACATCTTCAAGTCATTTGCTGATAAATAGCTCCAATTTATGTAGACAACTAAAATAATGTTCGATATTGACATTTCAAATTTTATGTGCATACTAAAAAGAGCGAAACAAGCGTATTACGAAATTGACCTTGAATAACATTTGCATTTTTGAGAAAACCCGTTCTAATTATAGTTATCGTCTCATCCGTAACAGTCGTAGTTGGAATGTTTCTCCATATACAGGTTCTAATAGTTCTAAATCCTTAATTATTGAGGACTTTTCAACAATAACACCCACTGCTTTGTCTATGTCAATCGAACAATTTGGACAATAGGATAATAAATCGATATTATAACCGAATCGGTAACATTCAACATCATTAACTCTAAATACGATTGATTAGGAAGGAATCAGGAAGACGTTTTAATCTTTAATCAGGAGGCATAATAACATGATACATCGTTTAGGAATCAGACAGACATTTTAAACTTTAATCTAGAGGTAGAATAACATAGTACATCGTTAAATTTCAATTTTGGCATTCGTCTTTGATAGCGATAGACAAGTCGGGAAAAACCAGTGAAGCTATTTTTATCACTGATCAAATATATTAGTTTAATTAAGTGTAAGTAGGTATAACTTATAGTTTGGGTGTAAAATGACGAAGTAAACAGTTTCATATACAGGGTGTAAGTGACAGCCTGGCAAAAACTGAAACGGTGAATTCAGACCAACAAACTGAACAACTGTCACTATGGAGCCACCCTCAGGAAACGCAAAAAGAAATCAGCTGCTCCATATAAAACAACTGTACATACTCGACTCAAATGTATGAAATAGTATTTTTTTCACGTTTCCTGAGGGTGGCTTCATAGTGAAAGTTGTTCACTTTGATGGTCTGAATTCACCGCTATCACCACTTGACACGTCATTCCATCCTGAAACCATCATAAAAGTGAGCCTTGTTGCAACTGCACATTTTAAAAGATGGTTCTTATTTGTAGCAATGTTTCTAAGCACCCCACAAGAGCACGAACACTAAGCACCACATACTAGAAAACTCGTACTTCTATAGATAATTTACAATAATTAATTTCTGAAGTAGGAATCGATTTCTTTGAATCTCAAAATTATAATTTTCCCTTTCACAGACATCAAAATAATTTGTCATTCGACATCAGACAGGAATCCCACGATGTTGGAGCAACATACTAGCTATTACAAGAATGTCGCGTGAAGAGGCTAGCATGCAACTTGCATGAATTTGACGTGTCACGTATACAATGTACTTACCCGCGTACTTTACGTGCACTTGTGACATAGTGCTACTTCACACGCAAATCAGGGCTCGACTCAAATTAACTCTTTTGAAATGGAGTACTAGATGACTCGGGCAGTTGACTGTAGGTTTTTTAGTAGCAAATAAGTAATCATTTTAACAAATTCGTGAACCCGAGCGCATAGGTGTACGCGTCTATAGTAATTGAAATAGCAATTTCATAAAATAGGGGAAACAATGTGTTGACCGAGATTAGGCAAAAGTGGAGAGGGTTAGCCAGGCGGGTAGACGATATCAGAAAATGTGTCGGGTCAGTAAAACCTGGTTATGAGAATGGGCAGGAGGCTTATTCACTATGATCATCTTCCTGCCTTTATCCCATTATTTTGTGTCGGCGAAATATGTCTTCCTCCATTTGTCTCTTTTAGCCGTCATTTCAACGCTCACCTTTTTTTACACACTCATTCACACAAACCATCCATCGTTTCTTTGGTCATCCTCTCTTCATGCAACCACCCACATAACATATTTAACACTCGTCTTGTAATATGACACTCGACATTCGATTAGCGCGAAGTTTTTCATTCACAGGAGCTTCTTTCAAACTCAAACTCGCAAGCTTATTCACTATGTAGAGCTTGATTGTGGGAACATCTCATCCAGCAGATGCCACCATCATAAATGGAAGTAATGTCTAAGGTACGCGTATTATACTAGGTGTGCTTTCTGGGTTGAAGAGCCATTAGTCACTTTGTCTCCATTTCTGTTAATAGATGTCGCAGTAGAGGACAAGAATTTAATGACAAGGAAACAGATTGTATCATGAGGATTAAAAATATTAATGGTTCTTTTAATGTTTTAAGCAAGGCGACAACTATGGCAAGCATGTAGGCTGCACCACAGACATTAACAATAAAATATTTAGCAACACAACCATGAGACAAGTAGGTAGGTCAATATTTCAAACAAACCATGAAGGTGACATCATATAGTTCCTCTTACATCGTCCCGCGGATCAACCTATTTTCAAACTTATAACACAGGCATACGGATTCAGTTATGGGACTTGTGTGAAATAATCTATGAAAAAAAGATGCATTCATTGGTTTTGTAGAGCACATACCTTATTAGGGCCCAACATAATAAGAGAATGGACAAATGGAGTGTGTCAGTTGTTTTAACAGCAAGGACGTAATATTTAACATCACTGACTTGATTATTTCGTCCAAGTGTTTATTAGTTCATCACTCTGAAATGACTCCATGGATTTTGATTAAACTTTGATAAACAGAGGTCATACATAACATAGATTATTGTAACTATGTTATATTATTTAAACATCTGTTTGCCAAAAATTTATCTCAAATATTGTCGGCTATTTTTGTAAATCTATGATAATACATGCGCATAGTTATTTTTCAAAAACAAAATTATTAAGGTTACTAGTAAAATACTTTAATACCACGCATCAAGAGAGCTGGTTTGTGTGGACTCTGAAAACCAATAATCCTAGGTATACAGGGTGAAGTTGATATCATTAGCATCCTTTTAAATTAAGAGTCTACCCATCAAACTGAATTTTTTTTATTATCTGAGCAAACCGATTGCCAAAATAATCAGCTGTTGCATACAATTGAGTCGAGTAGGCATTGCAGTTTAGTATGGAACAGCAGATTTTTTTGCTCCGATCGGTTTGCTCCCTTAGTTTAAAATGATGCTAATGATATCAATTTCACCCTGTATTATATCAAAACGATTCCTTATCAACAATTTTGTAAAATCCTCTATGGCCCGGAAATACATGAAATAGTTTATTTTGTTCACTTGTGTACCAACCATCAAATCTCAATCTTTCTGTGACCCCAAAATTATCATTTGTGTTAATTATTGTGCTTGCTAACTTGTAATTTTGTGTGGGACATTTTAGATTGTTTTGTGATTATGTATAATGCACATTTGTAAAGAGAGCTTATAGTATTTTGGACCTATACTTCATTCCAAATAAGGACAACGAGATTTTTCGATTCCTATTTAGCTTTCTGGCCAATTCTGATTACCAAATGTAATTAATTTATTGGATACATATACTATCTGACATATCTTGGACGTTACTTAAGTTGTTCTAAGAATAAGTGAGAGAAAGTGTCTCAAATCTCTGTTTCTGTAATGCAAAATAGCCTTATTTCGTTGCTATTTTGAATGGAGTATAGAAACATGTAAATTATACCCCTTAACGAGTGTAGCAGCTGTAGGTTGGCTGTATCATATGTAATTATCAGAATTTTATTTTAAAATTTACTTATCTTCTTTCTTACAAACTGCAGAGCAGTTTGTTGGCGATATACTCTGCCCACATCGCATCGCGTCTTGGTGTCTCGATTTATTTTATTTTACCTTTGTAGCGCAACAAAAGTACTTGTACTTTACACAAAAGAAATGAGTATCTGAAATCAGGATCCTAAAACGTAAGCCCTACCTGATAAACTAGCATGGCCTATAGCAAATTGCATACGAATAGCTATAGCATAGAGCTCGCATCATCTTTAACTTTGAGTGCATTTGAGCGAGATGAAAAGCATGAGCATACCTTATGCTATGTTTATAGGCTAATACTAAAATAAGATTACCAAAAATGCCTGAAAAAGGATGAAACGCAATGTATTTTTTATTACCAGTGACATTTGACCGCAGAATGTTTAGTGTTAAATCATGCCAATAAAACGTGTTAAAATTTAAAATACTCTGCAATTTAGATTACCAACTTTAGATAAAACCAAAAACTGCTTAGATATGAGAATATCAAAAACATTAAACATAAAATTGTCTTCCTAATTACCAAAAAAACTGTCCAAAAGACATAAATTATGGTATAAATATATTTCTAGACGAACGGTAATTGACATTTTGTTATTACAGAGGACAGGATGTAGGTACTAAATTTCAGTTTTTTGTACAAAAGTGATATTTATTGAATTACTTAATTTACATATATTACATCCTTATTATGTTACAATTAATATTGATATCATCTTTGAATGCGTCACTGATGTTATGTAACAATTTGAACGCTACAGTTTTTTGATTATCAGTTTTTGACTTACACACTTTAAGTTCAATTTGCAATTATTTTTTTTATCAAATTATACTGTGTGACCATTTAAACTTTTCTTAACATCTCTTGTATTGCATTTAAAAATCATTCACTCAGTCTTTGCCTTTCTGGAAAAAAAAAGTTACGTTAATAGTTTTTACTGCTTTTTTGTATCACTTTTGTTCGGATAATTTTGTTTTTATTTTACTGTGTAAATAATTAAAGTTTTCACTATTTACACAGACTATTTATTGCCGATTCGCCAGGCTCGGTTTAGGCATACATTGCTTGGTTTGATCGCTACACTTTAAAAATAGAGATACGAAATCAAGCATTATATTTCAAATCGGGTCCTCATCATCATCATTAAATCATTGGGTAATGTAATTCCACCTAAAGGCACGATGCATATACAAGGTTATGGCGGGGTCCAAGAATCCAGTGGCCTACCTATATTTTGATTGCGGAAATAATCGTTTTTAAATGTTGACCTATACGTTGTAACTGCAAAATCTATCGTAATTAAAAACAATGACAGGATTACAATACAAGTAAAAACATATCATTATATCTCCCATAAGATCAACTGAACACTGTTGCAATCTAATCTACATGCGACGACCCATTGTAGCGTGCGAATCTTTTCTCAATTAGCCTGCTCCAGCGGCGCCGGTGCTTCTAAAGGAAACTTCATTTTCGGAAGCCATGCCGGCTCCGCCCACCAAGGTTGGCACTCTCCGGTCTCACCACAAATAAGGCCACATATAAATGTCTGTGAACCCTCTATTACGTTATTCAGGACTGGGCAGTCAGTGTGGCAGGTGTATAACTTACCTAATAGACTATATCTATTGATTTCGATAATAAGTCTGTGATAAGTGATGTGTCGGTATCAGTGTTTGATTTTGGTGGTGATAGTGGGTGTGGCTCATAGTGCACCGAAATTGAATTCGGTATTCGATCCTGCTTTTCAACCGGGATACGCTGGCTATTATAATGTGAGTTTTGTTTAATTTTGACTCTGGTTGAAAACTTTGTTAGGATATCTGTGTAATCGTATTTTAAGGATACTATTTCTAAATTTTTTTGAGAACTTGCAGCTAAATAATAAAAATAGACGATGGCTTTATCTTTTTGTGTTATTAAGGATTACTGTTTCTATTGCATCGTAAGTAAATTGATTATTTACTTTACTTATCAATTTATTTTTTTAGTGTAATCAGCTAAGTAACAATTTATATTGATCACTTAATTATTCGGCTTTTAAGACAAGTAAAATTTTTCACAAATACAATTTTCTCATGGGGATTTATAGATACCTTAATGACACTGTTTTATTGGTTCTTTTAAAATTGTTTTACGTTCAACAAGGGTGTAAGTTTATCTATATTTATAAAACAATTCCGAGACTGACTGACTGACTGAATGACTGACTAACAGACAACACACAGCCTAAACCACTGAAGGTAGAAATATGAAATTTTAATCGAATTGTGAAATTAAGGACATCTATTAATAACTAAAACATGTTAATCATTATGTTCCAGGACCGACCCCGATACGCCTTCAACTATGGCGTGTCTGACCCCAACACTGGTGACGTCAAGTCCCAGCACGAGACACGAGATGGAGACGTCGTTAAAGGTAAAACCAATGAATATTTAATTAAACATGCAGGGTTCACCGGAGCTATGCGAGGTAAAGAGGTAACGAGCGAAGATCCATAGCCTTATTTAATCTTCGCTGAACTATGCAACCCTATTGGTGGATTTTTTATTTGTTGATGTAAATTGTAATGCAATAGAAGACAAGATTCAGTTTTATTTGTATTGAAGTGAATTTCAGTTACCAAATAAGGGTTTTCTAATGATTCGTGATGCGACACATAGAACAAAGTCGTGATTGTATGAGATGCCCTAGATTGTATGGCCTCCAAGGATATAATGCCCTAGGTTCATACTATTTTGGATTTTGAAGCTAGTTAGATTGTGCCATCTCTTAAAAGCTAGTGATTCCATTCTCTTTGGTTTCGTATGATATTAAAAAATCAAATTTTGCCGCACACACATTTTTGACTCCATTCACGATTATAATCGCACTGGACTAATCGTCGTTCTACCACTATCTAATGAAAATTCTTATTTACTTTAATGAAGAATCTTGATAATAAACTTTTATTTAAAAATAACAAGCGAACCATAACTAGTAACGAACAATTATCGATCGAAAAATTAAAACAGAAAAAATCATTTTTAAATAACTCAGATTTTCATAAGATTTATACCTAGCGTTGGCATTATGTTGAGCCTTACTAAAAAAGAGACACATAAACATACTTTCTGATTAGAGTGGGAAAAATTACAATTACATTCCTTTCTACGGTCTCACCATTATATACAGAGACAGAAAAGATACCTTCCATACCTCTGAAAAACTCCTAATTATTTAGATTCTTTCTTAACACAGGCGGTGCGGCGCCTTCGCGTCTATAACGTGACAGATTTTTCTTTTTAAATAATGTAGGTATTTTTTTTAGGAGAAATAAACCGGCTTAGGAATTTGAGCGAAGTTATTGCTAGTAAAACTTATTCAAGTAATAAGTGTTGAATCTTTTGAGTATTCATTTTATTTCTGTCTCTTATTCCATATTAAGTCCATTAATACCTAAGACTTTTATAAAATTCTTTTTACTAATATTTGTAACGCGTAGTAAATCTCACGAGCACTTTAACTAGATGCTAATCAGACAATCTTTAAGTACCTATATTTTTAAATGTAACATACAGGGCCGGATTAACCATGTCGGGGCCCCTAGATGATGCACGTCTCGGGGTTCTTTACCCTTTTCTAATTTCCTAAAATATATGTTTTCTACCACAACGCAAATTTATTCATAATTACGCTGTTTTTACCACATTACGAAGGACGTTCTGAGTTTTCAGAATATCTCCGACTACATAGGGGAATAAAGTCGTAAAAATATTCATATTCATGTAGCATGTATTATTGAGGTATGCCATTGCCTTCCTTTGACTATTTATATGTGGACTGGTTACGCGTGTAATTCTACTAACAAGCATTTCTGCCACTTTTTGCGGGGGGCGAGGTAACATGAAATCCGCAACTTTGGATTTTATTCCCCATAACTTTAGATTCTAATTTTGAATGTTAAAAATCATGAAAAGTAGTCTCGTGTAAACCCCAAACGTTCTAAGTTCGAAGTTATTATTTCGCAATTATAGGCTGTCTCGTTTAGTGATAAGGTGTAAAATTGAATGTAAATGCACAAGATCAATTGTGCTTATACCGTGGCAGAGGGTAAATGCTACCGCAAGGCTAGTCCTTATAATAATTAGTCAAAGTTGCCTTCCCATTTAAACAAATGAAATAATGTTTACATGCAAATCTTAAAATTTAGTCATCATTCGAAAAACAGTTTCAAAACATGTCTGGGCGCAGGGCCTCTAGGCAGTTGCATATCCTGACTAATGCATAATTCGGCTCTGGCAACATATGTTGTATTCTAGAGCAGCTCGAGACAAAATTCTACTTATTATATCTATTAATGCCACTGTAATTTGAGAAAATGCATAAAATCCGAAATCATAATATACGATTAATGAATACAGCTTTTCAAGCATTAGAATTAAGTTGTCTACAATTGCGGTTCCCATAGCCCTGGCTTGTATTATGTACAACTTATAAGTAAACTTACTGTACATACTTACTATAACTTATGTAATAGCCGTGCACATATACACATGTCTTTATCTCTGAATCGATGTTTTTTAAACGTCGTGCATTGTGTGCAAAATTGTGTTATGTTATCGCTTTGTTAAATATAACCAAATCAGTTACGCGATCTCTACAATAATGGAAATGTGCGTATTTCCTACACTGTTGCTAAAAACATAAAAAAAAAAACATTTAACTGTGTTTAACGTCCGCCTTGCAGACTTTTGAAATATGATACTAACGTACATAAACTCATGATTATCCCCATCGGAGTGATCATAAGCTTTGCTATAACTATCATCTGGTACCAATCTTTTGATGCACGCAGTTGTGGCAATGCTCTCTTTTACCATATTGAATGTTTCAGGCTAGAATGAAGGCTATCAAGTGTTGATAGCTAAACCTTTCACCATCAAAAACACTGCATAAGAAACTTTATCCCCTAGTCGCTTCATATAAAACCCAAAAAAGAAATCAGTTAATTCATTTGAATGAGTAACCAACACCATAAACAACACACAAATTTAACACATGCTGTTGTAAAATGATACTAATTTTACAATTATGAGGATTCTTTTGTTGATAACTAGTCAAAGTACCAACTCTTCATCTGTTTGTGTTCATTATTTCTTATATATGTTCTTGAATTATTTCCAGGACAATATTCCCTTGTAGAACCAGACGGTTCGGTCCGAACCGTTGACTATACAGCTGATTCAGTCCACGGCTTCAACGCAGTCGTCACCAAGAGTGGTCCGAACGTCCACCACGCCCCACCACGACCACCACCCCCGGCGCCTGTGGTCCATCACGTCCCAGTACCAGTACAGCCTACGCCGCAAGTTCAGCCTGTGGTACAGTACGTGGAGAGACCCATCCCGGTGCCAGTCGAGTATCCTAGTCTGTACACGAAACAGATTTACGCGTCGCCTGCCCCTCCGCCGTTCTGTGAGTTTTCGTTTAAATTTAATGAAGCACGCTTTACCTGCAGGGCTAGCATGCCACCCACGACAAAGCGTTTAATCGAGAAAATCGTCATGCGCGCTCTTTCTGACATACGTAAAATAATAAGGATGGAGGCACACGATTTTTATCGTTTTCTCGGGGGTGACATGCGAGGCCTATTGGAAGAGTTGGTTTAGACTTTTGCTATCTAATTGTTTCTCTTTGAGATTATCATTTGAATTCACCGGCCCACAGCCTACGAGTATCTAAGGTCTAGCAAAGAGGTGTAAATTATTAGAATTGTCTATAGGGAGAGTGTTGAAATAACAAATTCCTAACAATATTATTGGATGTGTAGTCGAAAATCTAAGTGTTGACTTTCGCAGTAACGTAGGGGACCCGTGGAAAAAGTAGACACGCCACACGACTGTTATCAGACACGTAAAAACCACAGTAAAGTACCTACACCTTGTTCTGTAATTTGAGAATGCCATATTTACAATTTGAGCACATAATTTTATTTATCTAGTTGATATGTAGTGTTTTTTTAATTGCCATGTTTAATAGGTAAAAATCACTCTTTAAGCACAGGAAGCTACTGTCCAAATTTCACATTTCACCATTAGATAGTTTAGGTTGGGCGTAGATTTTTATTCGCATGCATTTTTATCACTAGTGTTGCTTGCACCTTTACGGTGTTGGTGAAACCTTCTGCTACTATTTTTAAGATCCACTTTTGCACCTGTTTCACTTTTTTATAATGCACATTGCACATTACTATAGTTCCCAAGACCGAGCCGGTAGTGTACACGTCGTCGCCATCGATAGCACCTACACCTACGCCTGCGCCACAATTGGTCCAACAAGCCATCCCACAATATGTCCAGCGAGCTGTCCCACAATATGTTCAGCAAGCTGCCCCACAATATGTCCAGCAAGCTGCCCCACAGTACGTTCAACGAGCAGCCCCACAGTCGCAGTTGGCCCAACAAATAAACCCCCTGATTCAATACGCTTCGAACTCGATCCCAGTTCCTGTGGAATATCCTAGTCAATACACGAACGTGAACTCTTTAAGCGCATCCCCGACTTTAGGTAAGTAATTAAAATTACAATAATTGCATCTGATAAAAAGGTATTATGGATTAGGGTCCGTATTAATAAATCAAACTACAACGCCCGCACTTTCTTCAGTCACCACTCTAACGCATACTAAATCGTGCGCATAAAAGACCGCCTAACTGCCAGTTACCCGTAAGTTCATTAAAGTTAATCCTCCATTAAATCTCTAGCTGACACTTTTTGTCTTGTTGACGTAGTAAAAGGTACCAAGAGAATTAATGTAAGATTAACTCTAATGAACGTACGTGCAACGGACCGTTAGACTGTCTCAGGTCTCGTAATCAAACTAGGTAATTTTCTTAAAGTTCGGCCTGAAAAGTGGCATTGGAGACTTGCTCTTGAAGATCGTTGACTCTTGAATTCAAATTATATAAATGATTTTGTATTGATTTTGCTAATTATCGATTGTTGTACCCAGCATATTTTCATGTTTACTTTCTTCGAAAGACCCCCATTAAAATTGTAATAGCCCCATATCAAAAATTTAAATAAAGAAGATACGAGTAATTGTAGAATAAGTGCATGCTAAAAAATGACGAGCTGTTATAACGATTTATGCCTTTCAAGCATCGTTTTTTATAAACCTGAGCGAATTTACGAGCGTTTTAACGCCCTCTTTTCGTTTGGTCAAATTAATTTTTGTATACATAATGCATTACTTTATATAGTAACATTAATTGGGGGAAGTTGGTGAAATAATTAACAATAAATGAATATAATTAACTAGCGTAACGTTTACTTAATAATTACTATTTTTAAAACCATGAAATGTAATGCTTATTCATTTGTTAATTAAGTATTGTTCTGCACCATTATGCTTTGTATTAAAACTGCATTCAGAACATAACATTTTACGAGGTTTACGTAACGAATTATTAAGAAAAAAGTTCGATCGAGCAAACAAAACAAAAGTACACAGCATTATTATGTACAATTAGCGTCAGATAGCAATTCGTTGCCCTATTGTGTTAGTCTATTGTTTGAAAAGGAATTTACGATTAATTTTGTCTTACAGTGTACCCCAAGGTTGGGCCTACGCAGTTTCCAGAATACGACGGTTTCGAATACGACGGTCCTTATCTATCTCCTGGTGGATTCTATAAAAAATAATAATTTAAAATGTTTTTAATCTGTAAAATATTATAATAAGTCTAATTTATACGAAGTGATTAAAAACTTTTTAATTCAGTGAGACCTTGTTTTTAGCCAGTATTATGGAATTAAAAACTGGTTTTTTATTGAAATTGTTGCCAGTAATAAATTGTAAGTTGATATTCAATAGATTTATTCAAACTTATTATTTAAATTTTAGCGGTTACCTATCAAGTTTATTTAGCTGAATTAACGAACTTAAATAATGTCAAGGTGTTACACAAATAAAACTTAGCTTGCATTTGAAATTGACGAATATATGTTTTTTAAATGTTAATCTGTGTTTATAAAGTTTATATGTAGTAATCTTCAACGTGTGTATGCGACTCCAGTGAATGTATATTTCCAGTCGCCAAGTACTCTTTTAAAAATAAGGCCCTGATAAATTATTAATGTTTGTTTATCAGTTAGTCTGTAGCTCGAACATGAGTTATCTATTGTAGCCTCAAAACAATAACTGCTAGTAAGTATAAAACTTTAAACTTTTATTGATGAACAGCAAAATCGCTTCTCATATCGACAGAATTAAAATGGTCGTATAATTATACGATCAGTGGCGGATTTATACATTTCCTAATTATGTTCAATTTTAACCGCCCTTACCTTTACAATTTTCAGTTCCTGATTATTTTGTAAAATATATTTTCCGCAATTTCGCTCTCTTTTAACTCATAAAAAGTATAGGCAGAGGCCGATTACTGGTTGGGTGCGGCGAACCGGGTGCTTTACCATAGAATATAGAAGTTTACAATGAAATGGAATAGGGAAAAGCATGGATTTATAATCAATGAATCCAGAACCTCCATACAATCATGGAAACACGATAATTGACTATGGCATGGGAGTATGTGTCCGTCGTCGATGTTTCTGATTTTACGTTGATGTCAGACGATAGACGGGAATTTATGAAAGAAGGACGAAAATTACCGCCCGCCAAGGAGTATTTTCATGTTTCACCGTTTGTATGGCAGTCTGCTCTCCAGGTGTAGACGATACTCTATTCCAACTTCCTGGGGAAAAGTCATCGGAAAGATGTCATGTAGCCTTCTCTCTGAATGACATAAGAAAACCATCTTACAGAAATATTTTCTGCCCCAAATTTACCGTCCCTAAAATCTGCTGCCCTAGGCTCCAGCCTACTCAGCTAGCTAGTGAAAACGCCACTGTATAATATTCGTTAATGTTACGATAGAAAACCCCTTGCTCCCAGTACTGTCCTGTCATAGTTCTTAAAAGAAACTTTTGACACTGGCCATTCGATCGGCTATTTCTCTTATCTGAATGAAATCGCTGAGAAATCGCCGATCAAAGCACCAGTGGAAGGGCTATAAAAGTGGGGATAGAATAGAATAGAATAGAATAGAATAGAAACTTTATTTGCTGTAAGTATGGTTACATAGTATAGGTGGAATGTTATTATTACAAAAGGTCTCTCACACTTAGCCACTTAAATAGGCATGCAAAATGTTACAAAATAGGGCTTATCCTCAAAATAGAATCTACTTTTATACATTTGGTTCCAGAAATTCTTTAACAGTATAAAAACATTTTTCGATCAACCATTTTATTAATGAGCTTATAAATTTATTATGTGACAAATCTCTGAATTCACTCGGCAACTTATTGTAAATGCTTATACACCACCACCACCACCACCACCACCCAGACTCACCACCTGTCACGCTGAACAGATTTAGGACACTACTATGAATGTGGATATTCACAATATCCTAAAAGATTAAGCTTGACATGACAAGTTTAATTTTAAATCTTATGGCACCGAGATAAGAAAGGAGCAAGGTCCAGAATGAACATGATGTTTTGTCGACTGTATTAAGAGGATATAATTCGGAGCGCGCTGCATACAAACGTACTATGGTGATATTTTTAATACTAACCAATTAAACTCAATGAAATTTTTCAGAATCAATCTAAAAACAAATTTCTATGCTTGTATAGAGTCAAATTTTCGTTAAAATGTATAGTTTTAAAGTTACAGTGCCTCAAAGATTTCCATACAAATCTTAAATTAATCCTAGCATTAAAACTGTATATTTTAACGAAAATCTGACTCCATACAAGCATAGATATTTCTTTCAAGATTGTTTCAGCAAAATTTCATTGACTTTAATTGGTTAGTATTGAAAATATCACCATAGTACGTTTGTATGGAGCGCGCTCGAATTATATCCTCTTAAGAACCAACGTAAGTTGTTTTCATAGATGTACCCACATCAAACCGTGGAGCTATTAGGCACTATCATCAATGTAGATCCGGCAGACCGTGGCATATAAAGTATCCAAATGCCCAGTTCTTGTACTTCTACCGTGACTCCATGGAGGACTTTAACGACCTGACACCGGCAGCTGTGACGTACTTGGACCAACTCGATGACATGCTACTCAAAATTTTTGTATTTTTCTATTCAGTGTCGGATTTGCATGTAGGTATCTATTTTAGTAAACGTCTAATAGAATCGGACATACGATTAAAAAAATCGAAATAGCGCCTATCAAAGTGATATGTGCAAAACTACCAGTATTATAATAAACTAAGATAAACTGTGCAGGCAGTTGGCAGTTAGACTGTTACATTAGTTTCATCATCATCAGCTTGTACTACTGTAGATATGTTGAGATAGTTCTTTCCCAATACATCTGATGAAAAAAAAGCTTCTGGTTTGCGGTTAAGAAGACCACCCTATTCCTTTCCGTGGGTGTCATAGAAGGTGACTGAGTGATAAGGTTTCTTACTGACTGTCACCGATTGTCCTCAAATGGTGACGCAAAAAATCTTACACACTGAAGATGAAATTATGCAAATGCTAAAGTGAAGTCCACTAATCCGTATTGGGCACGCGTGTTAGTCTAACACCCATAATTACACCCTTCTTGAGGCCTGTACCCTACTGTAGAATTTATACAACGTGTTAATGAATCAACGCAAAACTAGAAAGCAGTTTGTTTAGAATCGAGAGCAGAATCGAATTATCATGGTTTCAACATTGGTAATTTTTTTGTAAAATTTTTATTTACTGACCTTGATCTCAACCCACCGCTCTGGCACTCTCACCCTACTTACTACCAAAACAAGATTCTTAAAATGTATCCATGAGCACGTTAGTGCTTTCATTCATTTCTGAAATGATAACAATTCATTTTTGCCTCAAGACTTAAAATGCGAATAACTTTAAATTTTTACATAATAATTAAATTACTCGTATTGTTTCAATCGAATAATTTTGTTATAAATCAGTTGGGGTGTATGAGGTTCTGCGCTTACTCATTAACACGTTGTATACGTTGATCATGGTGTTTGTGTAGCCAACTTTCATCGCTAAACGTCACTACGTCATCTATACCTACCTGAAACATATTTCAAGATTTTCAAGGCAACAATACCCAGTGAAACTTCCTCAGAAGTTTTAGTTCACTTCGAAAGAAACGTCGGTTTGTTAATATAAAACATAATTTATCAGGCCGTTTATAAGGCGCCTTTTCAAAGTACCAATGCAAAAAAGACACTAATAAAATAAGCTAAGATTAACTACTCAGTCATTCCAAATCATGATTATTCTTTTACGCTTATCGCATTATTTGGGGTCCAATTTATCATCTTCAATTTATCTCTGTTAGCCGTAATGTCGTCACTCCTTTCTTATACATATGTAATCATCTTTCACATAATCCATCCATCTTTTCATCACTCTTTCTATCTTAGTCATTTCAAATATCAAAACAAATTAATGTAACAAAATTAAGCATAGCATATGCTCACGACTATATTCCCCGAGGGGGTAGTCAGAGATATTCTGAAACCTCAGAACATCCACGTTTCACCAGTATTACCGAAACTCTGTCCAGTGTGATGGGGGTGAGCCCGTCGCCACTTATAATGGACAGTGGGTACAATACATGCCTAGAAATTGAAGCATGCAGGTTTCCTCACGATGTTTTCCTTCACCGAAAAGCCAGTGGTGTTACAAATCGTACAACAAAATTAAGAGAGTATTTAAAATAGCTCATCAAAAAGGGTGACTGAAATAGGCAACTGAAAACCTCCCTGCTGCATATCGCTGTAGACTGAACCATTACAACGGCTCTCTCTGGTTTATCTCCAAAGTTCTCTAATGTACAGGTGGTTGCCTACGGTAGGTACTGAGGATATAATACAATGATGCGACAAACCGTTTGGTTCGGAGTGTGTCTCATTCAGGGCCGTGTTATGTTTTGGGCTGAGTGTAATTTATAAGGCAAGTCTAAAGAGACGTGTTCGAAGGGGATGACCTAGACGTGTGTATGTTGATCAAATTGGTAACATACTTAAAAAAAGTTCGGTTGAATGTACATAAAACCGCCGAGCATGTATGAAGGGACTGAAGACGCGAAAGCGTGTGTCAAGTTCTGTTCTCTCTGCCAGCCCTAATAGGAGAAAAACGAGAGTATTTTAATTCTTTATAGGAATTTATACAGGGTCCAACGTAATATCCTGACAGTTTTTTGAGAGGATGATCAGACCATCAAACTGAACAACTTTCTCTATGGGACCAATGTCGAAATCGCGAAAAAAAATCTGCTGTCCCATACAATTGTGTCGAGTAAGATTTCAGTTTAGTATGGAACAGGTTGTTGTTCAGTTTTATGGTCTGATCATCCTCTTAAAAAAGTGTCAGCACATTAAGAAGGACCCTATATACTTATGGGATTTAATACGAAACATTCAGTCAAACAAGTCGATGATTACGTCTTCAATATTAATAAATACCTTCCATAACATTGGCACTATTTAACCTTGCACTCAATGAAAATATGCATGATATGTAATAAAAAGACTAGGTTATTCAGACGAGTAACGAATGCATGCTTCAAGATCAAGTCGTGACTAACGATTCCGAATGCGGATCGATCTTAACTCGTCTTCGTTTTTGTGGTACACTCCATTACATATTTGTTTTATTTTTAACTTTTCGAAATTTTGTTTTAATAAAAGTAGAGATAAGTTGAGAGTAGCTTGTAGTTGGACTCATCATCAATTTCTACGCAAGATCGTGTTGAATATGATCATAATATTTTATTCGATGAACATAGGTATACCCCAAACAATCACATACATAAATAAACGACCGTATTCCCTTTTGAGGTGGTCAGAAACATTGCAAATAATCACTATACAGGGTCCTTCTTAATATGCTGACATTTTTTTAAGGGGATGACCAGACCATCATATTGAACAACTTTCTCTTTGTGACCAACATCCAAATAGCGAAAAAAAAAACTGTCCCATACATTTGGCTCGAGTAGGTTTGCAGTTTTGTAAAGGAAAGCTGATTTTTTTTTCGCGATTTCGATGTTGGTGCCATAGAGAAAGTCGTTCTGTTTGACGGTTTGATCTTCCCCTTAAAAAAGTGTCAGCATATTAAAAAGGACCCTGTATATTATCAAGTCCGCTTTTATTAATGAACTTTAATTGAAACTCATGTTTCACTTCGTCTTGTCACAAGAACGATAATATTAGAAAAATTTATCTATCGGTTAAACGTCAGGCGGAAAATATGTTTCTAAATGGCGCGTAGTGAACCTAGAAGGTACGATACCTATTTGCAGCTTTCTGGTACTCGTACGAAATAAAATCGATGATCTAGGGCGCCATTTGTAGGCAGTATTTGTGTATGTAATAATTGTTGGTCCAAATTACGAACAAAAGAGGCAGTGTCAGTCCGCTTAATTTCGGTATGATTGCGATAAGCTTTAAAATGCATGTTGAAGCTAGTTACGCTTCACTGCGGTCAATAATAATATGCTTTGGAATAATGTGCGAGGTAGACTTTATGGTAGGTTAAAACGCAGGTCAAATTCAATCAGGTCAGGGGTCAAAGTTTGATTAAAGCGTAGCTACAGCATAAGAAAGAGCATCTAGTACAACATACGGTATGGACACTCCCTGGCTCCCACCGACTTTTTACCTCACCCCTTCTGGTTGTCTCGCTCGCACGCAACTTTATCGCAAATAATTGCCTCTTCTTTTAAATTTTTCCCATTTGTATGAAATGGCAGGTACCTATCAGCTGACAATGTCTAGGAATTGCGTAGCTGACGAGTCACTTTACACACTAATACAAGTACTGTTAATGATAGTGAAAATAATATCTAGATACTTACAATAAAAGTAGCGATCTCAATAAAATACTTGGTAAGGAAACATTTCTTCCTTACAACCTCTATCAAAATTCAAAATTCAAAATTCAAAATTGTTTATTCAAAATAATATCACATAGATAACTTTTTGACGTCATGTTTTTGAATCTACCACCGCGTCGGAAGGTGTTCCGTTGTAGAGAAGATGCGGCCAGAAACTCTACAACACACTTCTTTTAAACAAAACAAAATATACAAAGTACAATTACATAAATTCAATATTAAATTACATAGTGTAACATTGTCAAGACCAGACATTGTGGTCATTCAAATAATCATCGAGTTTATAGTAACCTTTTTTACAGAGCACTTGTTTAACATGGGACTTAAACTTTTTGTCCGTCAAGTTAAGAATATTCTCTGGTATCTTATTATAATAACGTATACAGTGCCCCATGAAAGATGTGTTGACCTTACTAAGTCGAAAATGTGGGAATACTAATTTATTTTTATTTCTTGTATTGTAATTATGAACGTCACTGTTTTTGGGAAAGAGAGACAAATTTTTGCGAACGTATAAAATATTTTCGTAAATATATTGACTGTAGAAAGTCAGAATATTGATCTCTTTGAAAAGATCTCGTAGTGAATCTCGACAACGCAGATTATAAATGGCTCGAATTGCCCGCTTTTGAAGGATAAAGACAGACTCAACATCTGTAGCACGGCCCCACAGCAAAATACCATAAGACATGATACTATGGAAGTAGCTGAAGTACACCAGTCTCGCAGTAGCTATATCGGTAAGCTGTCTAATTTTTCGAACTGCATAGGCTGCCGAGCTCAGCCTACCCGCTAGGGTTTCTATATGTGGACCCCATTGCAGCTTCGAGTCAATCTTTATCCCTAAAAATACAGTATTATTTGTGAACTGTAATATATCATTATCTAAAGTTATTTGATTTTCAGTATTAATAACATTTGGTAGAGTGAATTTAATACATTTAGTTTTCTTTGCATTTAATGCAAGATTATTAACACTGAACCAGTTCAGAACTTGTCGAAGAGTATCTAGGAGTTTTCTTAATAATGATCAGAGTTTCACACTTATTTCACACTAAACAATTTTGTCTATAGGACTAACATAGAAATCGCGAACATAAATCAGCTTTCCCATACATTTTGGTAAATAGGTTTGCACTTTTGTATGGAGCAGCAAGATTGGTAGCAGATGTTTTTTTTCGCGGTTTCGATAATAGCCCCCTTTAGAAAGTTGTGTAGTTTCTTGGTTTAATCATTCCCTTCAGTCGGCCATACCGTCAGCATATCAAGAATGACCTGTAAACAGTTTTTTATTAACTCATTAAACTATTAAACAATGTATAACAACGTTGGGGTGATAAAATTTATTATAAACAATCCGGTAAAATATAAGCTTACAAAATAAAAGCGTTGAAAATATAAAGAGTCGCTCATATTATCTGCAGCAATAAACATAACCTGTGCAACCATTTGCGACACTTCTTTAATTGTGCACTTTATTATAAACTTTTAACTTAGGATTGATGCAGGAAATTTAATACCCCTATTGGAGGATGCCTTTCTCATTCGCGAATTACCTCATCTTAAATTTTGAAATAAAAATAAAAATTGGCGAGAGAAATCATCTGTATGCAATAAAATCGCATAATCGGTGATTATCTGCAATAGGTACGCAATTTAAGTAATATTTAAACATCGAATATTACATAGTCGATTATGACACAGGTTTCAATAAAATATATATGACTGAGTGTACTTATTTTGTGAATGTGATGGAGCAGGGATGATGAACATTTTCATAACCACTTCTTTGTAAAGGATAGGTCAAACCAAAATCTAGATAGATATGTCGTGGCAAAGACTGCAAGCACGCTCAATATTGCAGACAAATTGATGAGTGAGTTGTTTATTTATTCGGAAAAGTAGATTTTTTGTTCGTGATTTCAATGTTGGCCTCATAGACAAAGTTTGATAGGGTGAAGCTTCCCCTTAAGTATGTGTAACGCATTTAAGTTAACATCCTGTATTTACATTTTAAGGAAAATCGGACACGATACAAGAGAAGTGAAGAAGAATATTAGAGATGTGTTTCTAGATTGTTTCTGCAAAATGTCATTGAGTTTATTTGGTTAGTATTGAAAATATCACCAGACTTCGTTTGTATGGAGCGCGCCAAGAGTAATATACCCTTAATACATTACTCAACTTATGCGCGGCCAGCTTATTTTGGTTTTGCGTATGTGTCGCCGTAAGTGCGTTAACCCAATTCATAAACTGAGATGATAATTTATTTACAAAAATATAATATAGGTAACAATACAAACTAGTAATGATTACATTATAAGTATAACAATGAGTACATGCTCAGGATTATACATGGTGTAAGTAAAAGTATCATTAGCCTTTAAACCACGTACTTACCCATCAAACTGAAAAACTTTTACTATGGGAGCAAACCTGTCAGAACAAAAAAAATATCAGCTATCCCATACGTTTGAATGGAGTAGGTGTTGCAGTTTAGTATGGGATAGTTGATATTTTTTTGTCCTGACAGGTTTGCTCCCGTAGTAAAAGTTGTTCAGTTTCATGGGTAGGGTATGTAGTTTAAAGGTTAATTATACTTTTCCTTACACCCAGTATATATAATATTTTTTCCCGATTGCGCCAGAAGGAGGGTTGTGTTTTTCGAGCTTATGTATGTTTGTATGCCTATTTCTTTGGCACGCCCTACAGCCTACACGGTTTGGTGGATTTTAACGAATGAGGTGTCATTAGATTCGTTAAAATCGTGAGAGTGGCCCGGACAAACATATAGGTAGGTTTTTAATTTTTCTTGGTCCCTGTTTGCGATACCTACCTCAAAAACATTCACATTCAAATAATGTTTGCACAAAGTTAGTTTTAGTACCTATAATTAATAATTATAGAGCTTGTTTTTCTCTTATCAGTTAATAAATTTTTCATGATCTCGACTTTTCTCCTCAATACCAATTGGCTAGAGCCAGAGATTTTTAGGTAAAAAATATGTGCAAAGTAGCCTTAAGGAAAAGCACCACGCCTTAGCTGTGGTCAGAACTCTGTAGGACAGAAACTTAGAGCAAGCGAATCGAGCTAGACTTTTCTCTTCTCTACGAATTGGTTATAGACAGAGCTCAATCAATCTATATTTTCCCCGAATTTGCCGCCCCTAGTAAAGTGCCGCCAGGGGCATTTGCCCCCCTGGCCCCCTCGCTACGCTACTGCATAATTGATTCAAAAAGTATCATAAGGAGAAACACCTTTCCTCATACTTCTACGGTTAACAACCAATTAACTTTTTTTAGTTGTATTTCACTCTACACGTTTTGTAAGTCCTATTTATGTACGGTGCCTATAAGACGGAGACCAAAAAACAGTCAGTCTGTCATCTTTTTTTTTGTTGATACAATGATGAGTCAAGCCAATATAAGTCACAATATCAAACATTATAAAATAGTATTGACTTACGCTAAGCCTTAATTACATCACATTGTTGTCCGAATTAAAGGCTGCAATCCGATAAGCCTCTGGCATTATTTGGCTAGTGACATTAAAAAGTATGAGAACCCGAAGACCTTTCATGCGTCGCTATGACATCTACAGATTCCTCTTGAGAATACTAAACTAAAATACTTAATCGATTAGTCATGTTTTCATTTGTTTTAATAGTATTGCGATATCGACGATTAACAGGCAATACCTAGTATACCACATAATTCTCAAAAAAAAATATATTTGAAAAACTACCATTTTTTAACTGGCAAACAGGTCGTGCCCGAAAATGTTGCTATTAAAAAAAGCTAAACATAAAAACCCACTAAAATAAAAAAATAGAAGCAAATAGCTCGTATGCCACTTGTGGTAAGATTTTGTATTCCACACTGGAAATATAAGTTCGTCAAAAATTTTCTGTAATAACTCGCATGCCACATTTTTACAGAAACTATACAATATACAGGTTTCTATAATATATAGGTTGCTAACTAATTTGCTTTCTACTTTATAGTTATATCAATTAGGATATGAGGATTGTCCATATATTTTATTTGGTTTAGCATTTTTTCTGTAAACAATTAAACGGTGTATTGAACAATAGTGATTTAAATTAGATACGCGTTTACAGATATTTTATGTAGTAATATATGAAAGTAGTATCGGCGGTTGAACAGATTATGCTATTTCGATTTGACTAATTCGATTTGATTAGATATTTCATACAAATCTTAAATTAATCAGTGCATTGACACTGTATATTTTAACGGAAATCAGACAAATCACAGGCACAGAGATTAGTATCTAGGTAGTTCGTGTTCAAAATATTTTCAATACCACACGGTATTATGTAAACAAAGTGTGTAGTTTCATATGCGTTACATATTTTTGGGGAGTGCTTCAGACCGTCAAACTGACGGTACCAAAATCACAGAAGAGTACAACATGGGAATCACAAAAAACAGATCTGTTATTTCATACATTAGATGGGTCAATTAGCCATTAAGACGTTTTCTATGGAACGACACAATACTTTTTTGCAATTTAGATTTTGGCTCCTCTGTAAATGTAGTTTAGATTGATGGTGTAAAACGCTACTTAAAATTTAATTTTATTACAACACATATTAAGTTTACGCGCACAAAACTTAATTATACAACGTCAATTACACAATGTAATATTTAATGAATATCAATTTATTTTTAACTTTTACGAATGCCATAAAAATATAGAAATATTATATGTCAAACTACTTCCTACAAGCGGGTCTTCTGACAAAGTAACGTAACAAATGTGAAGGCGCTTCCCCGTCGACGTCGCTCACTTCCTACATTCGGATCTCAAGAATTCCTTTCTTGATAATCTAGATAATAATTATTGTTGAATGGACCAAGTTTACTGAGGCAATTACGATGATACCGATCGATCAAACGTGCTCGATCCACCAATTACCTACGCTTTGTTCAAGTTTTAAAGGAGCAATCTGAAGTGAAGGTAAACCGATTCGTATTTGTTTCAGACATGAATCACTCTGTCGGCATTGTATTGGCTAATTTCAGTTTGTTCTAACTTATCATTTTGTTTTATTTGTGCCGCTGGAATTAAGTTTAATTTTACCAGAGTACCTACTAGCTCAGCGTCAAATTATAGGATACGTTTAAAAATTTTGTGTTTGTGCAAAACTTTTAGTAACAGCTAAGATTAGCTGATCAAATTGATGTCATAATTATGAATTATCATCATCATCAGGCCTATATAGTATATACCTCCCACAATGATAGGCCAAAGGCCTCTTACGTGTATAAGCTTGAGATCCCTTTTCACGCTAATGCATGTTCCATACCCCACCATGCGGGCCTGTGCTGTTTGGTGGAGGCAATGGCTTTTTGCTGTCAGAGTATCAGCCTCTGATCTAACTTTAGGTAACGCATACCATAGGTTCAACGGGGGCCATCTATCTATATTATTATGAAACTAAAAAAAAAAACGGTGGTTATAAATAAATTAAAGACGCTGAGAAAAAATACTCGGGATGTCCCGGAAATACGAGTAAAACAAATATTTTTTGATATTTTTGTCGTTTTATCTCATTAAATAAACTTGAAAATTCATGTTATTTAGTGGTTCTGTCCCGTATTATGTTGCAAGTTTTATACATAATATTTCGGAGTGATGTTGTATGATTAAATATATAAATTGAGATAAGCTAAGCACATAATAATTAATGAAGACGTTAAACTACACTGAGATTTGCAATTTGCAGGATGTTGTCATTAACAACTCCAGTGTTCTTTTTACATGTTCAAATTAAAATTTTAATTAAGTCTTGTCTGGTCGTCAAGCACTATAATTTTGTTGCACGATTCAATGAATAAAAAAACAATGTTAGTCTAGTAAATTATTTTGAACAGTTTCTTACAATAGCTTCGATTATTTATAAGTATTCAGACAGGATTCAATCAATGTATTTTATTTTTGTCGAAACGTAGGTATTATAGGCTTTTGCAGATTAACGAAACTGATGATTTATGATTTTAAGTAATATTAAAAAGTGCGATAAGGTCCTTCTTAATATGCTGATACTTTTTAAGGGAATGATCAGACCATCAAACTGAACAACTTTCTCTATGGGACCAAAGGGGGAATCGCGAAAAAAAATCAGCTGTCCCATACAAATGGGTCGAGTAAGATTTCAGTTTAGTATGGAACAGCTGATTATTTTTTCGACGATTTCGACATTGGTCCCATAGGGAAAGTTGTTCAGATTGATGGTCTGTAAATTCTCTTAAAAAACTGTCAGCATATTAAGTTGGACCCTGTATGAAATACATGTGGCTGCCGGTTATAGCCACTGCATCTGACAACACCTCTAATCGTATTGGTCTCCCGTTCCATTACACAAAGGAGGGTAATGACGAGAGAGTGCATCTGTGTTTAATGCGTACACTTTATGCACTTCAAAATATCATGTGTACATGACTGCTTTTCTGTAAAGATTAACAGTTACCGCAGTCGAAATCACAAGGGATTCTTCATTATCGTGTTGGAGTATAGTGACGAAATTTGTGAGGCGCGGAGAAGTCGTCCAGGACTCCCGAATAAAATGCCGAGATTCCAGAAGGTGGAATCTTATTCGATGGGGTCAGCAGCGCCCTTTGAACTTTCTCTTGAACGTAAAGAGACAGATACAGGGTGCTTCTAAGCACCAGTGTAATGTCTCCTCCTTAGCTCTTATGAATCTTATGGAACAGGATTTCCCGTAGTACCTAATAAGTGACATTAACCGTTAACCACAATTAGTGTTAGTTACGCAGTCTTGTAGCAGGGTACTCTTAGGTATTACAGATGTGTAGGTGTAAAGAAGAGTACAATGTACGTACCTAAAGAGATTACTGCCTATTTCGCTACCCACATGACTTACATAATAGGCATAACAACTTATCAGATGCGACTAATTTTGTATAATTATGACAGAATTAAAAAGCCGTGGTGGTCCAGTGGGAGTAACCTTGCCTGCCGTGCAGGAGGCGATGGTTCGATCCCCGTCCAGACCGACTCGTACCAATGAGTTTTTCGGAATTTTTGTAAGATTTGTAACACCACTGGCTTTTCGGTGAAGGAAACCTGCATGCTTCAATTTCGAGGCATGTAATGTACCTACTGTCTATTATGTGGCGACGGGCTCACCCCCCGTCACACTGAACAGAGTTTCGGTACTACTGGTGAAACGTGGATGTTCTGAGGTTTCAGAATATCTCTGACTACCCCCTCGGGGAATATAGTCGTGAGCATATGCTATGCATGACAGAATTATGCAAGAAAGTGATAATTTGTTGATCCATTTAATGCTATGACAACACTTTAGTTCAGGTAACTTGAGCTACAGGTCCACACGATTTCCAGACTTCATCTTTTCCCTACGCAGGTGTCCTTTAGAAAAAGAAAAATGTAACTTTTCGAAAGGAGCTCCCACATCGTCACTCGTCTCTTAAATAACACAAGTTAACATTGGTCCAGTATCTTAAGCCTTGACTTTTAAAGATTGCCTCCCAACGCTTCCGACGAGCGACAATGACGTCTGTGACGTATTATTGGCTAGTTATTGAGATAACATACAAACACACAATCTAAAGATTAATTCTTTACGGAGAGATCAGAAACGTTGCTACAACTACCAACTATCTTTATAATAAAACTAGATTTTGTCTGTACTGGAATCATAGTGAGTCAAAACATAGGATCTACGGTCTAGACACTATTTTAAGGGCATGATCAGACTATCAAACTGAACAACTTTGTCTATGGCACAAAAATCGAAATCACAGAAAAAATCTGCTCTTCCATACAAAATGTATGGGACAGCTGTTTTTTTTTCGCGATTTCGATGTTGGTCCAATAGAGAAAGTTGTTCAGTTTGGTTGTCTGATCATCCCCTTAAAAAGTGTCAGCATATTAAGAAGGACCCTGTATACAGGGTGTAAGGAAAAGTATAATTAACCATTAAACCACATACTCTACCCATCAAACTAGTTAAAGTTGTAAAACTTGATGGATAGATTATGTGGTTAAAAGGTTATTAATACTTTTACTTACACCCTGTATTAATACCAGTTTTTAAGTCTAATTATAAGCTTTCAAACACAAAAGTTTTATCAAAATCGGCCCAAAAATTTTGGCGTGATGCTCGAACAAAAAAAAAGACAAACAGAAAATTTAAAAATAGGTGATTAGTCGAACACAAAAACATTTTGAATACTGAATGCAATCAACTGAACGAGCATTTGTATGAAAAGTAGATATTTTTTCGAATATCCCTTTATGTTTAATTGGGAAAGTTGTACAGTATCATGAGTATGCAAGGAACAAACATGGAAGATAACAAATGAATACTGTAGTGTACAGCAATAAAGAGTAGTTAATGTGGAAAGCGCCGGTAGCGCCATCTATCGGTAGGTGCGGTCTATGGTGAATATCTATCGTGCATTCGCTTGGTATTCACTCACCGACCGCCGTGCCGTGCGGACGTACGCTTAGCCACATTCACTAGTGAATACTATATCTGTGTTTTATTATATACATCATCCTCAACCATCCCTGTAGAAAAGGTGTATTCTACAAATACTAATAATGTGGTTACTGTTTGAATTTAATAAGCGTCGATATGTTTCGATTTATTACACAGATTCAAAATGTCATGATGGAAGTAAGTACCTAGGTACCTAATCGTCATGTAAGTGCAACATTGATGAGCATTGTTCCTATACTTTAAATAATAGAGCTTGGATTATAACAACTATTCTAAAGGTCTACATTATTTCGTGGGTCATCGGTTAAAGTAGCAAGCAGTCATGTTTCTTAGCATGTAATTTGCGTTGACTTTGTTATTTGCAATATTGTTTAAGAGTTTTTTTATTCATTGTTCAGTGGCATCCCCATCACAATCTAAAATTAATTTCCCAATAATGAAACCCCAAAATGAAAAAGTGCTACTCCAACTTACTACAAAAGCCAAAAAGCTATTTTAAATAATACTTTTACAGGTTCTAAACACTCTTCTTCTAAATTTTGCATTTTTCATATTTTTATGTTTAAACATAAAAAAAAAAGAATAATGTATTGTCTACACTGTCTGTCCGAAAAAACAGGCAGTCTACCTTTCTTCTTTGTCACTTGTTTAACAACCAACTAGATCGATCATATTTATATAACTACGTACGAATGTTGAGATGTCAATAACAATGTCATAGTTTCTTATGTACTTTATTACAATTCCATAAAGTGAATGTCCTGTCATATCATAACATTTCCATTTACGATTAATGCTGTAAAACATAAATTCTAAAGGTAACACAGCTGTTTCTAAAGTAGGGCATAATCTTCCCTTGAGATTACTGACTTTGACATTAGATATTACAGCTGTACACGATGATTTAGCAAAACAATATCTCTAACAAAAACCATAAATTTACCTGTATCAATCAATTATACTTTATTTTACACAAAAAAACAGTACACAGAGAGTTAACAAACAGGAAATACAGAGGGTACAAAAATAGGCGGTTTTTTCGGTTCTCTATATAAGGTCCTTCTTAATATGCTGACACGTTTTTAAGGGGATGATCAGCCGTCAAATTAAACGAAATTCTCTATGGCACCAACATCAAAATCACGAAAAAAAAAATCTGCTGTTCCATACAAATCTGCAAAGCTATTTGAGCCAAATGTATGGGACAGCTGTTTTTTTTTCGCGATTTCAATTCTGGTTCTATAGAGAAAGTTGTTCAGTTTGATGGTCTGATCATCGCTTTAAAAGTTTCAGCATATTAAGAAGGACCCTGTATAGGATATAAAGCAAGTTTACAGCAGTATCCCATAAAGTATGTTGTAATGCATTTAAGTTTACATCTTGTATAAGTACGCACAACTACATAGAAGTTTCCAGCGTACTTACAAATTATCCAGTTCGTTCCACGCTCAGCGCGAGTTAGCGATATACACGCTGCGAGATCGCCGCGATTTAAATGCTGCATCGATAGCGTCATGATCTTGCCGCGATATATATTTATCGCTTAAATCTTGGTAGCATGTTGCTACCGCCTTGCGCTTTCACTGCAAAATCGCTAAGAATTAGCTAGATACCTAGTGTGTTTACAATGTATCCAGCAGCAACAAAATCTAACTCGTGAAAGAATTTTGAAGTAGTGGGCCCTAATAAGTCACGCTGGATCAGAATATTATAAATATTCCATACTCTATTCTAAATAACAACGAGCGATTTGAAACACATACTCTTACTTATTCTTAGAACAGCTTTAGCAATATCCAAGATATTTTAAATAACATATCTTTCTAATGGATAAATTATATTTCCTAATCAGAATTGGCCAGAAAGATGCTCTACTGTAATTTCTATAAGTGGAAACTGTTTGCTAGTTGTTGGCTAATTCGTTGATTAAATTTTGTAATCCGAGTGTAAATAAGAACGCTGTATGTTTCTCTCATCCAATAAAATAAATAAGCAAAATAGGAATCGGAAAATCATTTCATCCTTATGTGGAATTTTAAAGCCTATTCAATACAAACATAAAAAAATCAAATCTTTCCTCTATATAATATTAGTGTAGATGAAGTATAGATGCACATCTGAAACCAACTTTTTAAATATCTTTTTGAGTCATTTTTATTTAAAACCGGACGCAAAACGTTGTCTTGTAATTGTAACACGATTCTAGGAATATAATAATTTAGTTGCTTACGTGAACATGATCTGAATTAAAGCTTTATTTTTTTAATTACTATATTTTTATTGATAGTTAAATTACAATAGGATGTAGTTAAGGATCTTTATGCTATATGAATAAATGACATTGCCATTTAAAATCGTTAATAGGTACTTATCGATAGAAGTGTCTACAAAGCTCTCAAAATCCGGGTCATGGATTTGTTCAAAACGGAAGAATGACATTTTTTACAGTGACTAATAGTTCTCATATACAGGGTACAAAACTTCCAACATACTCGATCCAAATAGGGTATGGGATATCTAAATATTTATTAGCTAGATTTTCCCTGGAGAAAATGGTTTAGTTTGATGGTCTGATCATCCTCTTAAAAACCCGTCAGTCTATTACGTTGGAGCATCTAGATTGGGAAAAAGCCGTCTGTGGGTATAGGATGGTAGCGCGACATAGCAAATTGCTCCCTATTTTACTTTAATTTTACGCATTATAGAGCGAGAAAAGGAGCGAGATAATGTTATCGCGTGTATCATGCTCGGCCCTCAAGCATAGTAAAATGCATCAATCGCAGCAATAAATGTTATTAATAAGATCGGATTATTTATGTGGTAATGTACAAACGGCGACTGATCAATCTACACATAGTTCAAACATAGAGTGAACTATGTTTAGGTTGGTTTGCCGTGTGTACAACTTTACACGTGTTTGAGTAGCTCGAGTTATAATGTGTCCATTAATCTCAACTCATAAATTCATATTCAATGACGTTTTACAAATAGTCGCGTCATACGCCAACATAATTGCACTTTAAAACGTCGCGATATCGTGACGTGTAGCCCGTACACTAGACAGCGCATGACTATGTATAAGCCGGGTAATTACCTTGTTTTTTTGTTGCGTTTCTGGAGCGCGGGCAACGCATCGACATATAAAAATATCTTAGTTCATAATTTTAAATGTCTAGTCGGTCTAAAATTACGCAGAAGAGTATAGGGAAGGAAGGGGTAGAGAGTGGGAGAAGTAATGACGACAGCAGATTGACATTTAGGTATATTTCAAGTATCAATTTATCACAATAATAAACTAAACATTGAACTTTAAATACAAACATTAAACAAACATGTTTCACAAATAGGAGTGCAATTAAATATTGCATTTTAAAAACTGCTAAACGCCAATTTGTCAGTAATTTAAAAACGTACAGGTGCCAACACTGCATCAGGTGTGCAATAAAAATAATATCACGATCGTAACCGTGGAGCGAACATGACTTATCACTTGTGAGGCACTTAAAATGTTGCTTTGGTCACTTTTTCTATTAATTTATTCACTGTTAGTTCAGCCTACCGTTTGACAGCTATATTATCATCATCAAGCTTTCAAAGGTACTAAATTTATCATTCTTTTTCTTCTTGTGGTGCTCTCACTATAGGAGGTTGGCTCTCTTTAGGGTTATTCGGGCCCTGGAGACTGCAGCCCTGAACAGTGAGGTGGTTTTCATATCGAACCATTCACACTAGTTATTAACCCAGGGAGTCCTTCTTCTTTGTAAAATTATGATTAGCGGAAGTAATTGGTCTCGGTTTTTGAACATTCGTTTATTATTAACTGTTGGTTTCCGATACAAAAATTTATTCAATTTTTTTTATTTTATTTACACATTTATTAATACACTTTTGACGAAGATCCTCTTTTTTGTGTAGACAGTCAAATCAATAGCTATATAAGCTATTGATTTGAAGAGGTTGCATAGTGGACCGCCAGGATTGAAGCATGCAAAAGAACTTGTCTTCTCAAGTAGACATACCTCTGATGCCATCAATTTAGAACGACCGCCTTGACAGGACACTGCAAGTTAAATAAGCATCTACACAGAATGGGGCTTGGTTCACTTACTTGCACATTCTGCTGTGAAGCAAAGGAAACGAGAAATGAAGTGCTCATTCACAGCAGGAGTCGCCACATCTGGGTGGGTACGTGGAGCATAATAATCCTCCAAAAGCATAATACGGTTCATGAGGTCCGTGGGCCTAGGAAATGACCTTTAGGACAAGGGTGATAGCTAAAATAGATCTGTCCAGGTCGCAGTAGCTATTGGTCCTAGACCAAGCCCTAACAACGAAATAATAAATAAGATTAGATTGAGAATGAGACATTCAATCTGAGCAGATACAGAGAACAACGTGGGATTAACACCGAAAACGCAATAAAAAAGCTTGTTTTTCTACAGAACTTCGCTATCCCAATCTTCTAATACCAACTCCTGATTCTGGCCCTATTATGAAACATTTTATAGTTAAGTAAGTATAATTATTCCTTTTATTATTATAATTTACCGCAGTAACAAAACGGCCTCGTTGATGTCTTTTGTATGAGCGTTTCGAAGTTGAGCAGCCAATCTAGGATGATTTCTCTACTTGCGCGCAACGCGCCTTCGCTGCATAGAAAATTACCTCTTCATGCGCTTTTCAGATAACGAAAGTCGCGTCGGTCACGACATGCATGGAAAAAACCCGAGCCGCGTACAATAGAGAAATATTTCTGTTGTATTCGTAAATTATGAGTTTTTTGTGTCATGTCGAATACCAATTGATGTATAAGATTTAAGAATGTAGGTGTATGACAAGATCAAACATCTTGTGATAATCAATATGGATCGAAACGACCGTCCAAATTATCTAATGTCAATAAATCATGAATGTGGATAATTATGTATTTATTAACAATAATATAGCAGCAGATTACAGGCCACTAAGTGGAGCAGCTAGGATCGTGTTGGGTCCGGCCGTGAGCCGCGATTCACGGCAGACGAGTCACCGATCAGACCTTAAGGCCTCGTCGGACGATCGGGATGCCATACCGGTTTATATTTACTGTCAGTTCTTAGATTACACTCTAGATTTCCTCGAGCTATACATGTAAGTGGCGGATTTTAAGCGTACGGCAGGCTTTAGAAATAAAATAGAACAGTAGGTTGCGTACTTTTGCATTTCAAGCAAGTAAACAAATTTAATGTTTAACCCTTACACGCTGCGATTATAAGTGTTCGAAGTGTTTAATGATATTATACGAAAAATAAAAAAAAATATGTTACTCAAAAAAGACCGAATAGGGTAATGGATAGTCTTGGGTAAGATAGCTGTGGTGCGGCACAATTTGCACGACTTTCTATAAAAGTACCACTTCTTGTATACACTAACATAAAACTCTGTAGATTAATTGTCAATCTATCCATTTTAGATCGATTATGACTTTGAAAATTATTATGAAATTTTTTTCTGTTTCTTTTGCACTCAAACTTGTATCATAAAAAACCCCTCGCCTGCTTCCACACTAAGTCCATCTACAACAATACTTTATGCAAAGGCGAAGACATTTGTCCACCCACCCACTGTCCATTATAAGTGGCGACGAGCTCACCCCCCGTCACACAGGACTAATGGTAAAACGTGGATGTTCGGAGATTTCAGAATATCTCTGACTACCCCCTCGGGGAATATAGTCGTGAGCATATGCATGTAGCTCCTGTAAAGCAACATTAACAGCGGTAACCACTCACAACACTAGACCACAGTATAAGAAAGAGTGTCTAGTACTACATATAGTACGTACACTCCCTGGGCCCCAATGTTTAACCTCACCCCCTTCCGCTTGGCAGGAAGCGTGCTGGTAAATATTCGTAATGGCGTATTCCTATCTCACTCGCACTCACTCAGTATGGCACATGCTTACCTCTTCTTGTCAGTTTTTACCATTTGTATGAAATGCCAGCTAAGGTTGGAAGCATATCTATCCGCGGCGAAGGAGCTTTTTATTCTTCTAACGATTGGTTCGATTCGCCGCGGATAAGTGTGCGAGGTGTTATAGAATTTCATACAAAGAATTCTAAAATTGACTATTCAGTCCAGAAATTCGGGCGAATAATAAGAATAAGTATTTACTAAGAAAATTATGGATTTTACTTGAAAAAAGAATATAGTAATTTGGAAGAAAAACTAACATCAATTTATCACGCAGTAATCTAAAAATAATTCTAACAGTTTGAACTGAGAGTGTACTGAGACCTTAAAAGCATGAATATAAACATAAGCATGAATATAATACATTTAAAAGGAGCTCCATCCTGTCCATTTACTTATTGTTATAGTTATCGGTACTATAATTATAGTATGGTAATAATTTATAGTAGCCATGAAGGTTGCTTTTAATTATAATGTATTTCTAAAATCACGTTTAATAAACATCCCATTGTTATATGTAGATGTGTTTGTATAGATGCAGATAGATTAGTTTTTCAATGTTATAGCATTGATTTATCTACGATCAACACCTAATTGTTCTTTCTAGAAGCGAAAACTATAAATTCTATAATAGTAGATTATTAATTAATACATTAAAATGAAATTCTTGATCTTGATTTGGATGATGAATATTTTCGACTAGTGGGATAACGTAGAATGTAGATAAATCTGATGGATATTTGGTAAATAAGACTTGGATCTATTGTAATTAAAGTGATTTTATTTCGATAAGAAGCCACACAGCAACCACGGTACAGAGCAGTAAGTATATATCGAGATCATAGACAAAAATCACAATCACAAGTCAGATAGATAGCGTTTCGTTTACAGCATGTTTACATATTCTAACAAAATCAACTCCTCCTCCTAAATATAGTGCTCCTTTGCGCCGGGATCGACAAGGGGCGGGTTATTTGACTGAGCTTGTATTTCATTGTTATCACAAATCACACAAAAACTATTATCTAAGTTTAGGACTTATTGATAAATCAACAAACGTAACAAAACCAAATCTGAAATTCTTCTATATATCTTAACTACTATAAAACTGTAACAGAAGTGTGTCTGTACAAGGTAAATATTTTAAAAAAAAGATGACATGGTTTGTACATGTCCCTGACTCCAAATCAAAGTCAAAGTCAAAATAATGTATTCAATATAGGAGCTACTTATTAAACGTCAATTCTTTTTTTAAGCTACCACCGCGTCGGAACGTGTTGTCGCTGTAGCGAATTTGCGGCCAGAAACTCTACAACATAACACGACTTATTGACTATTAAAATATAAAATAGCTAGGTTTATGTATACAGTAAATCAACCTTTTTTAGAATTTTTGTCCGTCTGTTTGTCTGTTTGTTTATGTGAGCATCACGCAAAAACTACTGAACCGATTTTGATGAAACTTGATAGCTTATGATCTGACTAAAAATCTGGTATATAATTTGTGAGGACGAATTCGCCGGTTAACTCTAGATCTATAATCTAACTTTTGCATTAACATGTATATGTATGTGCTTCTCGCCCTCGATTAAAATACTACTTAAACATTATCAATTCCAAAGTCATGGGTAAAAGCAAGTTTACAATAATTTTATGGATTTATACTCAACCTATTATACTAAACTTGTTTACTATCATTACTAGTATTACAATGTATCAATAGGTGTAAATATAAACAAAACAATAACTATAGTGGTACTAGTTCTCGCATTAATATCTTAGTTTAGATTAGTATAGTAGAGTCATAGATATCAATATCAATGAGTAGAGTATAAGAAATTATTGATTCCGCCTCCCGTCATAATAGTGGCGAAACAAAATTTATTTACCTGTTTTAATCAAAAGCTTTAAAACACTAAAAGTTTAATCAAAATCGGTCCAGTAGTTTGTGACAGACAAAAAAATTGGTGGTTTGGAGTCTGGGATACCTAAACACCATATCTTAACCTTTTTATCGTAACAATCTTCAATTTACAGACACACTTTTGTTAAAGTTTTATAATAGTACCTTTAGGTAGACTAGTTTCAGTTCGCGTTAACAGTAATTGAACAATAAACCCCGAAAGTACCTACTGACTAATTTAAATTTCTCAATAACATGACTTTATTGTTTTCATAATACACGCTTACATAAAAATTTCACAATTAATCACTGCTGTAATGTAAGGACAATCAAACGCAAGTATTTGTTTATGCACACTAACTGAAGAAGTTCCCAAGTCACAAAACATTATAATCTTTCAAAATAGTCTGACTAAAACAAAAAACCATATCCAATAAGTAGCCGAGAGCGTCGAGAGCCGCGTACCGGAAAGCGCAGCGTGGGCAGATCCACAAATAAGATCTGCGGTATACCGTTGGATTAGGGCAGTGCAGGACCAGCCGTTGCGGCGATCCTCGGGGTGTCCAGTGGACCTCCATCGGCTGAGATCTTTGACTTATTATTATAAGGACTAGCCTTGCGGTAGCATTTCCCCTCTGCCACGGTATAAGCACAATTGATCTTGTGCAATTACATTCAATTTTACACCTTATCACTAAACGAGACAGCCTATAATTGCGAAATAATAACTTCGAACTTAGAACGTTTGGGGTTCACAAGAGACTACTTTTCATGATTTTTAACATCAAAATTAGAATCTAAAGTTATGGGGAATAAAATCCTAAGTTGCGGATTTCATGTTACCTCGCCCCCCGCAAAAAGTGGCAGAAATGTTTGTTAGTAGAATTACACGCGTAACCAGTCCATATAATAATTAGTCAAAGGCTGAGATGATGATGATGATGAGCCGGGAACTTAATTTGCTTGTCATCCGGTCTATAATATAACATAACACTTCGGTTATGGACGGAGACAACCGTAACTATCCTTGTTTACATGATATTAATAACGCAGAAGTATAAAGAAAATGTCATCGGTAAAGAGGCTACAAAAAATAACCTTTAAGATTTGTCCCTGTCAGTAAGTACATTGACTTTGTATAAAAACAGAGTTGATGATATTTAAGCAAAAAAAAACTGGAGCAAAACAAGTTCAAGCAAAAAGTTGCTCCATGTATTTACACATAGATTGTTCTGTATTCAACCTGAAGCTACCAAGGTCTTCAAACCAAATATAAGCCAGAAAAAAATGGTAGAATATCCAAGACCGAACAAGAACACGTTCCCAGGACCATTTAGCATACTTTCGTCACATACTAACATTGTTTGTACGTAGAGTGACGATATGATTAAAAGTAAAACTAACCTTATAGAATGGATATATTATATTGTTATATTTCTACTCTATCTGTACAGTCGCCATCAGATATATCGTAGCATACAAGGTGGTAAAATATTTTTGAGCAGTGCTAATTTTCAATGAATTCTATACAGTAAATGTTACCAATTATATCGAAATGTGTATTTTGTCATAAATATCGGAACAACTCATTTTCAATTATTTCTTTACTATGTTATTTAAAATTGAAATGTACAACAACGGAGTAAGGTCTTTTTTTATAAACTGCTAAGACATTTATGATCACTCTGGCTGCGTAGAAATTTGATGTTCTAGGCGTTCAGTTATTTTTAATTGGTTATGTGTAAAGAATTTATTGAAAATTAGAACTGCTTAGAAATATTTCACAACCTTCTTTGCTACTATATATCTGATGGTGACTTTACAAGGTGTTACAAACCATGAGCAAAATATCACAGTGTTCAGTTTGATGGTCTGAACTAAACAATCCCTTTAAATATTAGTAGGGTGTTTTCTTACATCCTGTAATGTTTGATGTTTAGTTGTAGTGAATAACTTTAGCTTAGTATTATGTATAAAACCAATTTGTGCTAGGCCCACGTGGTGAAGTATTGCCTCCCTTCTCTCACGGAGAGGAGCGATTTCTCCTGCAGTGATTTAACAGGATATCAGGAGAGCTATCGTGCTAATTTAAAACATGCAAGTTCAACCCTAATCCAATTTCAGTTCTAATCGCATTGCAATCCAATTACTATTGAACTGTGCTAAATTCCGCATCGCGCTCTATGTGACTGACAGCCTTTAACGTCTGATCGATCTGTCAAAACGGCTCTAACGAATGTGTTTAAAGTTGTGATTCGTACGCGGTCCAATCATGGTTCAGTTGAGATTTATTTGTTCTCCAGCTTAAAAAAGAGGTAGTCAAGTGAACTGATAAATAAATTTTTAGATAAATTCCTAACTATAACATGAATACACCTCTGTCCAACTAGTCAAAATGTCACTAAAATAATGCAGTACGTACAAAATGTTAATTTGACATTTAGTATATAATAAAAACAGCGTACCAACAAAGATACCAATCAAGTTTCGTATCTTGATTTATTTCAACATTTAAATCATAAAACAAAATGTTAATAAAGGTCTTTTTCGAAGAGGTGTAAAACGGTTTACATACTTTTATGTCCATCATTGTTTTATCTGATGTACAATAGAGTATTTTACAAAAACGCGTACAATACATAATTGTTGTTAGCCTTCAAAGTGTACTAATTTAGGGTTCCACACTCCAAGGGGTAATTGAAACCAGTCGCGAATAATTTTCTCATAGACGGAAAAATCGCGCACAAAAACAGATAAGTGGGTATGTAATTTGTAAACACGGTACGTTGTTTGTAGGTATGTGTTTTGTGGTTTGTTGGTGTTGTGGTTTATTGTGTTTGTGTTGGTTGTTTTTTAGTCTTAGTTTGACGAAGCTTGCATGCGGATAATTTTTGCATTTTAGAATAGTGCCTTTGACGAAGTATGTTATAGATGTGTTGAAAATGTTTTTCTGTTTTGAGGAAGCCAACGTTGCTGATTCGGACATTTTGTAAATTTAGTCGTGTTTTATATTGTTTTTCTTAAATAAATTAATTTATCGCTTTTATAAACAGAAATTAGAAATGTTTAGGGAAAGTATAATTAACCCAGTAGGCGGTTTCATAGAAAACTGAAATTTATCTACAAACTAAATGTATGGGACATTAGTTGTTTTTTCGTGATTTTGATGTTGGTCCTACAGAGAAAGTTGTACAGTTTGATGCTCTGATCATTCTCTTAATAAAAACTGTCAGCATAATTAACTTGGACGCTGCAAAATTATTTTATGACAATTTGAGCAGCGCTACGTGTAGAAAAGCTCATATACGAGGAACTGCTGCATTTTATCACTCTTTGTCTACTGCAACCTATCTTTAATCCGTTTTTTAATGCAAGCACTTTGTCAACATTAAATTTAACAAAAATTATGTGTACGGAACCTTTTGATCATAAATAAAACTTGGTCTTGCCTCGTCTTTGTTATTCATGCGTTACCATATCTGTAGGTACTTAAACGGTTGTCCACATCATTATGATAAGCAAATGACTACTTACATTACAAAAAACGCCCTGAAATCGTGAGACAATGTCAAACAAGTCTACGAATCTATTAACATTAATTTAGCGTAAGTTTAAATAAGAACAAGTCGTCTTTAGACTGTCCTTGTAATAATTTTAGTTAACGGTGAGAACAATAGTTTTTTGTTATGGTCGTTTTGTTTCCTTGTTCATTTATCATTATTATCATTTAATGATATCATGTCTCATCAGTGTTGAATGAAAGTAGGTTGAATATTCATATTATTCAAGCGTATTGTCATTGTATTGAAACATTGCTACCAATGTTTGTTTAGATAAAAAAAATTAAAGAGTTATTCGCGAAATGTGATATAAAAATTAATGCAATAATAGATCGAGATTTTACTTATTGGTAAATTCTTCTTCTACTTCAAAATTAGCTAAATTCGCTGTTTTAAGGGAATGATCATATCATCAAACTTCTTCTATGGTAAGTACTAAAATCCAAACGCAAATAAAAAATCTGCTGTTTCATTTTTTTGGGCAGTTGGGCGGCTTTTGTATGGAAAAGTATTTTCGCGATTTCGACATTGGCCCATAGATAAAGTTGTTCAGTTTGATGGAATAATCATCTCCATTAAATAGTTTCAGTTAATTTTGTTAGACGTTATACAGGGTCCAACTTAATATGCTTACTTAATATGTTGCTCCCATAGATAAAGTTGTTTAGTTTGATGGTCTGATCGTCCCCTTAAAAAAGTGTCAGCATATTAAGAAGGACCCTATATAATCTAAAATCTACTGAGTTACATTACAACTCAGGGAAATAGAAGAGAAGCAACAATCAGAATGAGAAAGTATGACATGTAAGTATGCTTCGAGCAATGAAATGCAATAAAGTAAAAGTCTTTTGACATACATTTGTAAGCATCTGCAACACCAACATCAAATATCAAGGGAAATATTAATAACATAATGAACTTAATGTCTCAATAAAAATGCAAAATATTTAAGTTTACCATCTTTAAACTGTAATAAATAAACCTGATTGATTGCGCATGAATACATGGCTGGTATGTGGACCATGACATTAAAAGTGGACTAGTAATGTAGTATTAAAAGTTAATTTTATGTCCTGCTCTATTAATTAACTTTTGGAGGCGTAGAAATAATAAGTGGGTACATTAGGTTCTAATTTTGGAGTACTATATTGCATAAAACACTTAGATTAAAAACTAAATACATAGATGTAATTACACATTGAAAACTACTCTATTAAAACGACCATTTCCTGTGTCAAAAACAGTAAATTATAAGTAATTTCAAAGCGTGTATACTTTTCTGGATTTTACACATTTATTGTTAAGTGAATTGAAAGAGTACTTTACGTACATAAGCTCACGTCATTGTCTCATGGGGGCTCGCCACTAGCTACGATTTGGAGACACCTTTATAATCTATTTTGTGTTACAAAAGTAAAAATAAATATCTAATACTTTTAAGGGGGTTGTTTAGACCATCAAACTGAACAACTTTCACTATGGGACCAACATCGAAATCGCGAAAAAAAAAATCTGCTGTCCCATACATTTAGCCTGAGTAGATTTGTAGTTTAGTATGGAACATCCGATTTTTTTTTCGCGATTTCGATATTGGTCCCATAGCGAAAGTTGTTCAGTTTTATGGTCTGAATCACCCCTTTAAATGCTTATTTGTATTTTTGTAACACCTTGTATATAGGTACGAGTAATAACGAACATCTAGTTTACTTGAAGTACAATAAGCGTAAATTATAACGATTTATTATACTTTCAGGGCTGAACCCAAAAACAAAAGTTTTAACGGTCAAATTTTAAAAACCTTAATTAATTTGGGAAAAATAACTGGCTTTTAATTTTTTTTTATTTCCGAAAACCACATTATTTTCTGGCCTTTTGTACGATTTTAGTTTTGCTCCTTCACTTTACTCGTAGTTATTGCTCCAAGTTGGTTCACGTGTACACGTTTTGAACAGGATTACCGTTGATGCAATACTGACGGATGGATTTTCAATAATTGACGTTTTTCCCTAACATACAATCATCTGCACGTTTGTGATTTAGACATTCTCACAAACGGAACATTTTGTTAACTTCGGCTGCGTTTACAGATAAAATCAATGATTTCTTTCCATTCGAAATGAATGATAACATATCAACAATTCACATATAAGCCATGTAACCCTAAATAGGTATTCTAAGAATAAGAGAGAGGAAGTGTTTCAAATCTCTGTTTCTGTAATGCAAAATAGCCTTAAAATTTCGTTGCTATTTTGAATGGAGTATAGCTCATTTTTGCACCAATTGAATCGAAATACTACTTATACAATGGCTACGGAACCCTATCATGGGCGAGTCCGACACGCTCTTGGGAGGTTTTCAAAATGGTGAATTTAGTAGATTTATCCGTCTGGATTGATCCGGATTAAGATGATTCCGTGCTTCGGATGGCATGTTAAGCCATTGGTCCCGGCTACTATCTCTTGGCAGTATTCGTTACATAAAAGCCACGCCAGACGCCGTAAGGTTGTCTGAAAAACTCTGACACCAGGGCTTGCCCACACGATAGGAAGAAGAAGTAGATTAATTGAACAGGATCTTCAGTGATATACTGCCTGTTTTTAAGGGGATGATTTCGCGATTTGGATGTTTGTCCCATATACAACGTGTTAATGAATTAACGCAAAACTAGAAATTAGTTTGTTTGGAATCGAGAGCAGAATCTATTTATCATGTTTTCAATGTAGGTATTTTTTTTCAAAATATTAAAATTTACTGAACTCGATCTTAACCCACCGCTCAGGTACTCTCACCCTACTTAATACCAAAACAAAGTTCTTAAAATGTATCCATGAGCATGTTAGCGCTTTCATTTATTGCTGAAATGATAACAAATCATCAAGCCCGAAAACTTAAAATGCAAATAACTTAAAATGTTAAGTATCAAAATGATGAAATTATTATTTCAATCTAATTATTTTGTTATAAATCAGTTGGGGTGTGTGAGGTTTTGCGCTTATTCATTAACACGTTGTATAAAGTTGTTCAGTTGATGGTCTGATCATCCCCTTAAAAACCTTTCAGCATAATTAAGAAAGATTTGGCAAACAATGTTTTTAATTTAAATTTAATCAAAGTTATCAATTAACATTCTTCACATTTATGTCTTATAATGACAGCTTAGCTTAGTAACAGCTTCCAGTCTTTTATCCAGCAATAAAAATCTACGTCTACTGCCAATTAGGACAAAATACAAACACTATAAATTCACGCATCACAAACCATTAAACCATTCAACTAGTGAGGTCATTTATACGGTAGGCAAGGCGGTCATCTCATGCCAACCATGGAATAAATCATGTGATAATTCACGAGCTAGCTGCGCGTGAGACGGTCAGATCTCTGTTATTTTGCGTTGATACATGTTTCCTAACACCTATATTTACGGCTTTGAGAAGTAAAGGGTTTTAGAGAGTAATGCTGAAATGTATATTATTATTTAATTCATCACATGCTTTTGTAAAGCTAATCTTTCCATTGTTATTATGTACTACAAATCAAAGGAGAATCGGCTTGGATTAAATCATGATTTAAACTGTTAAAAGATAAGTTCTCTTCTGGAACGAGTTACTTATGTTGCTCCAAAGAAGGTCTCCAGGTAGACCTGGATAACTTTACATAACCTACATGTTAATATGTTAATAATAAATATGCTAATAACTTTACATGTTTTTGTATAGTTTGAGAGAGTAATGTATAGTAATATATACAATACAATATACTCTTGGACCAATCAAAGTTTGGTCGAATCCGGCCTAAGTCAATTATTTTGAGTAGTGCCTGAGTATTTTCCTAAGTCAATTACCTATTTTGAATATTGCCCAAGGCTTCAAGAATATTATAATTCTCCTTCAGTGCCTGTTAACAAGGGTTTCCAGTTTATAGAGGCGCCATGGATCTCAGTTCCATCAAAATACCGTATTTAATAATGTACCTATGCCATGATTTTGCCGTGTTTAACAATATACCAATACCAAGTTTTTGATGTACTTAAAACGTGTCAAGGAATTTTGGATCAAGTTTGTAAGCCACAATGACGAAATAATGTATAATTTAATTTAGATCACATTTAGTAACACAGACCGGCGCCGAACCTAACAATAAGAGCATGATATGGGTGTTCTAACTGTGCTATTGAAAACATGATATAAATTACATTAGTCCAAGTATGAGCAGTGAAATTAAATCTATATTCAACGAGACTATGTTGTGAAATATTTAGTATAACTAATGATCTGCCAATGGCTTTGTCACTGCCAACTTCTTCTCTGTGTGATAAAGACATTGATATTAAACCTATTTAAAAGGCTAAAAAAATATAACAAAATCTAATTATAACTGGTAACGACAAGCAAGGGTCTCTTAACAATGGGACGAAATAGGTCAAAAAAGGTATACATAAACCGAATTATGGACTAAAGTTGAAGTACGCCTTGAGCTCGTAGTATACATTTTTTACTAGTATTTATTGTGGGCTTTGGGGTAAGCAAAGTGTCAAAGAAATATTTTCATACATGATATGTCATCAATCATCGCATCATACGTTTCTATCTTTTCTACATTATCCAGGGCCCGGAGGTATCCTAATCCACAGTAATACGCCATAACCTGAAATTTTTTAAGATTACCGTGAGAACGTAGGTTCATCAGATAGAGCCCCTTTTAAGACACCTGGGTCTAGTTCTAATCCACTTTTGTTTGCTTTTCTATGTTGAGTAATTTAGACTAGAAGGTAAACAATGACTGACACGAATGAAGCAATCACGACATTATCTCTTAATAGAGAGAGATTAAAGCTCGGATTTAAGCCCCAATAAAGTTCAGATGGATGAGGTAAATCTTCATAAATTAAATTTAAAGTTCAGAAGGAAAATCTGATGAATTACCTTCATTATTATACACAAAAGCAATAGAGCTTGTTTTTAACTTTATCATCGGTACAGTCGAGGAATCTTTATGGTATCGAAGTAAAGACCACACACAGTCCCTGAAATAGCTTGGTTCATAGCATTCGGAAGCGTGCACGCCTCATCGACACGTCGCGTCGTTTTGCATAGCATATTCTCACGACTATATTCTCCGAGGGGGTAGTCAGAGATATTCTGGAACATCTACGTTTTACAAGTAGTACCGAAACTCTGTCCAGTGCGACGCGGAGTGAGCCCGTCGCCACTTATAATGAACAGTGGGTACAATAGATGCCTCGAAATTGAAGCACGCAGGTTTCCTTCACGATGTTTTCCTTCACCGAAAAGCCAGTGGTGTTACAAACCGTACATAAATTCCAAAAAGCTCATTGGTACGAGTCGGCCTGGACGGAGATCGAACCATCGCTTCCTGCACGGTAGGCAAGGTTACTCGCTACTGGACCACTACGGCTATTCGTCGTTTTGGTGGGATCACAAAGCAACAAAATAAGCTGGAACGATGCTTTTATAAATATCACTGGCATTTTTACACGTCTTTCTATTTCGAAAACATCTATATGCTGAAAGCGAGCCTTACTACAACTGTATCCTTAGAAAGATAGTTGATGTAGCAAAGTTTTTGAGCACCATGTCATCGTAGCTGTAGCGGATTGTGTTAAGTTTATCTAAGTTTGTATGTAGTAAAGAAAACACAACATTATGCTTTACTCAAGGCGCGTCACAAAACTCTATCCAAGCACGCTAACAGCTGTGTGTAAAAATGTATGAAGTAATATTTTTCATATTTATAGTTCTAAAAGGCTTTTATAATATTTGAGCCTAAATAAGTAAAATTATCTTGAAATGGCGCCGACAGAAGCCTTCAATGCCTTCAAATTGCATAAATCAAAGTTTGCAAAATCTAACACACAATTTCGTCGATTGTTTATTATAGTATTCCTTGGTGTCGATAATATGATCAAAATGGTAACTTTTTATTAGGAACGTGATAACTTTGCTTATGATTATACGGCTACTTCATAATAAGTCACGATTCTGCTTACAACACCGATGATCCGAGTACTAGTTGGTAGCCCTAACTACTTATTCACGTGGCGAAATCAACAACGGTCTAAGCATCTGTGCTGTGTTACCAACGAACGCTTAGAACGTTAGTACACAGAACAACAGATGGGAAAATGTATATTAGTGAACAACTGATCTTTCTTGAACTGATAATGAGGCCAAGTATGACACTCTACTTTGCGAATATTTTTCAAAATGTTTTGTGCTATTGGGCAAAAAACGAAATGTTTATTTTTCGTGATACTACAGGGTGAAATCATAATAATGAATATCATTGGCATCCTTATAAACATAAACTAAGAGTTTATACATCAAACTGAACCACTTTACTATGAGAGCTGCTCCATACTATACTGCAATGCCTACACGACTCTACAAGCAGATCAACAGCAAGAAATCAACAGCGTATTTTTTTGCTACGATCGATTTGTTCACATAATAAAAGTTGTTCGGTTTGATGGGTAGACTCTTAGTTTAAAAAGATACGAATATTTCAATTTCACCCTGTGTAGTTGGAGAACGATCCCTCGTGAGTCAAAGTTAATATAATGAGTCATACAAACTATAGATTTGTAAAAGTAAACGATTTGTAGGTAAACAGTCATCAGTTGACTGAGACAATGCAGCTTAGGGGGGTATTACACTATCATATATCTAGGATCTCAGATCTAGATAATGTAATAAAAACATATGAATCATTTCGTCTTTGATCAAAGATTGTTGATATTTGTTGTTAGATCATTGAAACAGGTCCTGCAATATTGCATATTACATATATTGAATTTGGACATTTATTTGTATAATTTCCTGATACAAAATCGGTCAATAAAATTGTGATTTTGTCTTGTTGTTTTGAAGTTTTGCTACAGCCATATTCTAAATATTAAATGTTTTATAGACAATTTAAAAAAAAAATTAAATCATAAAATCGGTTTAGAATTCTAAAACCATTGTTGGCAGCACTGATGTACTATGAAAAAATAAGCGTCCACCATTGCAACCAAAAATGACAAAAATTGATCAAATCACTATGATAATGTAATACACAGATATGATTCTAGAGTTCAATATATTTAGGATAAGAGTTAGAATCCTTTATAAATGATCCTAGATATATCCTTTGGCCCCGTGAGATATAACCATCATATATAAAGGGGCTACTGTCGAGCTCGAAACTTATTGATTCAAATAGAAAAGGGTTTTCAATATTAGTCGCCTAAGTCCCTTCGAGCAATCTTGAATTTTAAAAAAACTGGTTACATCGATAGAGTACACTTAGGTGATCGAAAAATAAAATAGGTCATTTTGTTGCAACATCGCAGGGTATAATGATTTGTATTCGATCTTTGTGATCTACATTCTGATCAATAAATCTTTGACATGAAATAACTCTGGAACTGGGAGCTTAAACGCACAATTACCTAATATACTTCAAGATCATTTAAGTGTCTTATAGCGATTTTGTGCGTGCGATAGCTAATTTGGAAAAAAATCAAGTCGACGGCCAGCAATAGGCCAGATTCCATACTAAAATCTTAAAGTTCCCTTTACAGTGGTCTTCCTTTCTTACCGTTGCTAGTGCTGGTTTCGGCAGTGAAATAACGTTATGTGGCAGAATGTGCTTGACCTTTATTAGAATTCAGAACAGAAGTTAGTCTCTGTCTTCGATCCTTTTTATTACTGTATCTGGTTAATTGTAAAACTGCTAGAGAATTCTTGATTGTGATGCAATCTTAAAGGTTGTTACGAGATATTTAATTAATCCATTTACATGCTTAATCGTAAGAGTAACGAAGATAAATTACCTGCTTTTGTTTTTATACTCGAATCTTTGTCTTGTTCGTTTCTTTTCTATTAATGTAAAAACATATTATGCCTTTTTGAGCGTAAAATGTATTGACACTAAATAAGTAAAACGTATCGAAAAACAAATACCTAATAAAACAGCAAAGAGATCATGCTACCTGAATTTAACACTGGCTATTAATCATGAAAAATATAATGTGGAAGCCATATGAAGAGATTTAAAAACAAATTTTATTAATTTTTAAAATCTTATGGCATCTTTTGTATTTTTTAATCAGCCAGTTTTCTACATAAGAACTTTTTGAAACAATGGGGTAGTAAAATCTCTTTGAAGCTATAGTAATTTCTTTTTAGTATATTCAATCTCCTTTCTATCCATCAGTGTGTTGTGATATGATTTTGTTCGATAATTTATTCAAAATATTGTTTCATTTTGTATGTTCAAATTGCTCAATGAAATTCTATGCACTTTTAATGCAATACGTGCTGATTTATTCATCCAGGAACTGGAACTTAAGCAAGCCTTTGAGCGACTGTTATTAGGAGCTAATTGCTCAGTGTTTTATGCTCGAACAGCGAACGCAAGCGCACATTAACAAACAAGCTTATTACTGAACTTATAGACTACCGCGTGAATCAAGAAAGCTTACATAGCAAATTTTGCAACTTTTCTTTCTCGTTTTCATCGGTATATTTTGAAAAATCTTTATATTATATGAGTCTTATTGATATAATTAAAAATTCCCGTTCATTTTATTTTTATCAAACTTCTACAAGTTGCATATCAAATGCATTGTTCAGTTGTCGATTTTGTACACATTTTTGGTTTTTAATTTCATTTGCCTATACAGGGTGTAAGTGTGGAAAAGGAAAATTCGCAATAAAAATTCAACTTTTCATATAAAAGGTCAATCAGCGGATCGCATTTAATTTGGCAAGTATACATTTTGTTTTTGTATTTCATATAGATAAATTCCTATAGGTTATACTACCGTAACATATACCTGCACTCAACCCGACTTCGTGCGCTTTTTCGAATTTCTAACTTCAGGAACGAAAACTAAAATGCGCCTTATGTCAAGGAGTGACAGTATCTTAGAAGATGCATGCGTAAATTAATATTTCTATGGATGCAGGCTATCAAAGGTCGCAGCTGTCAAACGTGAGTGACGGTGCACTGCTAGTATTAAATACAGTACGGAAACTCCCTGTCCCCACCAATTTTAACCTCACCCCTTCTGGTAGGAAGTATGACATAAAATTTAGGCATTGGCGTATTCCTGTCTCACTTGCACTCACTACTCGTTCGTTACTCAGTATCGCACATGCTTACATCTTCTTTTAAATTTTTCTTTTTTGTACGAAATGACAGCTAAGTATCAAAGGTGTGCTAAAAAACTTTTTTGCATTTTAGTCTGAAGTACCTGAAAGTATTTATTTCGGAACCAGTTAAAACTAGTCCTACTGGGATATATTTTTTAAATGTAGGTAATTTAAAATACTACAACCTTTACAGTTTAAAAATTTACGCTTTTTTTAAATTACGGTTTTTACGTACAAAATAGACGTAAAGTCCGGCCGCTGAAAGATTGCGTTTGACAGTTACCATAAAATTGTAAAAAACTGAATGAAAACTATAAATGCCGATCATTATTTAGTAGATTTTGAACTTAAAAGGGCAGCTAGTGCCCTGTGTACTAGAGTGAGCACAGGTAAACAATATTTTCATTCAGTTTTTTACAATTTTATGGTAACTGTCAAACGCAATCTTTCAGCGGCCGAACTTTAATAGACAAAATAGACGTTTTACGTAGAAAATTGCTGTAGAATATTTAAAAAATATGGTTAGAGCACAGTTAAAGATAAATTCTAAATCTACGACTTAACTGTTTTGATCCCGAGCTAGATTAACATCTGCAAGTCGTAGCTTGTTGATTTTAATGTTATTGGAAAGCTTATGAGATGTTCTTTCTTGTGATATACTTTTTTTTATTTATCTTAAATTTTTTTTTTTGTTTACATCTTTTTACATGACTAAGAGCGTCAATTTTTAAACTATGAAGGTTGTAGTATTTTAGATTACGAATGTTTAATAAAAACCATGAAAATCTGAGTAATTTTGACCGGTTCCGAAACAATAGACTTTTTAAACCTACCGCTACTCCACTATTTAGCATCAAAAGTTTACGTGACCGATTTGTTAATCAATAGTAGCTCAGCTCAGCACCCTTATTGCTCTATTATGAGATATTTCGTTAAACAACCTACTTCGACAACCTACTACCGTACCTACTACCGAGCTACTACCGTTATTGTCTATCATTATTCAATCTGCGAAATGTCCACGTTCAAATGTCTATGGCGAGATATGCCGATGATTATTGTTATCAACTGACGAGATAGTGGTTCAACGGTTGGATTCTAATATCGACAGTTGCTTTCAAATTGCCAAGTTTTATAGGGAAATTATGAGTAACGAGGTGTTTTGAAATTAAGCCCTGTCAGAACATTGTATGTTTATGATAGAAGATTGGATTAAGTTTTGCATAATAGATTCTTTAGATAATATAGTTTGGATGAAAAGTGTCCGTGCTTAGACCTGATTCGAAGGGGATATAATTCGGAGCGCGCTCCATACAATCGACGTATGGTTATATTTTCAATTTTAACTAATTAAAGTCAATTACATTTTTTAGAAACAAACTAGTAACTAATCTCTATGTTTGTATGTTGTCAGATTTTCGTTCAAATATACAGTTTCAATGCTAGAAATAATTTTAGATTTGTATGGAAATATTTGAGGCTTAAAACAATACATTTTAAAGAAAATCTGTCAACACACAAGAGATTACTTTCTCGATTGTTTCTGGAAATTTGCATTGACTTTAATTGGTTAGTATTGAAAACATCACCAGACTTCATTTGTACCTATAGACGATGGACATTTTGTCCGTCAACATTTTTTTAAAATTTTTCAAAATCGCGTCGGACAATGAGGCTTCAATATTTAAATTGGGGACATATATGAACAAAAAGTGTTCTAAAGTGTCACGTAATGGAGATAATTAAACATAAAGATTGCAAAATGACTCCAGCCAGAGTAATTAGTACAAGACGATTTTAAACAAAAAAAGTCAATCAGGTCTTTGCCAATAAAAATCGTACCTCTTTATTTATTAACATGACAAAATAAAATAGTTATTGCACTTTATTATTCACTTACGTTAACGACGCAATCAACTGTCTTCGATCTCTGTCGTTTTGTGTTTCGAATCTTAAAAAGAGCGTTTGTAATCAACTCATGATTTCGTCCCAAATCTTTTTATTCCATATAAGAGGTTGCTAACATTTGCCCCAAGACATGCCCTGAATTAAACGAAATGGAATGAGGCATGAAGTAACTGTACACCTAGCATGGTCGCACGACAAAAGTTTTGTAGTATTATAGCGATCTTTAAAAATAAGGCGAAATGCCCAAAGAGCATGACAACATTGTCTAGCTTCAATACTGTATAAAGTATTAATTTAATTAGATAGTTATAAGGTCTTTTTGGTCCTTTGTCGCTTTAAAACCGTCAGCATTTTGATAAGGTCTCTGTATACTATACCATAACTGTATACATAATATTTATATTGTAATAGGTATTAAGGCTCGTCACATACATTCTGGATTTTGTATAGATTTGCCCCCTTCAGAATTCCGTTCGGAATTACGGAGGCATCAAACTCATATAAAATCACAATCCTGAATCAGAATTCCGCTACGGAATTTCGGATGTTTGTGGCAAGCTTAAGAAGTGTTATGTTGTAGAATTTCTGGCAGCAACTTCTCTACAGCGAAAACACGTTCCGACGCGGTGGTAGGTTAAAAAAAAATTTTGCATTGTTAAGTGGGCTTCAAGTTCCTATATTCTTCCTATAGTCTTGTGATTAAATAATACTTGCTGCTGTGGTTTCGTTTGAGGGATGAATGCAATGTAGGATATTAACGAAGAATCATGGGTCGAGTTAAAATCGAGAAACAGCTGTTTTCCATACAGCATGCTAGAGACGCTGTCGTAATTTAGCGGTAAATAGGATAATAGGATTATAATAAGCTAATTTTAGCCCATGGTTTAGCCATGTTTAGCAAGATTGCTGTGGCTTGTTAGAATATGAAGACGAACGAGGTGACGGTCTATCATTATGTCAAGTATTATCAAATTGATTTTAGTAATAATGACAGGCACTGCCTTTGGCGTTCACGGTGATTTTGACATAGGTCATATTTCTAAGCAGATATCAAGTTAGCCAATGAGATAATAGTTATACAAGGTGTAAACTTAAATACGTTACTTATTAAACAAGGTACTTCGGTCCATTAAACTGAACAAATTTTACCATAGGACAAACATTAAAATAGTAAAAAAATAGCGGTTCCATTGAAAACGCGAATGGCGACTGAACTCAAAAATCTATGAAATAACAATTTTTTAAGTGAATTCAATATCAATACCATTTTCAAAATTGTTCCATTTGATGTACTGCAGCCCTTAATATGTAAAATTTACTCCCTGTATAATACGTTAGGATTATATCTGACATCTATAAGGCATTGGAGATTTAAATTAGAATAACTAAGTTTCTATTATGTATCTAGAACCACCAGGGCCGCATTAAGCCATATAGAGGCCCCTAGGAAATATAAATCTCGGAGCCCCTATCCCCATGGATGTAGCCATGATTTGTTTTCCCAGTATGGGGGTAGGTACAGGTAAGGTGGTCTAGAGCGAGCGAAACGACGAGTTCGTCCGAGCCTTTACTAAATTAATAGGTGGTTGAAATACGATCCAAAATCTAAGCGAAACGAGCAACATAGGTCACTAAAACATCATTTAAAATCATGATCGTGCGAACCAAGCCTTTTTCTGCAAATAATTCTGGGGTGTCCCTTAATCTTTGGATCGACAAATTAAAAAAAACATGAAATCAAATATTTATTTTGCATACTAAGTGTACATATAAGTTCTTAAATAATGTTACATTGCACTAACAACTTAGCCACCTTTTAAGGTATTGCAAAAGGAGTTAAGGAAAGAGGACAGTATTCCAATAATAAAATTAAGGATTTATTTTTTATTTTTTTATATTTAACTATTAATTAATAATTAAATTTAATTATTAATTAATTAAATTATTATTATAATTTTTTCCATTAAAAATTAATTAATTATTAAAAAAAAAATCCACTTATTTTTCTCACGGGCCGCGGGGCCTCTGAGCGGAGTTGGGTCCATAAGCAATTGCCTAAATTGCTTTTATGGATAATCCGGCACTGGGAACCACGGAAGTATTGGCAAGGTAATCAATATTATTTACATAAATTGTAGTATACAATTTTCATAAAGGACGTTTTTTGCCTTTAAACTAAGTTTATAAACTAAATAGGATTTTGTCCATACAATGTTGCAAATGGATACAACGATCAACTGGCATAAATAGTTCTAATTTACATATAAATAAACACACTCATTTAAAATAACCCATTGCTTGCTTTATTTCTTAACAACCTCTACGCTACTCTAATAAATGCGTGGAACTAATTTGCTTTAAATAGATTTAATAAATTTCATTCCCAACTACTTCCAACTGACATTGTTATTGTAAGCATTAACATAAAGCAAAAGGTAGGCGTTGCAATGATTGTCAATGTCTCATTATAATGTCCCCAAATAAACTGGTGAGCATTAAATGGGAGGACAATTTTGAATGTCATTATGATCTGTCGTGAACCAACATACTTCAATTTTCTGGTGAAAGAAGGCGTTGCTGTACGTTGGTATACCATTTTATACTCTATGTTTTTGTAGTAAGAGCTCTGACTTTAGTTATTTAATTAGTCTACTAGTAAAACTTATGTTTGTATATGTACAATGAACCTCTGTATGAGCTGTTAAGTAGAAGGTCGATACGACATCTCAAAACGATGATCTTGTTTATTCGATTAAAAAGTCTATAGTCTTAAGATAAATCATTTATTGAAAGCAATCTTGATGGTATTTGGCCGTGGCTTTTTCAGTTTTGGAGATCATTGCTTCACGTCTATTCAATTGAGGATCAAGATATTGGTAGATTCATTGGCATGCCTATTGATGTAAGTCAGTAATATTTTTTATTGTAATTTATTCGTCATAATAATGATGGTTGAATACGGAAGTTCATTTTTATTTGCAGTTGTAAATGGAATTGATTCGATTTTAAATCAATTATCGGTTTCATATGCAAATAAAGCAAGAACAAAAATGTGTACAAGGCAAAATACGTAAGCAAGTATCTAGGCAATATACTGGATGTTACATTAAACTAAATGCGTTACATCCATCAAGTTCAACAACTTTTAATATGGGACCAACATTAAAATCGCAAAAAAAAGTACTGCTGTACCCATTGACGTAGAATACTATGGACGTCGGATCTAGTACAAAATTATCGAAAAAGTGTCCGAGACTAAACTACACAAACCTAAGTACGTGTAGTGATTTAAACCAAAAAAAAACATTGACAACGCTGAAATTCTTTTCCATCCCACTCCCCCACCAGGGCACGGCGCGCGCCGCGCGCCCGCGCGTGCTCGTAGCCGGCCGATCAAACGACGACTGTCGCTATTGGTTCCCTTTTTACGTTTTGGTGTTCTTTTGGTTCGGACACTTTTGAGCGCGGTCCTTACGTCCAGTAGTTGGTAAGTCAATGGCTGTATCATACATTTTTGTTTGTTCTTGTGTTTTGTTTTTCTATTTATTCTTTTAGTAAGAAGGAAGGTTTGAGTCAAGATGCTATTGACTTTTCGTGATTATCTATGGAACAACAACTTCTTTTCACGATTTTCTTTTCTGAGTCGGTTCCTTAGTAGAAGTTGTTTAGTTTGATGGTCTGAAGCACCTAAAGTATGAACCACATTTAATTTTACACTCTGTAATTTCTTAAAACTTTTTTAAATCTTTATAAGCTTTGTTAATCAAGATCTGCCCACAACCAGCCTACTATAGTAGGGACTTCAAAACGTGATGACGTAATATTTAATTAAATTATCACGGAGAGGTTTCGCTCTCGTATAATTACGCCATTAACTAGAACTCCTCTGATGCCACCAGGTCAACTGGCAACGAAGTGGCCCTACGCAATATTTGCACTAATCTAAGAGATTTATTAGGACATTTGGATTAACATGTAAAACTTTAATTGAATTACTCAATAGGTGTCTTTATTGATATACCTATCTTTTTTTAAATTAGTCAACACATTGTAATGTCCTTTTTGTCAAATATTTATTCAGCTCGTTTATAATGGTCCAAAAATGATTTTTAGGTAGATTAAAACGTAAGGACTCAGTTTAAAGATGGGTATTAATAAATTAGACAAATGTTACTAAAGTTTTAAAACAACGGTACGTTAAAAATTAATCACAAAAATAAATATCTTTGACATTGTCACAAAAATAAATATCTTTGACATTTTTTTTTATTCTATATATATATATATATTTTTTTATAGGGGCTTTTAACCCAGAGGTTATGCCAGCCCATCTTTGACATTGTCACACAAATTATCTAGTGACATTGAAAGCACCAGAATCTAGCCTGGACTTGCATTATGGTGACTAGACAACGATATAGAATACATATACAGATACAAATATCCATGATTCGGGTACAAATATTCATATTCATCATACAAATATTTGTCCTTTACAGGACCCTCAGCAGGCAGGATCACTACCGACTGTGCTATCGGGCCGTCAAAAAATGAATCACTAGAGTCATGTTTAAGCTACTACCATGCTAACTATTATTGCATCCTTATTTCATCTATAGCCAGAACCAGAACTGAGTTAGATCCATACTTTTTTCCCGTTTTTCTTATACCAGTATAGCATCAGCATATGCTCACGACTATATTCCCCGAGGACCCCCTCGGGTATATTCAGTCAGATATATTCTGAAACCTCAGAACATCCACGTTTCACCAGTAGTACCGAAACTCTGTCCAGTCTTATACCGTCTATTATTATTATCCTATCAACCAATTTTCTTACTATCTTGGTTTTATGAGAGTAGAGTATTACAATACTTACAAGTAAGTTCAATAAATTATAACTTCTAAACTATTGATTTTCGCGGAACTAATGTTTATTCCAAATGAGTTTTGTCAAAGTTATTGAAATAGGTATAATTACAAATGAAGATGTCGTACTGAGCCCCCGATATGTCCGGCGCACCCTCTTGGGTAATCAGCAAGCCTCTGACGCTGATTGGCAAATGTCTTCACCACGATGCCAAGACGATTGACAATACCATCGACTCGATGAAAGAAAAATGAATGTCGTAAATACTACTTAACTTCCAATGCTTGTTCACACAGCCAAAAATAGTTATTGAAGCTCTAAGAGTCATACATACCAATTTAACTTGAACGCGCAAATTATGATTTAGATAATTGAAAGAGAAAAAGCACCGTGAGTCAAAGGTCACGTTTGATTGGATGTAACAGATTCGGTAGGTGTCAAAATGATTGACTACCGCCGTAGGAGGGCGCCAAAAGCCTTCATAACGCTTTATTGCTCTGTTATGAATGTAATGACAGTCATTGTCACGATGATAGTGTGCGAAAAAATATCAACGCATACGAAACTGATCTTTATTACTTTTAACATTGGCGTGATTTTGATTGAGGTCTGTATTATTCTGTGACATAACGCACCTTAACTTGAAGGGGCTGGGTAAAGTTAGCACAAATGGAGCTAAAAGCTTATGTAATTAATTAAATTTCGTAAAAAGTAGGTACTTGACTATCTTTGAAAGTACATTAGACTCCTCAAGTAAAACATTAGTATTAGTAGAATAATATCAACTCTCATGGCAACTAGATAAGGTTGCAAAGTCCAATTAAGTGTTAAGCTTGATGCAGTCAATTTTAAGAGTTGAAGTTTTTAGACGATTCCATTGAAGGTAATTGAATCACTGATAACTTTTATGATTGACTGATCATACTACTTTGTTCAGTGACTACTGATAAGTTTATGGTAAACTTAAATGCGAAAATAATACATGAACTTCGGTAAATTAGTATAAATAAAAATTCCACTTTTAATACCAACGTTCCATCAGCTGATTGTATTTAGTGGGGATGGTAAAATTTTTTTTTGTCAATATTTATTATGTTCCTCAGGAAAAGTTGTTCAGTATCTTGAGTACACACGGTGACAGATCAACCTACCTATAGTTGAGCTCTATGTTCATGGGCATAGAGTTCAACTATAGGTAGGTTGATGTGTCGCCGTGTGTACAATCACCCTTTAAAGTAAAGCAATAATGTCTTTTTTTCACCATTTCGAACAAAATAATGAGAAGGTAACCGCTTTGACAAACATTTGATAAATAAGGTACCTATTGCAATACAAGCGACAATAGCAAACACATCTTAAACAATTTTATACGGAAGTAATTTTTAGAAGAAATAACCTTTTTTGCCGTGAAGTATCACAAACGTTTTCCTTGTTTAAATTGTAAATCCAAGGAACCATGGTTGTCAATCATAGAACCACTGTCCGTGAAAATGTTTAAGAGGATATATTTCGGATAGCGCGCTCCATACAAACGTACTATGGTGATATTTTCAATACTAACCAATTAAAGTCTATGAAATTTTTCAGAATCAATCTTAAAACAAATTTCTTTTGCTTGTGTAGAGTCCGATTTTCGTTAAAATGTATAGTTTTAAAGTTACAGTGCCTCAAAGATTTCCATAAAAATCATAAATTAATCCTAGCATTGAAACTGTATATATTAACGAAAATCTGACTCCATACAAGCATAGATATTTGTTTCAAGATTGTTTCAGCAAAATTTCATTGACTTTAATTGGTTAGTATTGAAAATATCACCATAGTACGTTTGTATAGAGCGCGCTCCGAATTATATCCCCTTAAGGATAATACTATATGTTTTGAATAAATTAATTTCCCTTAATGCAGAAACTATGCAAAATGTGTAAGGTCGTTTTACTTTGTTTTGAGTAAAACGTTTTTTTCCTAGACTCAGTTGTTAAGTTATATTTAGCTGTTTCCAGAAAGGTAAAGGCAACTTTAGATCGTAAGACATCTGTAGATATTAAAATATTTAGTTTAATTCGTAATATAGTTAGGAGTTTTTTCATAAGAAGAAAAACGAGTGCGAGTTGGACTCGCAACGAAGGTTCCGTAACACCACATTCCAAACCAAAATTGTTTCCTCCGGGTCCTTAGCATGAGCTCGACTCACCTTGTGCGTTTTTATAATTTATTGTTTTACTTTAGAGTTTACACTATAATCATACCAAGTATAACGCTTGCATGTTACCGTACAAAAACAAAAAACGTTGATTAAAATTAGTTTCTTGTATCCCCTTAGTTATCATGTGGAGGAGCCACCAAAGCGTTTAAGGCTCGCTTTTGGAATCCCTGTTAATTTTCTTTAACTGATATCTATTGCATTGACACATTGAAATGTACACACGGCGACACATCAAGCTAAACAAAACCAAAATAAGCTGGCCGCGCGTAGCTCGAGTAACGTTTAACGTCGCGCGGTCAGCTTATATCGGTTTTGTATAGCTTGATGTGTCGCCGTGTGTACATAGTAATAAAGTTACTAATCATACATGATGATATTAAAAATGAATTTTACTTTATACAGGGTCCTTCTTAATATGCTGACACTTTTTTAAGGGGATGACCAGACCATCATACTGAACAACTTTCTCTTTGTGACCAACATCCAAATAGCGAAAAAAAAACAACTGTCCCATACATTTGGCTCGAGTAGGTTTGCAGTTTTGTATAGAAAAGCTGATTTATTTTTTCGCGATTTCGATGTTGGTGCCATAGAGAAAGTTGTTCAGTTTGATCATTTGATCATCCTCTTAAAAAGGTGTCGGCATATTAAGAAGGACCCTGTATGAAACAATTTGAACTAAAAATATTAAACTATAAAATGACCATCATTAAACATATAAACAGATAAACATTTCACGCTACATGAGCAGTTATGAAGGAAGCGAATAAAACATCGCCTCAAGGGAGACGTTATGAGTTAACATTCACCTTGAGGTAAATCATTGCATGCTCTTCGCTGCTTGGATTTGGCCCATCGAACTGAATGGGCTTGTAATATACTACGTGACTCATATTTACAACTTTTTTATCAATTTTTATCAGAGTGACAGATTACTAATTATTTTTCAGAATTTACGTTCAAACGAAATGTTTCATGAATACTTTCTACTGGTAAATATTCATAATTTATTGCAGAAATTAATTAATATTCTACTAATTTAGTATTTTAAAAACCATGTAAATATAGACATTAATTTTACTATAATTATTGCGAATCTTTTGTCAAAATTATTTCAAAAACTTATTTTATTTATCACTTAACCTAACCTAACATGAAATAATCTTTATAATTATTATATTGGTGTGCTTTGTTTATTATTAATTTATGATTCTATTATTGATGATGCGAGAAATTCACACACCAATTCCCGATTAATTAATTTAATAGTTAACTTTATCACTATTTTGTAGTTACTATTTCTATTGTTTATTTATTAATTATGTTAATAAAAAGGAATCCTTTACTTTTTTCACAGTTTGGTAATTAAAGGCTGTTCTCATCAGTTGCGTAGTATATGAACACCACCTAATACCAAACCAGTTTTAATCTTGAATACCTCCTTTAGTGGACGTACAGTTAACATCAAAAGTAAATGATAGTGTTAAATCTCACTGATGACGATGATGATTACACAATTCTTCTTCAAACTCTCCAGATCCTTTCCTTTCTTTCAATCGAACCAAAATATATTATACAAAGTTACAAGAAATGATTAGAAAATCTTAAGGCATTTCTCTAGAATTGTAAAAGAATGACAGCTCTGTGATTCATCACAGATTTTTTATTCTAAGCTTTTACTTTTTTCGACTTATTACGCAAACTCGATAACCTTTGAGCTAATTTCGAAAATTTAGGTATTTTTAATCGGGTAATGTGTGGTGGGCACTATTCCACACCACCGCTGTAACTCCTGTAAACCTGGTTCAACAGCGGCGACCATTTACAAAACTAGACAATGAAGTTCAGCAAGCCCGGTTGATGACTCTAATCCTTTGACTACTTATATGTGAACTGGTTACGCATGTAATTCTACTAACAAACATTTCTGCCACTTTTTGAGGGGGGCGAGGTAACATGAAATCCGCAACTTTGGATTTTATTCCCCATAACTTTAGATTCTAATTTTGAATTTTAAAAATCATGAAAAATAGTCTCGTGTGAACCCCAAACGTTCTAAGTTCGAAGTTATTATTTCGCAATTATAGGCTGTCTCGTTTAGTGATAAGGTGTAAAATTGAATGTAAATGCACAAGATCAATTGTGCTTATACCGTGACAGAGGGGAAATGCTACCGCAAGGCTAGTCTTATAATAATTAGTCAAAGCTCTAATCTGTCTTGGAACCCGCAATGAGCTTAATCAAAGAAGACAGGAGGAGTAGGAAAAACAAATATTCGACTTCTTTCCATTGCAAACGGGAGACAGTATAAGAAAAAACATGGCTATTTATGGCAGAGTTGAAAAACCTACACAAAAGATCCAAAAAAAAGACTACAAAAACAAAAGAGGAACCTAACATTGTACTAAAACGATGACTTATTTTGCTTCCAGTAATATGTATGGTAAAAACATCTGACGCACGGAAGTTATCCCTAATAGTTAGGTATGTCGAATATGGGACAGTCTTCAAGTTTTACATTAAATCTTTAACAATCGCGAAAAATAAAACAGCTTCCCAGCGTCCCATTCATTTAGCTCGAGAAGGTTTGCAGTTTTGTATAGAACAGCAGATTTTTTTCTCGATTTCGATGTTGGTGCCATGGAGAAAGTTGTTCAGTTTGACGGTCTGATCATCCCCATAAAAAAGTGTTAGCATATTAAGAAGGGCCATATACAACGTGTTAATGAATTAACGCAAAACTAGAAAGTAGTTTGTTTAGAATCGAGAGTAGAATCGAATGAACATGGTTTCAACATAGGTAATTTTTATCAAAATGTTAAATAATTTGTTTGTAAAAATGTAAAATTTACTGAACTCGATCTCAAACCACCGCTCGGGCACTCTCACCCTACTTACTACGATAACAAGATTCTTAAATTGTATCCACGAACACGTAAGCGCTTTCATTCATTGCTGAAATGATAAGAAATCATTTTTGCCTCAAAACTTAAAATGCCAATGACTTTAAATTTTAACTATCAAAATAATGAAATTATTGTTTCAGTCGAATTATTTTGTTATAAATCAGTTGGGGTGTATGAGGTTTTGCGCTTATTCATTAACACGTTGTTTAGGTATTATGACCAATAAGAATTGGCCCGACTTTGTGTTGCATATCTATTGAGGATTGGAGGAGGAACAGGATAGGTGCCCGTCGCCTAGTAGAGGGACACTGATACTGGATTGATTACTACCTAATATACAAGGTGTTACAAAAATACACATAAACATTTAAGAGGGTGGTTTAGACCATGAATCTGAACAACTTTCACTATTGAGCCAACATCGAAATCGCGACTTGAATATTGTAAAACCTTATAAACATGAGACCTTTGAGCAAGACGAAAGACGAGTAACGAAAAGATGTAAAAAATGTATACACCTTAGTATTGTTCCACGTCGTAATACTAAGGTGTATACATCTTTTCCTTGCTGACTGTACACGACCAAGACGAGTAGTCTACGAAGTAAATAAGGAAGTTAAACCAGAGCACTTTATTGCATCGTGTTTGAAACATTTTTCTTTGTGGTGAAAATAAAGGGCAAACCGTTTACACAGCACATGGTATCAAGGATAAAAAACAATATTGACATTTTGAGTTTCTTGTTTGGTGACTGGGAGTCTAGGACTATCACCGTTTGAAAACACGGAAGCTTTCCCATTATTAATCCTTCAAGCTCTTTTATACCAGCCACAATACATAAACAATTTTTATCGGGGCACACATTTCTCACTACCTGTCCCTGACGAGTTTAAAACTTAATTTGGTTTCTCGAAAACGGCTCTAGAGATTTGAACAAAATTGTGTATTTAGAGAATGTTTTACTTTTAAAGTTTATCTAGATAGGTGTCTTCACTGAGACAATCCTTTATCACACAAAAACAACCCCGAGAGAAGCTGGGTCGCCCAGGTAGGTACTATCTACATTAATAAAACTGACTTCAAAACTTAAAAAATCCTTCAGAACGAAAAAATATACACCCAAATTGGTTATGAAATGCCGAAATGCAGATATGCATCTATCTACTGCTGATTTGACTTCCAAAATCGCACCCATGAAGTATGATTTTTGAAAGTCAAATCATCAGTAGAAAGATGAATATCTCGATGCGAATCAGTTTCAAAAATCGCACTCCAGGATAAGAAAAATTCATAACACGCACGTGCATAACCATGGTGAAAATGATAATATATTTATCTATCTGTAGATAGTGGCGTTATACAAATTTTCTAGGGCACAATGTGATTCATTCAAAACAATCCTACGCACTATTAAATCTAATTCACTCCAGTAGAAGCAACATGTTTAATATTCAGTTACTCATTCAGTTCACGAGCGCTACTATTACTTGATTCATTCAAAGTATTTCAAAAATTAGCGTTGGTGTCTTTGATGTCACTTTTTTGGTTCATAATTGTTATCAAAATGGCTGTCATTAGTTTTTAAGGTTACGGTATGTAGGTAATCAATAATGAGTAGTGAGACATAGGTTAAGTCCGCAAGTAATCCTAAAGCGGTTTTGCTAGTTGATGAATCGCACCGTTATTATAGCGAAGTTTCTGATCACCCGGAAAGATAATATAGCCGTGACCGATGGTATCTTTACTATTTTAAAACTGTAACAGAAGTGTGTCTGTACATTGAAGATATTTACATGAAAAGGATTACGATATGGTTTTTAGGTATCCTGGACTCCAAATCAACCTTTTTTAGAATTTTTGTCTGTCTGTTTGTTGGTTCGTTTGTTTGTGTGTTTGTAACAGCATCACGCATAAACTACTGAACCGATTTTGATGAAACTTTTTCTGTTTGATAACTTATGATCTGACTTAAAATCTGGAATATAATTTGTGCAGACGAAGTCGCGGGTAAACTCTAGTACTATTATAAAACTGTAACAGAAGTGTGTCCGTATATTGAAGATATTTCCATGAAAAAGATTACGATATGGTTTTTAGGTATCCCGGACTCCAAATCAACCTTTTTTAGAATTTTTGTCTGTCTGTTTGTTGATTCGTTTGTTTATGTGTTTGTAACAGCATCATGCATAAACTACTGAACCGATTTTGATGAAACTTTTTCTGTTTGATAACTTATGATCTGACTTATAATCTGGAATATAATTTGTGCAGACGAAGTCGCGGGTAAACTGTAACAGAAGTGTGTCTGTATATTGAAGATATTTCCATGAAAAAGATTACGATATGGTTTTTAGGTATCCCGGACTCCAAATCAACCTTTTTTAGAATTTTTGTCTGTCTGTTTGTTGGTTCGTTTGTTTGTGTGTTTGTAACAGCATCACGCATAAACTACTGAACCGATTTTGATGAAACTTTTTCTGTTTGATAACTTATGATCAGACTTAAAATCTGGAATATAATTTGTGCGGACGAAGTCGCGGGTAAACTCTAGTACTATTATAAAACTGTAACAGAAGTGTGTCTGTATATTGAAGATATTTCCATGAAAAAGATTACGATATGGTTTTTAGGTATCTCGGACTCCAAAACAACCTTTTTTAATGAAATCGCGGGTAAACTGTAGTGCATTATGTAAGTACATGGCATATACGTTACAAGTTAATCGCTGTTTCTATCATAATACCAATATAATAAAACCTCTTTGTAAATATTTAATGAAGCCCAAATATCTAAGCAATTTTTAAAAAAACATTTTCTATTCTTCCTCACTACCTTACCGCTGAAAATGTTTAGTATTCTAAATTGGTTCCAAAGTTCCACGTGACGTAAGTCAGGTAGTCAACTATCAATACTACGACGATCTTTTAAAAATGTTTTCTGTTGATTTTTTTGTCACTAAATGGTAACGGTTGCACATTAAAAGTCGCATTCATAATTACTTCCCACCCCTCCTAACAAAACTCCGTGAAGTAACTGGGCTATACAAGTTATCTAATAATACAATTGCTGAACTTACAAAAATTGTTACAAAAGATTCTAAGCACAAATGTTGATTCAGCAACAAAAGCCGTAAAATTCATCCTGTATAATAAAACCTCTTTGTAAATATTTAATGAAGCCCAAATATCTAAGCAATTTTTAAAAAAACGTTTTCTATTCTTCCTCACTACTTTACCGCTGAAAATGTTTAGTATTCTAAATTGGTTCCAAAGTTCCACGTGACCTAAGTCAGGTAGTCAACTATCAATACTAGATCGATCTAAATATGACGATCATTTAAATATGTTTTCTGTTGATTTTTTTGTCAATAAATGGTAACGGTTGCACATTAAAAGTCGCATTCATAATTACTTCCCACCCCTCCTAACAAAACTCCGTGAAGTAACTGGGCTATACAAGTTATCTACACTAATATTATAAAGAGGAAAGATTTGTACCTATTTTTGTATGTTTGTAATGAATAGGCTCAAAAAGTACTGGGCCGATTAAAAAAATTCTTTCACCAATAGAATGCTACATTCTTCCAATTTGACATAGGCTACATTTCATTTTGAAAAAAATTAGGGATCCTTGGTAAAATAGACAATTGTCTACCCCGTGCGAAGCCGGGACGGGCTGCTAGTCTAATAATACAATTGCTGAACCTACAAAAATTTTTACAAAAGATTCTAAGCACAAATGTTGATTCAGCAACAAAAGCCGTAAAAACAATTTTATTACAACGTAAATATTTATTACGATTTGTTCATTCGCTACCATACACGCATTCAGATAAAACTACCAGTTAAAACACCGTAACAAAACGTACCTATTGGTTTATTTAAAAAGGTACAATTTTCAATTTACAACAAATAATAAACACTAGGTATAAAGTTTAACGATTGATATTTCTAAACGCAATTTATTACGGTGTTGATTTTGAAATAATTTCGGTTTTTAATTTTTACTTTATAGACAAGTTTCGTAATTATGCATTAAACTTTGAAGTGGGGTTTTGTAAAGTTTTCTGTTCAATAGTTGGGCAAGATCATTTTGCGTTATCGTTTCTAGGAACATGACGTATGTAGTTTTATGAAAGGGGGTAAACGTGAATAGTTATTATTCAAAATAAAACCTACAATAACATGGATAATTACTTAGTGATATAAGGAAAACTATAAGACTGTTCCTGTTAAGAGGAAAATTTTATTCGGCTGCAACAGTATAAATAAATAAGCTCACATTCTTTTATTCACGAAATTTAAACTACTCAGAAAATTTAATCCGCAACATAGGCTTCGTCACACCAGAATCGCATTATATTTTATATCAATTGCAAACTTCATCAAAACATAACTGACTAAACAAAAGGCCTGCGCAACCAGGCTCAAAAGACCCAATTAAGTATCAGTATACATGGTGTTACAAAAGTAAAAATATATATTTAAAACTTTTAAGGGGATATAATTCGGAGCGCGCTCCATACAAACGTACTATGGTTATATTTTCAATGCTAAGCAATTAAACTCGATGAAATTTTGCTGAAACAATCTTGAAACAAAAATCTATGCTTGTATGGAGTCAGATTTTCGTTAAAATATACAGTTTCAATGTTAGGATTAATTTAAGATTTGTATGGAAATCTTTGAGGCACTGTAATTGTAAAACTAAACATTTTAACGAAAATCTGACTCTATGCAAGAATATTTGATTTTAGATTGATTCTGAAAAATTTCATTAAGTTTAATTGGTTAGTATTGAAAATATCACCATAGTACGTTTGTATGGAGCGCGCTTCGAATTATATCCTCTTAAGGGGGCTGTTTAGACCATAAAACTGAAAAACTTTCACTATGGGACAAAAATCTAAATTGCGAAAAAAAACAGCTGTAACAGTATGGAACATCCGATTTTTTTTCGTGTTTCGATATTGGTCCTACAGTGAAAGTTGTTCAGTTTGGTGGTCTAAACCACCCCCTGACATTTTTATTTGTATTTTTGTAACACCTTGTATTAGTTAGGATATTAATTTAAGGTCTTATACACATTTTCCATCAACAGTTTTTCACAAATAAAATAATGTTCTATGATCCAATAGACAGATTGTTTCTAACATTATTCACTTGAATAGTTATTTCTAAACCCTTTTACTGTTTGGTCGGTTGAAGAAAGTTATATTTATTGCTAATTGCTTTACTTTATCGCATTTGATAAATAATGTTTTATTAAAATTGAATACGTAGAAATTGCTTGCATGAAAATAATTGAAATTACGTAGTAATTTTCTCTTCTATAATACACTAGGCAGTTTCTTTGCTTATAATTTATCGACCACCTCATTTTGTTCTATGGATCTTGTGGGTCGTACCCATGATTATTTTGCAGCATTTTATGACTAAAAACATTTACTTTAGCTATTGTATGACATCATCCGTACATGTTTTTGGAAGCATCTTTTAAAATTGCATGGTGGTAATTAAATACTTCTGTATCTATATTAAAAAGACATTGTATTTTGAAGGTTGTGTTACATTATTTCATACATTCATTCATAATCCATGCACGCATAATCAGGAAAAGAAAGTGTGTAACCCTAATTATCGGGATTTATTATTTCCCTATTGGTAAACTGTTATTAAACGGTCCAATAGCGCAGATTTATGTACCCACGCATTTCGCGTTATATGAAACATACTATTTTCACTAAAGGTTCATTAAAACACGCTCGTTACCAAAGTTGATGTCTAGGAGTTCTTTGGACTCCAATTTATTTAAAAAATTAGCCGCAACTTTGTATGCGCAGACTACTGAAAAACAATGTCGTATTTTTGCAAACATCAAATTCGCAGATCAGCCGCCAACGATGAAATACACCACTAGTTTTTAATTACTACCTAATACCATTTTAAGAGTTTAATCAGATAAAGAATTTAAACAACTTTCTGGCTGATGTGTGTGTGGTTCCAAAAATAATCTAGGTTTTTGACCCATAATCCGTTTTTTGTTTGTTTGGTTTGATGGTCTGAAGCACCCTATTCGATATACAGGGTTCAATTTAATATGCTGACTGTATTTTAAGAGGATGATCAGACCGTCAAACTGAACAACTTTCTCTATGGGACCAATGTCGAAATCGCGAAAAAAATATCTGCTGTCCCATACAATTGGGACGAGAAAGATTTCAGTTTAGTATGGAACAGCAGATTTTTTTCGCGATTTCGACATTGGTCCCATAGAGAAAGTTGTTCAGTTTGACGGTCTGATCATACCCTTAAAAAAGTGTCAGCATATTAAGAAGGACGCATACAATTTTACACCTGTATATTTTATTTCATTCTCAATTTATCACTTATTAGACACAATTGAGAGATATTTTTTTTAACCCAGACACGTAATGTTTACAGTTTTTATAATAGGTACAAAATATGTTAATACTTAAAACGAATTAGCATAGAGCTAACACTAAATTTTGGATAGTTTGTTCCAGTAAATTTTTAGACAGCTGAAAGTTGAGTGCAATTTTAAAGCAGTTAGGTGCAATTTCGTTTGCTCTTTTGGAATGCAGTTGTTATGGTTGTTTGTTTCACTTTTACTTTTATGTTATTCATAAAAATTCAGTATAAATGTTTCCGTAAACAAAGAGCTCATTAACAATTTGAACATGTCAAACCTGTTTTCATTCTGCATTCTCATTTTATGGATCAATGCTAAATAGGTACAGATTTATTCCTGTATTATTCCTGTTATTCCTGTTTTCCTAGTAAGTTATCAAACGAGACGGTAAGTGAATGGTTACTATGCTTACTGTCAAACCAGATGTCCTGGGTACAAATGGATTCAGGAACGAGTCATTGATTATACAACGTGTTAATGAATTAACACAAAACTAGAAAGTAGTTTGTTTAGAATCGAGAGCAGAATCGAATTGTCATGGTTTCAACATAGGTAATTTTTTTCAAAATATTTTACAATTTGATTTTAAAATTTACTGAATTAGATCTCAACCCACCGCTCGGGCACTCTCAGCCTATTTACTACAAAAACAAGATTCTTAAAATGTATCCATGAGCACGTTAGCGCTTTCATTCATTGCTGAAAAGATAACAATTAATTTTTGCCTCAAAACTTAAAATGTGAATAACTTAAAATTTTTTGTATAAAATAATTAAATTATTGTTTCAATCTAATTATTTTGTTATAAATCAGTTGGTATGAGGTTTTGCGCTTATTGATTAACACGTTGTATAATGTGTTTCTGTCGTGATAGTTCCAATTCCATAATAAAAAGCCATGCAGCTTTCGTCTGGGATCTGAATAATATAGAGCAAGTAACGACAGTTCGATATTTTATTTGTAATATTTATTTGTATGAGAATAAAGTTCAGAAGTGTTTATGAACTCTAGTCACCTATGTGTCTGTGAGCGTTATTTATCTTCCTGAAATAAAAGGACCTCGGTCGACGATCGTGCTGGGTTGCCTACCTCAGACCTTTAAACAAAATAAATTGAATGGATGGGCCCTTAAGCGAACATTTCATACGAGATTAAAAAGTGACAAATAATTCGGTCACCGATTAATTTTGATGTTAGCAAATGTATCTTTTACTTTTTAACTCTCTTTTAAGATATTTTAGGTCAATTAATGCGTAGGAGACCACTATTCAACAATGACTTGCGGTCCCTGACACATTAATTGACCTAAAATATCTTAAAAGAGAGTTAAAAAGTAATACATAAATTTGCTTATATAAAAATAATAGGTGACCGAATTGTTTTTCACTTTTTAAATGTTTGTTTTAATTTAATGTTATTTCGTAATTTTAAAGACCGTCCGTTGTACCTTTCCCATTCTTGTTTTTAAATTGTATTTTTCTATTCTTGGTGTGCAAATAAAGAATATTTATCTTATCTTATCTTAAAGTTACTTGAAAACTGCTGAACCAATCTTCATGAAACAAAGCTTAGAACACTCTCGCACAAATTAGCTTTCTGTTAAAAAAACCGCATCGAAATCGGTCCGATTAGGAGCTACGATGCCACAGACAGACAGACCGACAGACTGACATTGGCGTCAAACTTATGACACCCCTCTTTTTGCATCGGAGGTTAAAAATAAGCTGAAACAATTGCCAGTCAATATTGCCTTTACTTTGACGAAAAGTCAGATATACTTCAAATACGTACCGAGATGGCAGACCAAGTGCACGCTAGCAGCGGCGGGGCGGCGCCTAGTTTTTGTGCTTCAACTACATGTGCTTTGGGCTTATCCATTTTACTTTGATCGAAGCCTCATACCAGTTTCGAGTCTCGCACTTGTTTTTAACAACACATTACTTATTTTGAGACTTGTTACGATGCACAGATGTTTTTAATAATGAACAGGAGCCAAGGTTGCCTCACTCGCTTCCACCGACAAATTAAATGTCATACACATTTCAAATAGCGCAAAATTGCACCAATTAACTGACGTAAAATGTAATTTGTTTGACGTTTAATACTAACTTACTTCCAATTGATATTGATTTGTGTTTTGGACTCAAAATTGTTTAGTTTACTTTTAATTATTATAATTAGTATTCGCTGTTTGCTTTTTTTACAGTTTTAGTTAAGCTAGTTAGGTTAGGTATAAAATCTGTGCTATATTTTTCTATTAATAATGAGGTTATAACGAATTAAAAATAAATAAACAAAATAATTTTTGACGGTAGTATCCATAAACCACACACACAGAATTTCCTAGTATCTATATTCTGCTAAAAATATTAATATAATTAAATTAAATAAATAAATTCTTTAAACATAATATAATTTATTGCGTATTACGTTTTTAATTAAGTTAGAGAAATTCTAAAAAAACAATATTATGCTGAATATTATTGAAAATTCTAAAATGTCTAATTACATGTCTAACGTATTAAATGCGATAATTTGAACATCCGATCGTAAATGGTTCAAAGTTTTCATAGCCAAATGGTGATGATAGATTCCTAGTCCATTTCAACCACAGCGACTTCATAGAAAAGCAGTCAGGTACGCTGGATATTTTGAAGTGCATAATTGTATAGGGTAAACACAGATGCACTATCTCGTCGTTTCCCTCCTATTTCTGATGGAACGGGAGACCGATACGATATGAAGTGGGGTCAGATGCAGTGGCTATAACCGGCAGACACACGGTTTGGGCGTGTCGATGATGTGTAAGACGCCTGAAGGAATTAGTTGCCTCTTATAATACCCGAATGGGTGTTTAGTCCATTATTATGCTGCATTAATATAACGTCGAAATTCGACGAAGAACCAAGGATGAAGACGTGGGTAAGTGGATCACAAAGTTGAAGATGAGATGAGCCGACGGCCGGTGAACCAAGGCAATATCAGAGTGGTGGACAAGAGAGGGACGGAGGTCAGTAGGCAGACCACCAGCATGTTGGTCTGATGACATTGTGAGGGTGACGGGTTCGCATTGGATCAGATTAACACTGGACCGTGAAGAAGAGCGCAATAAAACGGAGGCCTATGCCCAGCAATGGGTTGATGTGGGCTGATTTGATTGATTTGATTAAATACTTACGATAATGCTAGGCTAGAAAACTTGTTTGGCACTTTTGATGTATTCCATTGGTATCGCTGTATTAAGAAGATACTAATAAATCAATCAAAATAGCCGAAAAGATATTAGGTTAGGTTGCTTAATTATACGCGATTTCGAAAATTTTCAATCATCTAGATGGTTATCGTGTTCTCGTCATTTGCTTGATTCGAACTAGTAATACAAAATGCTTAGTTCTTGATGAGTTTGGGAAATTGATTGGTCTTAAAATAGATTTCTGACTTAATTAAATTTCGTGCAACAGACTGCCTATGTTTTGAAATATACTGGATATGTACTTCATTAGTGATTTATGAAATTGACTTGGCATTTTTTTCGGCCTTGAGAAACTGCCTATTAAGAAACTATCAATATTTTAACATAATAATGTAATTCAATTAAGAATTTCTACATACATAAATACACGACTGAATTCCCTTAAGGGGTGGTGAGAGTATTTATTACGAGTCCTAACAAATCGGTCAGATAATTTTGACATATTCACTTATTTCCGCATCTACAAGGTGTAACACCCTAGTAATATTTTAGAGGGGTGTTTTAGACCATCATACTAAAAAACGTGTACTATGGACTATGGAGACAACATCGACAAAGCTTGCCCATACATTTGAGTGGAGTAGTGATAGATACTGCTTGTATGAAGTAGTAGTTTTTATTCTCGATGTTGACTCCATAGCGACAGTTGTCCTGTTTGATGGTTTAATCCACCCCTTTAAATATCACTAGAGTGTATTGTTATACCCTGTATACTTAGCGTAGGTAGTCTGGTAAATATGACGTCATAGGTTGGGTTTGTGTGACCTTCAATGATAAAGAAAAGTAATGTCAACTATCACGTTTGCGAAAGCGTCTCTTGTAACTACCTATTTTTCTTGGAGCTTAAACATTGAATTAAGACGCACTGTTTGGGAGGTGCCTTAATGAATGAACATCGAGTAATAAAACTATTTCAATGATGATGTTTGTTAATGTAACATAAATTCTTCTTAATTATTTTGATGTAGGTAACCAAGAATTGTTCAAATTATTTGGAGTGGAAACAATTTTGTGTTAGGAAGTTGGAACTACAATAAAAGAATTAATTGCTCTATATTGTGACCATTGATCAAATAAGTACAATCATTACGACATCAAATGAACGCCTATTTACCAATGGAACACAACCTTATAGGATAAGCCTTTCAGCTATTTATTTTTTTAGATTCTTTCAGAGTTATCTTTGTAAAGCAACGATATTCTACACACATGGACTTACCACGTCATACAATAACAAAACTCAAAAATGGCACAATGTCACCTTAGTATGCTTCAGTTGTGCTCGGTCATACATTGCCGCTGACATTCCAGTCCTTTCAAATTTCGTCAATGTAAAACAATTAAGAAAACTATTGTCGTCCCGTTAACAGCGCGCAGATGCGATGTCATTGTTGTAGAGTCATAAACATCAAAGACTATAAGCATTACAATAATGCTGAGTCCTTTAAAGGAAAACGACATTTCCATCCTCTATACTACCTATCGGTTATCAGGCTATGCTTGAAGGTGCGCGTGCGCAACGGACGAACAGTTGATGTTCGCGCGTCGAGAGGAAGACACATCCGCTAGCCAACGCTAGCGCGCGCAGTGACTTTACAGTGATCGATAAATTTTACGAGTGCTTTGATAATAACATAACTTTGGAATCCCAGGAACGTGGGGTATATTTGAGGGGTGCGTTTGTGTTTTGTTTTTAAATGTTATGTTATTTTATGTGGATGTTTTTGAAGGCCATTTAGGTACAGATGATCGTCGTTTTACTTATAGAGTATGTTTTTGATAAATGTAATGGAAAAAAGTATGGATTATTATCTTAACTATTTAACAATCTTATGAATGGTGTTTATGTGTTTGGTATACATATAATACCATTCAACTAATAAAATCAACATATTATATTACTACAAAGATAAAAGTGACATGAATTTTTATGGAAACATAAAACCCTATAAATAGGTTAGGTGTTTTTCTGTTTTGTTTTTTCTATCCATTATGTTATTATTTTTAATTAAAATGTGTTTATTGAAAGTTATGTTCATCTTTTAATAATTTTTTCACATAAAGTGCTAATGTAAATAGTTATCATAACCACAGTACATTTTTGATATTTATAAACATTTTGTCAGTTTAACAAAAGCTTTGTAGAATCGTTGTTAATTATCGGTACATCGTAGAACTATTATCACGAAATGAAAAAGAACTAAAGCTTATATTACCCATATCATGATCATGCCAGCTTCAGTATCTGGCAGCCAAATCTCTCAATATACTTTGAAAATAAATACTTTGGTCTAACGCAGGTGACAGGCCGACCACGGCGTACCAATCAGCAAAAAAAACTCTACGGTACAATATAAAAAGTCAATATAAGCGGTCTTTTTCAACGAACAAAAAAGTTTTAAAGGACTGTCCCTTGTCTGTGTTTGCCCTTAAGGTCGCTTTTTGCTTTACTCTCAGCAGTTCATTATTATAATCTTTACTATACCTATATGGTAGTGTCTCGTATGTCATTGTTACACCGATAACGCTGTATATAATTACAGTCTTTAAGGTTTAAGAACAAATTATTTAACTATACGATTATTTACTACGAGTATGTCATAAAACAAAACAGCTTAATCAACTTAATGTATGAAAATTGTTTCAAAAAAATTATGCAACGGAAAAAATTACGGGAGGGTATTATAAACTTTCACTGCATAACTAAACGAATAAAAACGAATGCAAAATCGTTGTCCGTGACGAATATTTCAACTCGAATACTTCAAAATGTTACCATCTCTTCATTTGGTTTCATTATGTGGAAATGTCCAATTTTTTTACAATCGCACGTTACGTTTATCGATCCGTCATCATAATCATCCGCCTAAACAGTATCCCCCTTAATATGCTGACGGTTTTTAAGGAGATAATCAGACCTTTGAACTGAAGACCTTTCACTATGGGACCAACATGGAAATCGCGAAAAATAAAATTTGCAGTCCCATAAATTGTGGTCGCGCAGGGTTGCTCGATTTTATATAAAACAGCAGATATTTAGCGATTTCGTTGATGGTCCCTTAGAGAAAGTTGTTCAGTAGGAGGATACGTCGTTCTACAGAACATAGTAGGCCTGACCTCAAGGAAGTTGTACGGGAATTTAGTCCACGAAGCTTGCTAAATGCAAATAAGAATTCACATACGCATCAGAATTTCTTCTTCAGTGTGTACTCCATACACTCCTCGCGATGTTTTCTTTCACTGTTTAGGAGCAGCAGCTGTTAGCAGCAGTGTAACTTACGTACATGAGTAAGAAGAACTCATTGGTACGTAGTATGTCGTACTCATACCCGCATAAGATTGAGTGTACGTACGTACGTACGTTTCTGCAACGCCCCATCAAGACTCACCGATCCGTGCAAATAATTATGAAAAATCCAAAAGTATGTGTCGTACCCAAATTAAAATAAAAACGGTATTGAATTCTCTTGAAGGTAGTGTGAGAAATGATTATAAATGTAACTGCTTCTGTTTTAAAAATTACTTGTAACTCAAAATTTAACTAATCAATTCACAATTAGTTCAAAAGATCTGTGTTGAATTGTTGGTGTGAATGGTCGCCGGTGGGAAAATGTCCTAAAATAAATCCTACTAGAAATGTTCATGACTTTACAGTGAGCTCAAGGCCAACCTAGTACACTTCTAAAAAAAAATGTCTATTTTGGTCTCACTAGGCCAAGGAAGCGATGCGTACGAATTCTCAAATTTTACTACCACATTTTACGAAAAAGATTAATTAAATGTACTAGATTAGCTAATCCCACTCCTGAGCAACGCAATACAAACTAAGTTTGATATAAATCACCGTTTACTTAACATTTGCAAGTATTTTAGTTGCATTTATTTGTATATTTAACAACATTATTATTATCATAAGCGTTACTGTATAATTTAAAACGATAATGAATTTTAATTTAATTAATATTATAACACTAGTTTTTGCCCGCGACTTCGTACGCCTGGTGTTTGGAAAATCCCTTAAGGGCTCGATGTTCCAAAACTCCAATCTTAATCTTCTATAGAATATACAAGTTTCATGTTTCTATCTTCAGTTGTATAGGCTGTGCGTTGCAGACAACGGACAGATAGACAGATGGTCTGACAGATCAGTCAGTCACGGAACTATTTTATATGTACAGATTAATCGTTTTATGAATACGGTCCAGTCATTCTTTTAAAAATGAACATTACTGTATTTGACTCAGTGGTTTGTAAGGCACGTAATTTGATGGCGATTTACTTATTCGCGTATCCGCCCGGTAACACGACTCTCCATACTAATCGATGTGAACGAGCGCGTGGCTCGGTCATAATTTAGCCGTTTTCTTTGAAAAATGATAATATTTTTTATGAATTCTCAAAAATAAGAAAACCAAATCATTCTATGTTGTATTGTGAAGTATATTGTAAATTTTCATTTTCTTCAGATCAACAATGTAAGAGTAAAATGGTTACAACTGGGAAAAAAGGGGTGACATTACATACCTTTTTCTTCCGTTTTTTTAATTAAAATAGATTTTGAGAAAAACCAAATCACTTTACATGTCCCGTAGATTGTTTATTTTTGTTTTCAGCTTAAAAAGTGCCATATAGTTATTGTATAAAATGGTTACAAAGTTACCCAATTTTACGGAAAAATTTGGCGTTAGAGCCTTAAGATAGAACAGAGGCGGCTTGAAAATCGGCGGGTATCTGAGGATATCAGCATTTGACCACTTACTGGGAAGAGACATGTGTCTTAAAGCGAGATGTAAAGAGGCTGGTGATGATGATTTGACTCCAACAATCGTCTCTTCATTATTCAGATTTCCGCTATTAAATATGCATCCTCAAAAAAGCACATTAATTGATTAATTTCACCTCAAACATAATTGATCCAATGTAGCTAGAGGCGATAATAAAAACAGTTTTGTATGTATTAGCCAGCTTATAAAATATTTGCGGGAATCAATCATTCGATATCAGGTTTTAAAATCAATAAAGCAACTTTAAAGCAATAAACATCTCATGGGTGATTAAACAAACATATGCACAATTAATGTTTCGTTATATGTATGCAGTTATTCAACTCCAGGTGTTGAGTGCAGTTTCCTATCAAGATAATGACTTGATGAAGCGAAGAGTTTTTTCTTATGTAATATGGTCGTAATTATTTACTCGATAAATCTGAAAAAGAAAACTAGCGCCAGTCGGACTCCGAGCCGAATACAGGCCTGGTTTATTATTATTTGTTTTTTACTTTAGAGTATGCTCTATTATCACACCAAGTTTGAGGCAGTATTTACCTTTTTTTCGTTAGAGCAAAAACAGCTTTTGCTCTACACCACAAAGACCAAAGAAAAGATGGTTGGATTGTGTAAAATGACGGCTAAAAGAGACGAATGGAGGAAGACGACATATTGCGCCGACCCCAATTAATGGGATAAGGGCAGGAAGAAGAAGAAGTCGTTAGAGCAAAAACATGTCTTGTATTCATCATCATCATCTCAGCCGATAGACGTCCACTGCTGGATATAGGTCTCCCCCAAGGATCGTCATAACGACCGGTCCTGCGCTGCCCTCATCCAACGGGTTCCCGCCGCCTTCACCAGGTCGTCAGTCCACCGTTTGGGGGGCCTACCCACGCTGTGCTTTCCGGTACGCGGTCGCCATTCGAGAACTTTTCGGCCTCATCGGCCATCGGTTCTGCGAGCAATGTGCCCTGCCCACTACCACTTTAGTTTAGCAATACTTTGGGCTATGTCAGCTACTCTGGTTCTTCTACGGATCTCTTCATTTCTAATTCGATCTCGCAGGGAAACTCCGAGCATACTCCGAGCAACTTACAATACGAGGTTATCCAATTATGTCACAACACACAATAATGTTGTAAATCGCATGTGTCGCTTCAGGTATTATTATAAGTTTATTATTCTTTTTTTATTTTTATTTATAATTAATGGACTTTTTGCTTGTGCGTTAGCACCGCATTTTCGCCAATGTCAAGTAGTTTGTGGGAGTATCTATCCCAATCTCTGGGATTGTTTTTGATAAAGAACAAGAAGAGATTAAGGATTGCGGAGCCTCGTGGCAGGCAAAAACGCGACGCGCGAACAACACGCGAGACAAGTTCTCGGGTCAGAACCTGCAACGTGACTCCTTATTATAAGTTATTACAAAAAGATGTACGGAGATAAAGTACCTTTTTTGTTAGTTCTTGCTTTTTTGTTAGTCTCACGTTTTATGATTTTTTCATTGCATGGTAATAAAGGTTTTTATATGTCTACTGTCGGTCAGAACCGTTGACTGATAAAAAAAATATATTTTTTCACTCAATCTGATGATGATAATGTTGTATCAGAATAATTTAATAGCAATAAATAAGTTTTAAACAAGTATTAAAAACGACAATAAGAAATAATACATGTATAAGTCGTCAAAAAATGGTCTAAAAACTATTTAGGCTGAAATGAAATGAAGGTGTTACTAATACCAGCTGATTCGTTTTCATAAACTATGAATTTAGAGCAAGGTGTGTTTATATAGCTATTTACATATCGCAAGTAGGTAATGTACATTTAAGCACAACATACTACCATAGATATCACTTCTAAAGTAGCTAGGTAGTGACCTAGTCAGGCCTACCTACCCTTATTGCATCTATAGATACATTGTAACGTATAAGTATAGAATAAATTATGAATTGATTTGTAACAATGTTGCTGGCTAGCTGTATTAACAGTATGAGTAAAAATAAAAATCAACCGACCGACCGGTGAAAATACCGTTTGCTCTCAAATGGTAAAGGAAAACGTGAAACCAGCATATGTTGAAGAAGAAATTGTAATGCGTATAATGTGAAATTTACCAATCCGAATTAGGCACGCGTGGTGGACTAATTTTCATGTCTGCCTTCGAAATAAAATCTTCATATTTTTTCGGAATCGACGACGAAGCGCTCGCTTGCCTCGGTCCCTCATCCCCTAAAGTGAATCTTACAATTTTAAATTCGTATACGGAAATCTCAAAAATATGAGTAAGTAGGTACTATGGATTTTACAGAGATACGAATTATAAAGTGTGATATATTGAGAAATAGCACTTCTGGACTTGAAGCAAGGGGTAATTGTGACATAATTTCTCTACACTAATGATCTATTTAGGCCGGAAAGATAATTGTATTGCAAAGTTTTTGAATTATTCAAGTATCATCATGGTATAAATTAATGAAGTAAGAAGACTTTATGTTTTTGTGGCATACGGCACGTAGGTTTACATTTAAATAAGGGGAAACAATCGGTTAATTATATTATGAAGGTGATTCAGATTCAGATATAGCGATTCAAAATAGTTCTGTTTGGTCGACGTTGATTTGAGTTTATGAGTTATACTAGCGACCCGGCTTCGCACGGGTGCAATGCTGATACTAAATAGGTATATATACGTATAAACTTTCCTCTTGAATCACTCTATCTATTAAAAAAAACCGCATCAAAATCCGTTACGTAGTTTTAAAGATCTAAGCATACATAGAGACAGACAGACATTGGGAAGCGACTTTGTTTTATACTATGTAGTGATGATGTTGCTATGTACGTACGGCGACAGATCAACCTACCCATAGTTGAACCTTATGTCCATGAACATAGAGTTCAACTATGGGTAGGTTGATCTGTCGCCGTGTGTACCTTCTTATTCAATAGTGAAGTAGGTATATTCAAAGTCAATAGGTAGCTTGTCTTTTTTCTTTACGTTACTGCACTAGTTATTTATAAAACTTTGGGGTATTTTCAATAATAAACGAATTGTAGTCTTTTTAGACAAATAAACCTAAAGTGGCTAGCCTTTTACACGCAGTTAACGAGACATAAGAAAATTAAACCTTAGTTACCTCTTGAGATACCAATGGGAAGAAACAAGATGATAAACAAGTGGTGTAACAACCTTCGAAGGTAATTATAGGACAAGACGGCATCGAAAGTCCAAACGTACTCGTAGGTGGTTATTCTTCCGCCATGCCCCATATAGGTGCTGATGTGTAATAAATCACAGCATTAATGGATCTAATGTAATTAATGCGCAAGTGCAAGTAGTGTGAACTAGGATATATACATAGAAAGTTAATTATGTAAACATTATAATGGAGAAGACACGCGATGAGGTAGTGTGTGAACCTTGCATATTGAAAGTATTGGCGAAATATTTTTTAACGATTTAATTTTAAACAATAGAATAATATTTGGTTTTTTGTTACATTGCATTTTTTGTTTCTGACCAACCTGACGAAAGGGTCGTGAGTTTATGCATACATTTAATTTCACAATTTTGTCGCCTTTTTTTCCGTATTAGGATGAAAGAATGTAGAAATGACAACCGGCCAAGACGAGTTCACTACCCGTCACGCTTGACAAAGATTGGGGACTACCGACTAGTGTAAATATACGGATATACCTACTCGATATATTATTTCTGACTTCCTATTATAGGTATAGATAGGGTTCTTCTTGATATGCTGATACTTTTTAAGGGGATGGCCAGACCGCCAAACTGAACAACTTTTTCTACAGTCATGTATGGGACGGTTTTTTTTTTGCGGTTTTGGCTTTGGTCCTATAGAGAAAGTTGTTCTGTTTGACGGTCTGATCATCCACATAAAAAAGTGTCAGCATATTAAGAATGACCCTGTATAACGCTTGATTTCGAATGAGAAATTCCTCGAGGAATATAATTTATTGATCATCCTTATCATATGACATTTTATCTTTAAATCCGGGGTTGGTTATATTATTTTGATGGCAATGTGTCAACGTATTTCATATTTTGGAGTCATGCACAAGGCAAGTTTTGCCGCGAGCCACTGTTTTATTCGAGTGGTGTTTGAGCAGTTCTCGTTTGAGCTTGCCACGGGACTCCGCCATCTCTTCTCAACTGTGTTTTTGCTCAAAATATAATCCTTAAGATCCAAATAGTTTGTGGGAGATTCCTATATTCACATACAAAGTACTTGACACTGGAAGAAAGGTAGTGGTACCGCCCAAGCAAAAGTCAATTAATCTAGTAAATAATAAAAATTTACTATGGTTTTTACAGTTTAATTGCCAAACCCAATCAGTCCAATTTACCTGTATTTATACTGTGTAACCCAGACCGAAGTTTACGCAACCACAGCGTCTCTTATTTGTATTCAATAATGTTGAACAAACATGGGCAGTATGGAAACTACGCCCATGCATGGCCCTTTGAGCCTATCTCCCTGGCATCTGTTAAGTGTCGACAGGCCCTACTTCCTCGTTCTCTTTAAGGTATTGCTAGAAAGCATTTCACTTCATCCATTATGTTTCGACGTGATTCTAGTGCTTGTTAGTCATTCATTGAATTCGCTCCATAGTTCAGTAGATTCTATTAAATACATTTGATTAAATTATGGTGTTGGATAATTGATTTGATTTAGTAGTTATTAATGCTTTCTGTAAATGGAATTTCCAATGTTATGGTAGATTAGTATTTTTTTTCTCCTTTTGCAATGTTCGGAAAATTGCAAATTAGAATATCTTAAAAATTTAAAGATTCTACGATACTGTTCTAGTAAATCTTTACTATATAGTGTGTAAACTTAAATGCATTGTATATTTTAGGGGGTGTTTCAGACCATCAAACTGAAAAACTTTCACTGTGGGCTCAACAATGAAATCGCAGAAAGAAAAGTGTTGTTCTATAGAGAATGTCGCTGCTCCATTCAAATTTATTGGAACAGCGATTTTTTTTTTCGCGTTTCCAAGGACTCAGGATGATGGATAGAAGCATCCCCTAAAATAAGTACTTAACACGTTCATGGATAGTAACTGGCTATAGCAGTGATAAAAATAAAAGTAATATTGTGTCTCGTTCACTGTCCTCGAACGTGTTAAAGAATTTAAGTTTACACCCTGTATAATATTAACGATGTAATCGAGTAATGTCTTCAACAATCTGATGCAAAATTGAACGTCTAATTGAAACAAATATCATGTTACAAAGTATAAATCTAGCATTTTAGTAACACTAATCTCTCATATTAAACGTAACTTGACCGTTTAGGTCTATTAAGTTAGCGTACGAAGTAGCAGAAATCCGAGACGTAAATAATGAACGTGTTGTAATTCTGTAACTAAAAAATCTTACTAAAGATTTTGAATAAAGCATGTTTTTCATTCATTCGACCAATAATTTTATTGTTTTTACATAAACACTAGAAAATAACACGTAAGTAGTATCAATTAGTTACTACGATGATATACACAGGATCCATCTTAATATGCTAACGGTTTTTAAGGGCATGATAAGACAATCGTATTAAACAATTTTCTGTATAGGACCAAGGCCGAAATCACAGTAAAAAATCTGCTGTTTGTTCTGTACAGAACTGCAATCTTACTTGATGCAAATGTATAAGACAGGATGACAGGACAGCTTATTTTCTTTTCACAATTTCGATGTTGGTACCATAGAGAAAGTAGTTCAGATTGATAGTCTGATCATCCTCATAAAAAACTATCAGTATATTAAGGAGAACCCTTTATAGGTTATACTCTTGCCTGATTTCAGGTACAGTGGCGACATCTTGAACTTCGATCATATTGAGCTCTCATATAACATAGCAAATCTTCTCTGTGAAGATTCTCGAGCACTCGAGAATACTTTAGTCAAAAGGCATACTACATATCAAAACTTTTACATACATATTTACAGGAACTCCTTCCTATATCGTATCACCATTCTCAGTAAACACTTCATAAGCTTATACCTTAATGTCTTACAATTTAAGTACGCAGTATCATAGTCCTGCGAGAATTCGTTCTGATGAATCTTTCTCACCTCACCGCTAGGGTTTCAGTAACTGCCTTACAATTTATTACCTTATTAGAATCAACTTGTAATATCAATAGGAACCGCACCTGTTTATTGAACTATTAAAGGTGAGACCTTTTACTGGACATAGTTGCTCCATCTAATTCTAATGCTTCGTTCTACACCTCATTTCAGTTTCGTCACGGCTTGCTCTTCCCAGGGTTTCCTTTTAGAAATGTCTTCTGCATGTCGCAAGTGTGATAGAATATCTTTGGTTGTTTATTTTTCTTCAACTTGCGCAACGTAATCGGATATTGGTCAAATCAAATGTTAATGTAGGGATGACCTTCTGGCGTTGTTTATTTCTTAATCTGATATTCTATACTAGTAAAAGCGCATTATCTTAAGGTCACTTATGAATAAGATATGCTTTGATATTTAACACTGCATTTAATTACATTTTATTGTAGGTACAGTTTCTAACTAGGCTTCATATTAGTTATTCTATGCTACAACTGTCAGATGCAAATCTAAGCCATTAGTCTTCGTAGGTACCGAGATATTTTATTGTTATTTTATGAAATACAAATTCCTTGGATGTTCAATTGGATTCCCCGGTGTTCTCTAAGTTCGATCACGAACCTATTATTACCTATTCTTAGTAAGCAACTTAATGATTTAAATGCATTTCTGACATTATGGAATGAGTTAACTATCGGTTTAGTGGAATCGAAACCTACATATTTCGCAGAAAACTCAACTCGATTGTCATATTCCATTATGAAAATATGACTTCAAACGGTTCGCCTAAGGATATTCGTGACTACAACGTGTCATGGACAAATCAAACGTAGTAAAACCGCATCCACTCCAAATAATCTTTTGTAGGAATGTACTCCAGGATATAATTATGTCTAATTATGCATCATTAAGTATTATAATAGTCGTTTTCTTGTTATTATCAATAAATAGCAACTAATGAGGATGTTTGTATCCTATCAGTGTCATAGTAAATTAACTTCAAACGTTTATGGCAGCTGACAGCAGCTATGTTTTAGCATAATAGTTGTTATATTTACGTAATTTTCGCCATCTCATCTGCCCTGACACTATTTCGATTGTAGTCAAAGTCAGTAAAGTAACACGGGATTACTTAACCGGTTCAGTGTAACAGTTTGTTCTAATTCTTAAGTTGCGCACAGACTGCTCCGTGCACCATTATATGCTAATTGGAAGACGACACGCGAAATTGCTTAAACTTAGAAAGTACATTTTTGAACGTACATTTTACTTTGCGATGCATCTTAATGCAATATTCTTTATTGTATGCACGCTTCCTGCATGTCACAACGCTGATTAGACAAATTTAACGATACAATTATTTCGAAACATCGATTATGGAACATAATCGAATTAGGCGCTTTATTGCAATTTTACGCAACGGTGCCGGTGGAACCGCGTTCGTGTCGCGTGTATTTTGATTTGAGGGATCTTGCGTCAATAAGCATTATTTGGAGCGTGTTTCCATCCTTTCTATCGGTGCATTTGGAAACGAAGCATTTGACCAAAACTGAGATCGCGTTTGTAGAATAAGTCATTCTGTTGTGTAATAGTAAAATGAATAATGGACGCGCGTCGCATGCGAAGATGTGCATTGCACTGTCGACATTCGCGATAGTTAGGTACTTATGCGGCACCCGAACTGCGTACTTATTTTTTATTTAAGGCTTATTCACCCGGGAACACGACTTTCCATATTAATCGATGTGAACGAGCGCGTGGCGCCGGTCTGAATATTGTCGTTTTCCTTGAAAAATTTGGTAATTTTTTTTTAATTTTCAAGAAATAAGAAATCAAAATCATTCTTTGTTGTATTGTGAAGCATATTGTAAATTTTCATTTTCTTCCGATCAACAATGTAAGAGTAAAATGGTTACAACTTGAAAAAAGGGGTGACATTAGATTCCTTTTTCTTCAGTTTTATTAATTAAAATAGATTTCGAGAAAAACAAAATCGTCATGTCTTGTAGATTGTTCAGTTTTGTTTTCTGCTTAAAAAGAGTCATAGTTAATTTATAAAATGGTTACAAAGTTAAACAATGTTACGATAAAATCGGGCGGTAGAGCCTTAAGGATAGATTCAGCTGCAATTCGCAGGTGAAAGTTGAACAAAAACTGAATTTATTACATTTTGTGGTTTAGCAGTTTCACACATTCAGACGGTTTTCACAATTCAATCGTGATAGGTTTGTGATGAACTGCGGTCTACACCTACGTAATTCTATTATACGTAAACAGTTTCCTGCTAAATATTACGAAATTTAAAAGGTGCACAGTAATTTAAAAGGATGGATTACACGGGTCTTGCCCAACGTTCAAATACCGCGTAAATAATTTTCTTCTAATTATGGTGAGTGAAATGAGATGAGCTCAGCCGACAGTTAGCAATTAGGTATTGTACGTGCCCGTCGTGCTCGTGGGCTCGAGTTAAATAATAAACGTTCGTGACCACGTATGCCACACGTAACTTATGCTCTCTGACCTACTGAAGAACATCTTGTGTAACTGATATAGGTAACTAATCAAAAACATTTTGTTCTCATGACAATGACGGAGAAAACAATCGATGTTATCCAACCTGTCGATATCATCAATAGAGCTAAGGACCTAAAAATTCACACGTTACGGATATAATACCGTTGGTGCGCTCCATATAAACGAAGTCTGGTTTATTTTTTCAATAGTAACCAATTAAAAGTCAATGAAATTTTTCAGAAAAAAATTAGAAACTAATGCTATAAACTTGCCTTGCCTTGCTTGTATGTTGTCAGATTTTCGGTAAAATGTATAATGTTACAGTGCCTCAAAGATTTCCATACAAATCTTAAATTAATCTGAGAAAAAAATGCTACGTATACGTAGCCCGTCGTAGCTTATATACCACGTCTTGCGACGCGATACAGATTACGAGTGTTGCATCGGTATTTAAATTGTCTCGTACTTCACAATGAAGCTTCATTATGAAGTACGAGACAACTTAAATACTGGTGTTGCATCTAAAATTTCTCTAAGGAACATCGGTCGAAAACCGAGAAATTTCTCTTTTTTCGACCCATGTTCCATAAGTAAAGTTGTTTAGATTCATGGTCTGAATACACCCTTAAAGTTATGTTAGTAATAAAAAACTAGTGGTGTAAAATAACTAAAAACTAATAGTCACCCGTAATGTTTCAATAAATTGGAAAACAACAATAACGATATTCTTATTGTTTGCAAATGTTGTATAATTGTTTAGAAATAAAATCCAACTGAGAGCAGCGCTGGAGGCTCGGTACACTCTTAAAGTCATGAACACTTTAGTTATGTAACTAGATTTTGACTATTATCGTGTTTTATCGTTTATAGTGTCGTTTTATGACCGTCGTTCGCGTCTGCATGTTATGCAAGAGTGGTTTGACCGTGAACTCTACACGCTGCTGATGCCGCCGCCCCGTGCGCCCGCGCACACTGGTCTCGAAGTGAAGAAAAATTGACTTCGATATTTTTAACTTTTTTAAGTAATTTAATACATCATAAAAATTAACTGAAAAGAGAAAAACAAGCTCTATAATCACTAATCAGCTATAACAACTTTGTTTGAGCAAATATAATTTGATTCTTATTAGGTAGGTATCGCAAACGGGGACAACGAATATTTTTGGTTGGTTATTGATTGGTTTGTCCCCTCCTGCAATACGTACCTAATAAGAATGAAATTATATTTGCTCAAACAAAGTTGTTATAGCTGATTAGTGATTATAGAGCTTGTTTTTCTCTTTTCAGTTAATAGGTTTCTTATGCAGTCGGGTTTTTTGTTTATCTTAATAATTTAGTTAATTTCATACTTTTTAGTCTTGTGTCGAAACGAAAACATATAAGTACTATAATATTTATATATTTGGAATCGTCTAATTACTAGCTTTCATTTGATACCCATATTGTAATTTTTTTTTTTAAATTGTTTATTCCCTCTCTATTTTTAATTCGTAGTTGCCATCTTAAAATAATATACCTTATGTCACTTTCACGATTTTTACGAATCCAATGACACCTCACACGTTAAAATCCATCAAGCCGTTTAGGCTGTAGGCCGTGCCAAAGAAATAGACATACAAACATACATACATACATACGCTCGAAAAACATAACCCTCCTTCTGACGCAGTCGGGTAAAAAACAATTCTTGGGTAACATCGGTTTTATGGAACTTAAACCTGCGAGGGGTTCAAATTGTGCCTAGCCTGACATGGATTATACATTTAAGTTACTATAGCTCAATGCTTTAAAATTTGGTTGCCATCTGCAAGTTATAATTTCCTACAACGTTTGCATATCACACTCTTTAAATAAAGCTATAGTTTTAAAGATGTTGTATGATTTGGAAACAGGTACCTACGTTATTATGTTTCTTAGTAATTTACAGTATTTAATAAGATTATAACTAGCAAATGCGAAAACTTATCATTTAAAATTTAAATTGTGAACCATTAATTGTGATACTCTTATGTTTCTTAGCCTTATGGCACGATAACCGGGACGAGGTGGGATTTGGTTTTTATTGGAATATATTTTGGGAAAATCAGTCTATAAACTAATACATGAGCTATGCGTCTCAAATTAACCCATTTTCTCAGAAATGTGATAGTTGCTTACGTTTCATACAAAAATAAATCAAATTACTCGTAATATCTTTAAAACTGTAGCTTTATTTTAAAATTGTGCATTATAAACGTTGTAGGAAAATGATAAACAAAAAGCCAAAAAATTTTACGTTAACAATCCCTAAGTAAATTTTTCCTCATTTTGAGACCAGTGTGCCGCTGTGTGTTAGAGGCCTAATAATGTGAACCTTTTTAATTGATATCTTCCCGCTATTGTTTTTAACTATAATGCCATAACTATGTTTAGATATAATTGTAGCAAAAAGTTCAAGGATGTTATATTCATTAATAGAACTTAATTACATTTTACGGTGGTTTAATGTAGATGATTCGGTTTATATACATAATTATAATTGGAACGTAATTGAAACAGAATGGCAACTAAAAATCTATAAAATTGTAGATGAATGTTAAATGAGTATGAAAAAGATTGTATGGAGAAACATTTTGAAATTTGTTTGAGCGGCCAATAATAAAACTTACATAGGATTTTAGAGAACCTTTCAAAATACATTAAAAAACATCACATTCATTGCTAGGCCAGATTGGAGCTCTGCTATAGAGGTACAAATAACTTCTAGGGAATGAAAGAAATAGCTTTTTTGCGATAAAACCGCTTTGTTTTGTATCTTCTGTATTTCTTATGTATATTTTGCTGAGTAGGTAATATGTTTCGATTGATTGATTGAAAATGAGTTGATTCTTAAAGTTTTGGTTACTTTTTCATGAACCTTTAAAGTCCAATGCGAGCTAGGTCATAAGTGTTAATTACAATAGTTTTTATCTAGTACTATAATTAATTAAACAAAACTTTGATTGGTGGACGCGACTGTTAAAAAATTTAAATACCTTTACTCATACCCATTTGTCAACTCATTTCAACTACATTCTGTCTTCTTCTTTTAGTCGTGTCAGTAAGAGTAGAACCATGAGCAACAAATGTTATACGTAACGTTTCAAGTAAACTCTACCAAACTCAAAAATGGAAGAGGTCAATTTTGATGACGATTATTTTTCTTTTGGGCAGCAATCCCTGGTGTTAGAGTTTTTTTACGGCCTCTGACGTGGTTTTTATGTATCGACTACTACCACCACAGATAGTAGCCGGCGGCTTAACGTGACATCCGAAGCACGGAATCATCTTTATTTTCAGACAATCAGGTGATTCAGCCTGCACTGTCATAGCCAACTGGAGAATAATGCACAAAGTGACATATCACTGGGTGTCCCTCGTAGGAATCGAACCCACGACCCCCGCGTCAAGTGCCCAATACTCTTAACCATTAGACTACGGAGGCAGTTACCTTGCAACCTTACCATTGCATTGAAAATATGCAGCGCTGCAGATGCGGTAGATATTGTTACTGCTAAACAGCCTGATATGTAGGCATTCTAACAACTAACAGATGAAGAATTGAAACCTCTGACATTGAATTCTAATTAATTTTTTATCTCGCCTTCTTGGAATAGCCTTAAAAACTTTACACGACCAAAAACATATTTAAGGAGAGGAAAGATTCTAAGATGTACACAAGAGTATAATTACTTCCTGGTTTGTTTCTTCGTTATTAATTATTCTATGATACACATTTGAGTAAAGACAATGGCTTGTTTAAAAAAACAATAACTAGTTCTACGATATGTATAATTGTTCCACAATGTAGTTATCATAGACAACGGCTGTAAGGAATGCATGTTGGTATTTACTAGCTAGACACAGAAAAAAAAACCTATTTGGATTTTAAATCAGTTGCATTAGAAATAAATTTTTTTTAATGATAATTTATAGTTGTCATTATAACTATAACTTTATCTTACTCAATCGTGGTTCAGAACTTTGTGTAAACAAAAGGTATACAACAATACCTTATTTTATGTCCACTAATATTCTCAGCTATAGTGTCATTATCCAACAATAACAAAACAATTACCATCGAGAGAAAACCTCCATCCATATCTTCATCGACCCCGTATTTAAAAGTAAATTTAAAATGAACGAGTAAACAATATCGTATTTAATAATGTATCTTTTATCCACGATGTCGGTCGTTCGCGGAGATATTGATTTTTATTTGGTACCAGTATCTTGATCGCACAGTCAAGTAGTAACAGACTGATGCCTAAACTCAAACTCATCGTGTTTAATAATCATCAAGGGAGAACATTCCATAATTATTATGAAACAGGGCCGTATATTATACAGGGTCCAACTTAATATGCAGACAGTTTTTTAAGAGTTTCATCAAACTGAATAACTTTCTCTATAGGATCAAAGTCGAAAACGCGAAAAAAAATCTGCTGTCCCATACAATTGGGTTGAGTAAAATTTCTGTTTAGTATGGAATAACAGAATTTTTTTTCGTTATTTCGACATTGGTCCCATAAAGAAAGTTGTTTAATTTGTTGGACTGATCATCCCCATAAAAAAGTGTCAGCATATTAAGAAGGACCCTATATAGGAACAGGGCAGTATATATCGAAGCGTACATCGAAGTCACTTTAGGTAAGATAAAAAATTACAAAACTTTGATTCAGAAGAAAATACAGATAGCTTTATAAGTAAAATTTTTTGACTCTATCATCGCGTCAGAAGGTGTTACGTTGTAAAGAAGATGAGGACAGAAACTATTTTAATGGGCATGAATTGCAAGTGGCATCTCCCTTTATCTTCTCAACTATCATTTTATTTCTTGAATGAATTTTTAAAATAATCACAAAATCGCAGGAATCAAAAACTGTAATAAATTGTGTAAGTACTTCAATATTTAGACATTGGAACGATCACGTCGTCACATTAACTGTCAGACATATTATTAGTGATGCCACATTAATGTTTATTTTAGGACACGTCTAATTATCTACTCAACTAATCATACGATACCGGTTTTTGGAAATTGAACAAACAGTTGCAGTGTAGGTCAAATGAAACTACAGTAATTGTTAATTATTAAAGACACGGTCATAACTGCAATCGACTTCAAAGAATAACAACATTCATTGGATTATTGCAATGTATAAAATAATCCAAATGACCATTTTATTTACGTAATTTATTAGCAACTCACATTCAATTCAATGATTCGCTACAAATTGGGATGGATTAATATTTATATCTTAATCTAAGTACTGATTCTAATCGCAGCTTAATCTAAACATAGATATATAAGAGAGTTATGGTTATGTGAAAAGATTATTCAGGAACCCTTATCGGGCAAGGCTGACAGAACAACGATTAAATCACATAATTGCATTTATTATAGGAGATGTTTAATATTAATATACTAGAATAGAATATTATAAAATGTTATGGTAATATAAAACGGGGTAAAACAAGACCTAGTAAAGCTGTGATAATAAATTATTGTCTTAGTATTTTTCTGATATTAGTCGATCTAGAATCTTGATAGAGTTATGATGTAATTATGGTGTGACCTGATTGAACGAGTTTCATATGTATGTATGTATCAGACATGTATACAGATTTATATTAATGAACTACGTAACACGTAAAGTTTTAGTTTTTAGTTTATGATATCGAAAATTGGTTCCTCCTACTCATATCTTTATGCAAGTCATATTTGGGCAGTGTTTCTGTTTTAAAAATAATAGACGATAAAAATAAATCTCTGTGGTCTGGTCCTGACTAACAGTGGATTTTTTTTGCTTATGATGATTATGATGTTATGTAGCTACGCCGCCTGCACATTTTTGATTAAATGAACGAGATTTATTTTTATCGTCTCTTCTATTTAAAACTGAATTGTAGATTAGTAAATCACAAATTCATTCCGTAGTAGGTAGTTATAGCAGTTCTTAAAACTACTTTATCTTGAAAAGCATTAGATGGTCGATTTCATTTTAGTCTTCTCCTGCATCTAATAAAAATTAGTATTTGGAAGACAGACGGCATACTTAAAATTAAAATCTGATCAGATTTTACAAAACTTTTATCAATTTAGATATTTTGAAAACTGAATGTTAAAGTAGAAAATAACAAAGGGTGAACTTCATTACTGAGTAGTTAACAGTTCTTAAAAAGATTTAGTCTTGAAAAACATTTATTAGTAGATTTAATTTTTAGTCTTCTCATCCTAAGGAAATTCGTACTTAGAAGAAGATGGACAGCATACTTCAAATTAAACTCTGTTAATAAATTATTTATCAATTTTGAAATATAGGTACTTTTCAACTTAAATTGATTGTATTGTTTGAGTATTATAGGACTCTGTCTTTCATCTTTATTGTTATTTTCATAATAAAAATGTGTAATTTTATATGCTTACAAAAATAGGTATAGTATTTATTTATAAACTAATAAAATACAACAAATAAAAATCACGAGATCAGCATATAAGAGATAAGCTTCAACACACTTAACTCTTGAGTATTGAGTAAACAATTGCAATAGGTTTTCAACACATTTACCTCTGTGGTTGATAAGTTATAGCAGTTCTTAAAACTACTTTATCTTGAAAAGCATTAGATGGTCGATTTCATTTTAGTCTTCTCCTGCATCTAATAAAAATTAGTATTTGGAAGACAGACGGCATACTTAAAATTAAAATCTGATCAGATTTTACAAAACTTTTATCAATTTAGATATTTTGAAAACTGAATGTTAAAGTAGAAAATAACAAAGGGTGAACTTCATTACTGAGTAGTTAACAGTTCTTAAAAAGATTTAGTCTTGAAAAACATTTATTAGTAGATTTAATTTTTAGTCTTCTCATCCTAAGGAAATTCGTACTTAGAAGAAGATGGACAGCATACTTCAAATTAAACTCTGTTAATAAATTATTTATCAATTTTGAAATATAGGTACTTTTCAACTTAAATTGATTGTATTGTTTGAGTATTATAGGACTCTGTCTTTCATCTTTATTGTTATTTTCATAATAAAAATGTGTAATTTTATATGCTTACAAAAATAGGTATAGTATTTATTTATAAACTAATAAAATACAACAAATAAAAATCACGAGATCAGCATATAAGAGATAAGCTTCAACACACTTAACTCTTGAGTATTGAGTAAACAATTGCAATAGGTTTTCAACACATTTACCTCTGTGGTTGATAATTTACGAAGGCTCTTAACCTATGAAGGGCATCAAATACAATGGATTCGCACCTTAGCACTAACAAACATTGAATAAGCGGCTCCAAGTTATGTGGAATGGACGAGCTAACCTTGTTGTTATGATGTCATTTGACAAATTGTCATGGAAACTGCAGTCGTCAATCATAAAGATAAGAATATTAATATTGAATAACTAAATGAACGAACAGAAATGCATTTATTTATTTAATTGATGACCCCGTCAAACAAATCGTACGGTTGTATGTACCTAGTACGTACTCTTTAACAGTAAGTGGTCAGAGTTTTGGGAAAAAAATATGTTAACTATGTTTTTTTAGGGTTCCGTACCCAAAGGGTGACAACAGGGCCCTATTACTAAGCCTACGCCGTACGCCAGTCTGTCGTACCTACCTTTAAAGGGGTGTACCTTTTGAACAGTAATATGTAGCCGGTTGAAATTTTCATGATAAACACAAAAAGTAGAAAATTAGGGGGGGAGGGGGTCTCCATACAAGAAACTAGTTTTCTTTTCTTGCTCTGTACGGTTATACATTTAAGCGTCAAACTTGGTGTGATTATAGTGTAAGCTCTATATTTTAGTAGTAAATAACAAAAACCGGCCAAGTGTGAGTCGATCTCGTGCTAAGGGTCTAGGAGAACATATTTTTTTTGTTAAGTAAATGTGTTGGTACGGACCCCTCGGTGCTCGAGTAATCAGACATGAGCATGGCAGGATCTGAAATCAAGTGTATTCGCCGTGTGTACACACGGTGACACATCAAGTTACGCAACATATAAGCTGGCCGCGCGACGTTATACGATATACACCCTAAGCGCGGCCAGCTTATATTGGTTTTCGAAGCTTGATGTGTCACCGTGTGTACATACGTAAATTTTATAACGAACGATATACTGCCGTGGTTATCGCGATTTCAAAAACACATTTTTATACGCCTCTTTTTGGTTTCGTCCGATCCCGCAATCTATTCTTAATATGCTGACACTTTTTAAGTGGATTACCAGACCGTCAAACTAAACAATTTTCTCTATGGCACCAACATCGAAGTCGCGAAAAATAAAATCAGCTTGTCCCATACAAAAATGCAAATTAATTGCACTTCAGGTGATAATTTGGAATAAAGTAGATTTTTTATTGTGTATTATTGGATAATTAAGACAATTACAAAACATTAAATATTGGTATGAACATAAAATGGAAAACTGGTGATTTTGTACAGCATGACTTCGTTCAATATGATTTACTTATAACAATAATAATCCCCGGTTAATATCGTAATTTGAGTTATAGAATATTTTATAAGGCTTCAAAAATTATAACCTCAAAACTAAATTATTTACTGTTTGTTTGTACACATTAAATTTGCCTTTTGATAATTAAATGTTTCTTTTGCTGGTATGCTGGAAGAAATATCTTTAGAAATAAGATTCCCCTTTGTACATTTATATCGATTTTAAGTTATTTCTCAGGTTCCTGTGCCTATTTAATCACGAAATCTCGACAAAAGTGTTATAAACTAACAATAATATTAGTTCAAAAACAATTTACTAGAGTGTCTTTAATGCAATCTCAAACCTTTTTTTCCTAGACTAAAATCTCCTCGAGCCAAATGTATGGGACAGCAGATTTTTTTTTCGCGATAGTTAGGTATACCACATTTATTGAAGAATGACTAGTCTTTAAGATTAGGAAATAAGAATCTGTAATAAACTCAACCAATTTGCCAATAAAGCAATCCATGCAGTTTGTTACTATAACTAACTATAGTTACCGTAAGCATAATTTAGCAACATCGAAGAGAATCGATAAATCATGTTACTATATATAAGAGAAGGTATTAATTTACATGTACATTAAGCGTATCGCAATTACCAACAATATTATGATAATTTACACAACTTGAATTCGCTATAAATTCCCATTTTAATGCTATCCACCGACTGAGTCAATTAGACACAAAATGACCATGTGACAGAAAGTTACTACAGAAATAAAATACAAAGTAAAATAACATCTATGTTGTTGTTTTTAGTATACCTTTTGAACTGGCATTGATTAGCCTTTGACCCTTAGAATCTTCTAAGTATGTAGCTACTTTCTTGTAGATTTCTCCCGGGCATATCAAACAAGAAGTAAGAATGTTGTATAAAGTATACTACGTCTCTATTTATAAATGTCTTATGTATGAAGAATCCTAAACTCAGTGGCGTAGCGTAAGTTTCTGCCGCCCGGGACACATATTCTCACCGATCCCAGCTACCCAATCCGCCGCGTAGCCCCAGCAACGTCCTATGCCGAGGTCCGTACCTCCCTGGGGTGCCCCTAGGTCGGTTGCTTAAGTTTATTTAATTGGCTCGGTGACCCTTCTGGTCCCTCCAATAGTCCGCAGTAAAAAGCAGTAAATGCTCCCTGAGCGAAATGTATACGTCATTCCAAAAAAAAAAAAAAAAGCCCGGGACACGGACTGATTTTGCCGCCCCCTTATAAAACCTACAAAAAAAAACGGAGCAGCGCGTAGCGAGCTGGAGAGTTTTTCGCACATCTATTCCGGTTGTGTTCAGACATCTTTTGGTATATCCATGCAAAAATATAAACTTAGAGCGAGCGCGACTTTTCTCTGCTCTATGAATTGGTTATATACAGCTCCCCCCCCCCCCCTTCGCTACGCTACTGCCTAAACTTGATTGCTATTTAAAAAGAAAAATCGATGTTTATTGCTGTTGTTTGTTTATTTTGACATGTGATTTGATTTCACACAGGGTGTAACAAAACACCCTACTAATATTTAAAGGGGTGGTTTAAACGATTAATCTGAACAATTTCTACTATGCATGCTATATGCAAAACTAGAAAGTAATTGGTTTAGAATCGAGAGCAGAATCGAATTATCATGTTTCAACATATATAATTTTTTTCAAAATATTAAATACTTTGTTAGTAAAATTTTAAATTTACTTAACTCGACCTCAACCCACCGCACAGGTACACTCACCCTACTTACTACCAAAACAAGATTTTTTAAATGTATCCATGAGCACGTTAGCGCTTTCATTCATTGCTGAAATGATAACAAATAATTTTTGCCTCAAAACTTAAAATGCGAATAACTTAAAATGTTAAGTATCAAAATAATAAAATTATTGATTCAATCGAATTATTTTGTTATAAATCAGTTGGGGTGTATGAGGTTTTGCGCTTACTCATTAACACGTATATTATTGGGGTATTTTTTTACACCCTGCCTTATTTAGCATAAAACAATGATGTAGAACGTCATTGGTATTAGGCAACTCTTTCCGAACAGTAATTCCAAGACACTAATCGACGAAAATGACCAAACAAAAGTGTTATGAAATAGCACCTCTATGGACTGTTTAAAGAACGACATAATTAGAACGGAAATAATTTTGACGCACGTATTAATGATGATTCGCTGAATATGTATGGTAATTAGGAACCTAGAAGCTAATGAAGGAATCGATTCCTTCATTAGCTTCTAGTTTCTGTTCTGGCGCAACATACCTGCACAACAACACAAACGTACAATTAGCACTAAAAACTAAATATTTATAAGCATTAAGGGAATTTGGTTAATTTCTTGCGCTAGCTCTCTAGCAATTAAAGTCAATAACATTTTTAAACACGATATAGAAACTAATCCCTTACTGCCTGTGGTTTGTCAGATTTTCGTTAAAATGTTACAATAGCTTAAAAAACGTAAATCAAACTAACCACATGTACTTACAAAAATAAGTAACTATCTAGATCGTTATATAGGTGTTTAAAAATGTCGTTGGGTTTTATTGGTTAGTATTTAAACTAGGATCTTACTTCGTTTTTATGCAGCCCGCCCGGGCGCTCTGCTGCTATCAGCGAAACGAAGGGGGAACACCCTTAGGTATTGTATTTTACGATGCGGTACGCCAATTCTCGAGACTATAAAATCACGGTAAAACTATGAATCGTAAAAACACTATACTCGTACAAGGATGATAATGTTGTTGTTATGTTGTTGTAGTTATGTTTGTTGTTTGTAGGTAACGGATACCAACGTAGATATTTCTGTGAAAAAACACAGCTCTGCTGTGTCACTAATCTGCGAGGAAGGTGATTTGTTGAGAGGCTGGGAGTGGCCGTACTTCGTATAACTTATTCCTGCGTTGTGCCTGTGTATTCCACGTGCAATGCAAGGTCTTTATCTTCGTGTAGATGTAGATTAACTCTACATTTACATGAAGATATTAACGTTATTCGAGTCGTCACAAGCCATTGGGTAATAATATACCTCGACCGAGTGGGTAGGACGGATTTGCATTACCTGTCCTGACTAATGTAACTCTTTGTTATTTGACACATTGTCAAGGCGCTCAACCACGGGCAGGCCAATTATACCGCTTCCTCGCTTACCAAGCTTTAATAGCTTATGCAAAGTTTGTGTTGCCCTTTATGGTAATCTTGTTACTAAATACTGAAGGTTTAGTTTTCTTTGAGTTAAGTGTAATAAGTATTGTTGGTCTTATGGAATGTTGTCAGGCTCAATTTACACCAAAGAGCCTAAGGAAAGGATATCATTCAGGTTCCGTAAATTTTTGGGCTAAATCTCAAAGTGCCAGTCAAATAAAAATAATGTAAAATTCCGATAGAGTATGCTATAATATCCATTTGTTACTATGGGACTAACTCCTCTTCAGCTTTGGTCCCATTCTCTGTTCTGTTATATAATTTTGAATACAGGGTTACAGGTTAAGTCGACCTAAATCCTTTAAGAGGTGATAGTTTCCACCATTCCTGACTGATTTGACTATGGAACCCCATACCCTAAACTTAACCGTTCTCAAGTTATGGGACTTTGAAGTTTTTTTTTAAAAAATCCAGATTTTTTTGTCTAATGTCCCCTTTTTTTGTGTTTTGTACATCTAATGTTTTTGTTTTTGTATTTTTTGTGTAGCAGATTAGCTGCTTCATTATTTTAAACACAAAAACTGCAAGTAACTGTACCAACTGAGTCGTATTAGACGATTGATAGTTAAAAAAAGAAATTAATTTGTGAAGAGTTTTTTTTTTCTTTCTTTTGTATTTAAAAAAAAATCTATGACAGTTGTGCTGCAGATGTGCTTAAAAATATCTACGGTTCTTCAGCTTTCCGATAAGGTATAATACAATAGGGTATTATTGGAATTTTATAACAAAAACATCGATGATATGCTACCAGGTAGTAGTAAAAAATAACGATATTTAAGCGTCAAATTTAACTTTACTCAGAAAACAAAATAAAACAATCCAAATAGGTAACGAATGAGGTTTATTAATCATTTTTACAATACATGTTCCACATGTCCGCCCCTATTTCGCACACATACACGCATTCTGTGCCTTAAGCCACTTTTCACTACCCCAGTTGTGAGTCCTCTTCTTATTTCGTTAGCAGCATCAATTATTTTCTGCCTCAAAACATCAACAGATGTTATTGGGTTAGGTTCATCGTAAACCAAACTTTTCATGTGCCCCCACACATAAAAATCCATTGGTGTCAAATCTGGACTTCTAGCTGGCCACGGTGTAGGCCCACCTCTCCCGATCCACTTATTTGGGTAATTAGTGTCTAGCCACTCTCTGACACTCCTTCTAAAGTGCGCGGGGCACCCGTCGTGCTGAAACCACATGTTTCGAATGAGGTTTAATGGTATGTCGTCGAGCAAATCGGGTAAATCTTGCCTTAAAAAATTTTCATAGGTCTCTCCATCCAAATTTGGAGGAAGAAAGTAAGGCCCAACCAGATGGTTTGAAATTATTCCCATCCATACGTTAAGGCTGAAACGTCTCTGTGACCCCTTTACCCTTTTCTTATTAGGATTTCTTCCTGCTTTCGGAGCCCAATGATGGGCGTTATGATAATTGGTTATCCCATCTTGATCAAATTTGGACTCGTCAGTCCACAAGATGCTTCGAAAAAACGAAGGATCTTCCAAATCTGCATTCAACATAAACCTGCAGAAATCCAGCCTCCTCACAGGATCTCCTTCTTCGATAACATGCACTGGCGTGTAGACGTGCGCGCCGCGCCGGCGCCGCTGCGCCGCGCCGCAGTCGACCCACGCCACGCCGCGCCGTGACATCCTCTCGGCGCGCCGAGGCGTGGGCGACTGTACCCCTAGTGCGAGTTTCACAAAACAAATCGAATGACTTTACTAAAAAGTAAATCGAATAAACGTCAAACGTATCGTTTGTAACTCTCGAGCGGCGTTTACACACCTTGAATAGCGTTTATTGTTTTTCTTAAGTTGGCATTATGATGGAGTGTGTGAGATAAGCCGACTAAATGTAAGATATTGTTTTTAATAAAGCTCTTAACGTAAGCAGCTGTCAATCAAAACAAGGCGGGTTATCATTTCGAATTTAGCGTTGTTCACATTGCTCAGGTTTGTTTACCTTCTTTGATTGCAATATGGTGTGTTTAGACATATTCATTCAGGTCTAATAACATGAAATTTTATTAAAAATTAAGATGTGCCAATGAAATATTGGTGATGTTTGCAGGAGCATTAGGTATAAGTGAATATTAGTTATTTGTAACATTGAAATTAATTGAAGTTCTAGTGAGTGAAGTGAAGTTTATTAAACGTAAATTAAGTTAAAATCTGGTGAAATACTTATACGAGTTCATAAATTCACTTTCTGTGATGACTAAAGAGTGGAATAGAAAAGAATCAAACTTTTTTACGGGTAGTCTCATCAAACTGAACAACTTTTACTATGGGAGCAAAATTTAATTGCAAAAAAAAATCTGCTGTTCATATATTTGAGTCGAGGAGGCATTGCAATTTTGTATGGAACAACTGATTTTGACTGAGTGTGATTTTAGGTGTTTAGTTTGATGGTCTGAACCACTTTTAATTAGGGTCATTTCGTTCGTTTAATTGCGTTTATCTTGTGCCTTAGCTGTCGCAAACAACCTCAAAGCGAAAAATTACGTGCTGCCATTATTTTATCCGCTTCTTACAACATTTTTAATGAAAAAAAAAACTGTATAATTAAATGTTCTCACGACAAAAACTTTAGTGACAACTTCACTATCGCGTTAGCGTAAAGTTTACTCTTCGAACTGTCAAAGTCGCAACTCACACTCGCAAAAGCTAGCAAAACTGTCACCAATACTGTTTACGTCAAGGACATCGATGTTTACGTGCTCACTTAGTGGTCGTCAGTGACAGAGTTAAAACTCGCACTCGCAAATTATGTTTCTCATGAATGCCACCAGATGGCTCTGTTTCAATCCCATACAAATCACGGTTTACGTTAACGCGTTCGAGTAGTTAGAAAAACTCGCACTAAGCATACAGAGCCCATTACGCGTGAATAAAATTATTTTTATTCACGACAATTATTCCTTGTGCAAAGAAAACTGTTCTTAAGTTAAGTAGAAGACTAAGAGATACTAAGTACTATTTAAATGCAGTTTTATTTGAACAATACATTTGTGTAATAAACAGTTTAATTCCAGTCTAGTTTTTTTGACTTATTCCTTTATTTTATAGTCCAATCTACATAATATAATAGGTAGGTACGTACGTACGTAGGTTGGTATTTAGGTAAATACAATATTTTCAATAAAAACATTTTTGCCCATTGGAAATGCAAAATTTATACCGACGCAGTTCTAAATTGAGTATATTAAGGTTTTTTTAAAAAAAAATATTTAAAATATAGCCACGCCGGCGCGGCGCCGCCACGCCGACCTTGATGGGTCGGCGCGCCGCCGCCGGTAAATTGTTGCTCGGCGCGCACGTCTACTGGCGTGTAGTGGTAGGGGTAGAGACCGGCAGTATGCACAGTAAACCACACTTTCCATTGTGAGATTCCAAGTTCTCGGGCAACAACGTTGGTTGACGTAGTCGGATCCAGTCGAAATCGTCGAACAATCTCATTATCTTCCTCTTCATCATCATCATTAATACGTGGTCTACCCAGGTCTGTTCGTCGCCTCGAAACAGAGCCAGTCTCTCTAATTCGTCGGTAAACTCCGTCGAAGACACTAATATCCGGAATTCGGCGGTCAGGAAAACGTGCTATGTATTCTTGACGAGCTTGTAAGGATACACAGTTGCAGTACCCATAACAAATCAAAATATCAGCATATTCTTCGTTCGTAAAGGTCGCCATCTTCAACAGTTCCAAATCAGAAGCACAAATCAAGGTCCAGTTAACAAGCACAGTCACGAATAGGAGGAAACAGTCCAGAAAAACAAGCTAAGTCGAGTAAAAAACGAAGAGCACCAAGTATCGCATCTACCACGGACGAATGGCGTAAGCAGACTAACCATAACCAAACACAATAACAACAAAATGGCGTTTGAAATAACTTGTCTCTCTTGCACCCGTTTACATTGTATGATATCCCGCTCGCACGTGACGCGCTACCCATTGTACCCATTGCAAGACAATGGGCGTTGCGAGCAACTTTACGAAATACCGTTATTTTTGTTATTACCTGGGAGTCTTTCATCGATGTTTTTTCCGAGAATCCTGATAACACCCTAGCAAATTATACCTTATCGGAAAGCTGAAGAACCGTAGATATTTTTAAACACATCTGCAGCACAACTGTCTTAGACTTTTTTTAAAATACAAAAGAAAGAAAAATAAACTTTTCACAAATTTATTTCTTTTTTTAACAATCAATCGTCTATTACGACTCAGTTGGTACAGTTACTTGCAGTTTTTGTGTTTAAAATAATGAAGCAGCTAATCTGCTACACAAAAAATACAAAAACAAAAACATTAGATGTACAAAACACAAAAAAAGGGGACATTAGACAAAAAAATCTGGATTTTTTTAAAAAAAACTTCAAAGTCCCATAACTTGAGAACGGTTAAGTTTAGGGTATGGGGTTCCATAGTCAAATCAGTCAGGAATGATGGAAACTATCACCTCTTAAAGGATTTAGGTCGACTTAACCTGTAACCCTGTATAATTATATAAGTATTTTTAGAAAAATAATAAAGTTGGAGTCTTATGCCATAAAACGGCAATGTAAACATTTTTTTCTATGTAACTAACATACTAATCTTACTATGGTAAAATTAGCGATGTGGTAGAACATTTTACTATAAAAGGTAAAATTTCAGTACCTAGGTCTTAGGCAGGTAAAAATTAACGTCAAAATCTCAAAAGATCGGCACCGAACTAACTATCGAACTACGGAGACAACACGTTTATTAGGTACATCGAGCAGAGCTTCCGTCATTTCAATATTTTCATGCAATCGATATGTCGTCTTCCCATTGCCCAGCATCTAGATCTGCATCCAAAGTAAATTGCTTCTACTATAAAGGTTTATACGATGACAATTTTGCGGTGCGTTTTCTGCGGTGCCCCAAAAAAAAGCACCGCATAAACACTTTACGCACGAATTTTTTACGGCATGCGAACGTTAGCAAGGAATAGAGCACACGTCTGTTTTTCGGTACTAGTGACCTCCGCCCGTGTCCCTCGTATATCCCGTGCCAATTTTTCAACTCGTGTAAACACGTCGTGCTAATCGCTGGAACGGTTTTCTCAAGCAAATCAATGCATGCGAACAAGATTGGCGCTGAAAATTACCAACGTGTAAACGACCGCGTGCCATGCTTTTTTTTCGTTCGAAAAAATTGACGTCTAAACATGCCTTAAATAGCTTTCATTGTACTAGAAAACTAAAGACAGCAGTGTACTTGACTACAAATCCACAAGTTTGTGCCTTGAAGTGGGAAGGTAACTTTAAATTCTCGTATTCAAGCTACGAACTAAACAAATAAGTCAGATACATACGGCAATAAACCAATCACCAGACCGGTAGTTTCCTTAGCAAGCTTGCCTGACGCCACGTGCAAACGCAGCATAGTAATCAAGGGGCGTCGATTTCCAGAATATTACATATGCACTGTTGTAAATTTAAGTGTTGGCAGCAAAAAAGCATTTCGTAACCCTATACATAAGTATCTGCTTACAAGGAGGCGAGCAGCGTTCCTAATTTATTGCGGAGAGCCGCCAAGCCTCAGGAATGCGCCGCCGGCCGATTTATGACAAATTCCCTCACACGTTTAGGGAAATGAAACGCCTTGTTTGGAAGCGGACACAAACTTGCAGCCGTATCTAATTTAATTTATTACATCTCGTCGCATGAATGACGTTTGACATCAAATCGCGGGGCAACTGTAAATTGAACCGCTATCGGTAATGATTTCTTGACTCTACATTCTTGAGATTAGACGTTGTGGACATGCTATTTTAATGGTCTACATGAAAAGCGTTCATAACCTTTAAGACATTTAAGACAAGACTTATAAGGTTAAACATTATTCATCAAAGGGTTAACACACAAATATTAGCAAATAGGTATTACGAAAATATCGTTGACCTAAAATTACAATATTCGTAAAGCGCGTGATGAGGAAATTATTATTTGCTTAATGTTATCATAGACTTAATAGCCGTAGTATTCAGGTTGAAGTTCATTGTATTTTAGGTAATAGCTATCGTTATAAGCGGAACGGTTAGCGTTTACGAAAGTTCAAGTATATTGAAGTACTTGAGCTACTTAACTAAGTAGTCAAGGTTGTAAATCCATGATTTGGGTACAAGCATTCATATTCATCATACAAATTAATATTTACCCTAATGGGATTCGAACCCAGATCCTAGACACAGCAGGCAGGTTCACTACTGACTGAGTTATCAAGCCATTTCCACTTTCGTATAAAATACGACAACCTTCGTTTGACAACTCAAACTTCGTCTAGTCCCATAATTTTACTACCGTAAAACATCTTCCCGAAACTCGCGCCCATTTCATAGATGCCAAGTAAAGTCAAAGGCCATTTAGGTGATAAAACTGACATACTTGAGTTCTATTTTTCTTAATTAATGGCCGGTTGCTTGCGTCTAGCGCGGCAATTCTGCCAATGTCAAGTAGTTTATAATCTCAAGTGATTGTTTTATGGTTAAAACACTAAAGAGTTTCACAAAATGGCGGAGCCACGTGCAAGCCTAAGAGAGGCCAACACGCATGCGTCTACCCTCCGCCAGACTTGCAGCGCGACTCCATACTTGAGTTACAGGTTGAGACTTCAGGCTTAAACATTGTAGAGTCATAACGGCAATAAAATATTATTCAAGTACTTATACTTGTTATTTGCGTTTGTTTTCAGCGGAGAATAATGGCAGTTACGCCAGGGCGTGTCATGCCAATGCTCACTCCGCCCAAAACATTTTTATACACGTCGAGCCCGCTCTGCCTCCCACTGTAGTAGTTGCCTTACTAAATTACCGAATCGAAAGATGTAATCTATTGATTCGCAACAAATGTCAACGAATTGTAATCGAGTCAAGTCAAATTCTTCAAGGTGTACGTTATTTGAATGAAAAAATTGAACAATTCCTGATATGTTTTACTTTATGGTGATACTTATAAAATTACCTTCGTAAAATAATATAGTTCCATTAATTATTATAGGTACATTTTTGTAACAGCAGGAGTGTCCACTCTTTGACCTTTTCCGTGGAAATAAATAAATATTAACATGTGTAGACAGGCGATGCATTCCTCTGACCCTTCTTGCTATGTATATGTATAGTACAATAAGCGAGGGTATAAATAATCATAACCTTTTTGGTTTCCGTACCCAAAGGGTGAAAACGGCACCCTATTACTAAGCCTACGATGTTCGTCCGTCCGTCATACCTATTTAGGGCTATAACTTTTGAACCGTAATAGCAAGACAGTTGAAATTTTCACAAAATGTGCGTTATTATGGCGGATTTGCTAACAAATAATAAAAAATGTCAAAAAGTAAAAAAATAAGGAGGAATCCTCATAAAACAAACTAGATTTAATCAAAGTTTTTTCTTTTCGCTCTATCGTAAAAAGGGTAATACATAAAAGCGTAAAACTTGGAGTGATTATAGAGCATTCTGTACAGTATAACAACAAATAATGAAAACCAGCCAAGTGTGAGTCGGTCTCGCGCTAAAGGTCCCGGAATAAACAACACTTTTCCCTAAGTTATATTGTTGGGTGGTACGGAACCCTCGGTGTGCTAGTAGCCCGACTCGCAATTGACCGTTTTTATTTCCTACTCATCTGAATTTCTTTGATTACCTTTTTAGTGGTTTCTCAAACAATATAGGTGTAAAGTTAACTTCACCACGAGTGCGTAACGTTTTTCCTAGCAATTAATTAAAAACTGCAATGTACCTACGTAATACCCAATCCTCTTTGTAGGTAACTTGACCAATTACATAAACAGATTAATATTATATTACATACCTACATAGTTACATTAACAAAACATGTTTTTCGGGGTGGTCAGAAAAATCGGTACAGTATTACCACGTTTATAAGGATGTATCTGCGCATTTGACAATTTTTAAAACCGCGCGAACCAATCAGGATACTCTACGATTGCGCGGTAAAAATGACCTGTTTCTATTGGTTGATTGATTTCGCGCTCAAAGCGTTGATAATCGGTCGTTAGACTACAAGGCAATCAATTTCACGCTTTAAATGAGTAATCACAAGGTAAAAAATAAATTTATTGTTTCGAGTATCATCGGGAATTTGATTTGTCCCTGTCAGAAAGAAAATTGACAGAGTAGTCTTTAATGGTAGGTCATAATCTATAAGGTCTGACAAAATTAGTTGAAACTATTTAAAAAGAATGAACAAACCATCAAACTGAACAACTTTTCTTATGCGACCAACATCGAAAACGCGAAAATCAGCTGTTCTATACATTCGGGTCGAAGGTTTGCAGTTTTTTATGGAACAGCAGATTATTTTGGCTATTTCATCGTTGGTCCCATAGAAAAAGTTGTTCAATTTGATGGTCTGATCATCCTCTTTAAACATTATCATCATCTCAGCTGACGGACGTCCACTGCTGGGCACTGGGGGCCTCCCCCAAGGATCGCCTTTTAGTTTTAGCTAATTTTGCCTTATATTTCAAGGCTTCATTTAAGCTTGAAGTTTAGCATAATATTTAGTCAGAGTCCAGCAGAAAGTCTGTGCCCGAAAACATTTGTTTATAGGTACAGGGTGTAAACTTAAATGCGTTACATACTTTATGGGGTGGTTCAGATTCAGACAACAAGAACAACTTTTACTATGGGACCAACTTTGGTTTCATACAGTCTGGTCGAGTAACTATTGATCTTTAGGTACTATGGAACAGCTGTGTTTTTCGCGATCTTATTGTTGGCTCCATAGTGAAAGTTGTTCAGTTTGATCGTGTGAAGCACCCTGTTTGATATGTAACACATTTAATTTAACACCCTGTATACTGTGTCTGGTACAATATAAGGACTTGACGGAAGTATTTAACATTTTGTTCATTCGTCTGAAAATTCGATCTCAAAAAAAAGAAATTTCAACGAAAAACCGTCCAAGGATAAGATAAGATAATTATAGCAATAAATCTGTCGTTAATCCGTTTAACCTTTTATGATAAGTATTTATTACATTACCTCTCAAACACTCCTTTTGGAGAGCTCTGAAGCAAAGTTGTATTGACTCTTTTTATGGGAGGTTATTTATAAATGTCCAGATTTGTCGTTCAGAGAAATATTACTTCAGACTTATTCGTTGCGTATGACCCGTGGAACAAAAACTGGCTCGAAATAAGTATTCAATTCAGTTGAATTCAGAGGTTCACTGTAACCCTACCTGATTTCAAATCATAAATAAATAAACACAAGACTGTATTCCCTTTTGTGGTAGTCAGAATCTTTAGTGTCGATAGATACTACAGCTGCTAACTAGCTTTTGTAGCAAGGTTATCCTTTTTCCTAATTACTATTTCAGGATAGAATTATAATATCGAAGGTTAATAAGCTATAAGCTTCAAAAGAAACCTTGTGAGTAGGTACTTTTGTCTTTAATTAGGTTGTTACACGCCTGTGGGGAGAAACGACTAGAATCTAATATCAAAAGTAAATCACAAAAAATTACGGAATAAATTTCTAGAAACAAGAAATCTATTGTAGTCTGTTACCGTACTAGTTGCGCGCGGTATACTATAGGAACCAAATGGTAGCGTAAATTACTATTACAGTTGTAATACAAGAAAACTATGTTGATCACATTCATATTTATGCAATGTACCTACATACGATCTTAGTTATGTAAACGTATATATCACTCGAAGAATAGCAAAAGTATTTTACTCTTATTTTTGTAAACCGTATCTTTTGAGCAGCTTAAACCATATGAGATTTAGCTATGTACTGTATAATCACGACAGCTATCTAATTAAACGTTTTTATTCAGTAATTAGCTTAAACAGTATATAAACATTTATTACCGTCTAATTTGTGCAACTAATATGGATAATAATTAAGGAGTCAGTTTGCTAAAGCGAACTAAAAGCGGTATTTATTTCTCAGATCAAAATATCTATGTGCGGTTTTGATACTCTTAGCGAAGGTTCTCATCTCGAGGGTTTGAAGTAAGTTTAGAAGTTTTCAAGCTTTGATGATGATGAGACAAACTTTATAAAGCTCGCATTATTTATGAGTTCAAACATTCAAAAAATTTCGGAACGTTGAAACAAACATTGACGCTTACTCGTTATTGAGCAGAGTCTCGTTCTAGAGCAGAGTACATCAATTTTTGTTTGGAATGTAATTAGCTTCGTTCGTCATCATTCTGATCCCGTTCTAATCTCAAATATGCGATTATTGACTTAATAATAAACAAATTATATTCTCCCGCAACCTGTCATCGAAGGGGTTTGCTTTCGTCCAATTAAGCTACCGAAACTCTGTTGATACCTTCCGAACATAATTCAAAGCAAAACAACATGGATATCTATAACATGTTCTTCTTATTCTTTTCGTGTGAGCATGAGATATATCTCATGAAAATCACTCGTATTGTAGTAGAAAGAGTACCCAGTCAGCAAAATTCATATCGAGGCTGAATACCCAGGGTGCGCCAGACGAACTCAGGTTTCGTCTCCTGGGTAGATTCTTTCCTGTTAATTTTCATAACTAACAACTTTTGGAAGAAAAAGCACTAGCCTTCAAATGCTCATAAAAGAAACCTTCTGATGAAAATCTTTCATGAATTCAAAAGTACATATTACTTTACGTATCTGTATATTTTGTATGTGTCAATTTATGTCTTCTTTAAAACCCATAGTGCAATCTATGTTACAAAACTGTCCACTAAACAGGCTCATATGTTATCATCTAGTAGCATTTGTAACGAAATGTCAGGCTCTATTTACCGGAGCATTGTGATGCGTAGACGAGATTGCGAACTAGTTCACCTTTCTTCCTTCGTCAATTTCATAACATCGCTCAGATTTCTTGCTCACTTACTTCATGTTGCTTAAATAGTAAACACATTAAATTATACGCTGAATTAATGTAACTTCATGAATAATAAACCTTTTAAAGGCACTGGCGACATTCTTGAAGAATCTTTTTATTGAATAACTCTAGTTACTTTCGAACTCGTAATTGCGGCAATTTGCTGTTTAAAGTGCGTGATATTTAAATTTATGTAGGCAAAAGAAATCGCCGAAGCGTATTGGCATTTTGGTAAACGTTAATCTGTAATGATTACTTAATTTCGCATTTTTGTTTCAGGACTATAATCGACTGAGAAGGTAGTACACGCAAACGGATCTCTACAAAGATGACTTCCTCTGCGAGGTTACAGGTATGCCTATACTGGGTTTATTTTTATTTGCATCGTTTAAAGTAAGAGTCTACCCATCAAACTGAACAACTTTTACATTGGGAGCAAACCGATCGGAGCAAAAAAAATCGAGTACGCGTTGCAATTTAGTATGGAAGAGCTGAAGAGACTCTTAGTTGAAAAGGATGCAAATGAAATCGGTAGAGAAGGAACGAAAGCTACTTTTTGCAGATAGTCGGTAGTGAAGTTGCTTGCTGTGCTGAGGGTTGTAGGTTCGAATCCCGCAAGGGGTAAATATTTGTGTGATGAATATGAATATGTGTACCCGAAAGAACAACTATGATGTTTAAAATAAAACAAAAATTTGGACTTTCTATACAAAATGCAATCAGCTGGGTGGATGAGTGGATAGGTACAATCACCTATTAGAGTAATGCAACTGTTTACCCTAACACCCTACTGCATATGTATCTATTCTATATCGTTATCCAGTCATCACAATACAGGTCCAGGCTAGAGTCTGGTAGCAATGACGACGGCTGTATATTGTAAAACTGTGTGTGTGTGTTTATTTACTAAACAAATACTTACTTACTTTCCAAAAGCATAACACGGTTCATAAAGTCCGTGGGCCTAGGAAATGACCTGTAGGTCAAGGATTGCAGCTACAATAAATCCATCCAGGTCGCGGTAGTTATTAGTCATTGACCAAGCCCTTACAAAAAATAATAAAACTTGCTTTGTCCTACAGTATAAACATACTATATATATTACAATCACACCTTGGACAAAGGTATATTTTTCATTGTATACAAGTACCACATAAGTCATAACCCTGAAAAACATGTATGTATACGTACCTAACACACGGCTCGTTACCAAACATCAAACCATAACGCATTAAATTGACCTAAACAATTTCAAGTCACCTAAATATGTTAATAAATCGTAAAGATAATCTCTTAAAACGAATCCCTAACTATATTTAAATAACATTTAAAATTAAATATTTCAAAAGAAGATGTGTTAACTTCGGATAAACAATGGCGAAGTAACACGAACAATTGAACATCAGCGCAATTTAGAAGGCATTTGATAGATAAATTTAGCAAATACTAGTTTTTATTCGCAACACTGAATAAATAGAGAGATGTATAAAACGTGGGAAAGAGATGAGCGTAACAGAGTCAAGGCTATTTGATAAGATGCTTGATCTTGATTGAATCTTAATTAATTTGCACGGAAAGCGGATGCTTTTATGTCTTGAGAACACAAAATCGTTTTCGTAATATACAGGGTGTAAACTTAAATACGTTACGTACTTTGTGGGGTGCTTCAGAACATCAAACTAAACAACTTTTATGAAACCGCGACATAAAAAGTTTTTGTTTCACACATTTTGGTCGAGTAGCTATTGACATTTTGATGGCTCCATAGTAAATGTTATTCATTTCGATGGTCTGTAGCATCGCGTTTGATATAAAAAGTTTTACATCCTGTATATAGGGTCCTTCTTAATATGCGGACACTTTTTAAGGGGATGATCACAACATCTAACTGAACAACTTTCTCTATGGGATCAACATCGAAATCGCGAAAAAAAAACAGCTGTCCCATACAAAACTGCAAACCTACTCGAGCCAAATGTATGGGACAGCTGATAAGAGAAAGTTGTTCAGTTTGATGTTCTGATCATCCTCTTAAAAACCTTCAGCATATTATGTTTGACCCTGTATTTTCAAGGGGACTCTTTTTTATCTTATTGCAATTTCGTAACTATGTTCGCTCCAATAAGGTACATAAATATTATGTTGCGTGTGATGGACTTTTTGTTGATTTTATCTTGAATATGTGGCAATTAGAGCTTCTTTGGTCCAACGCACACCATTTAGTTAGGTTTTATAATAACAAACATTACTGGTTAACGATTATGATTTTGCATGTATGCGTGACTTGACTCTTGCAACTTAGTTTCAAGCAACCTACAACTCGTTACGATGATCCCAAAAATAATACACTTCATGTAAAATAACAACAATACTTTTTACTAGCTGTTTCCCGTGACTTCGTCTACGTTAACTTAAAATAAGTATCCTATGTGTTAATCCTGAACATATTTTATTTGTGTGCCAAATTTCATCCAAATTCGTTCATCCGTTTATGCGTAATTGAGTTACAAACATCCAAACATCTAAACTTCCAAACTTTCACATTTTAATATTATTAGTACGGATTTGCATAGTAAATTACATATTTTAGAAAGAACAAATAATGCAGTGTTAGTCCCGACATTGATGCATGGAAGTGAATTTTGGGTATGACAGAAGACGCACGAAAGTTGGATTAACGCTGTCGAAATGCGCTCATAGACAAGTATGTGTGTAACTGTGATAGACAAATTGAAAAATAGTTTAATTAGAGAACTTTGTGGTCTGAAAGAGGATGTAGTGACAAAGATAGAGAAAGGTATGTTGAGATGGTTTGGTCATATGGAAACAATGGATGAGAGCAGATTGTCGAGTGCAATCTATAAGTGGAAGAAATTTGGAAGGGGACGTTCTAGACGTACCAAACGTACGGACCAAATTGGCGTGCTTATAAAGGGCCAGATCAGATCTACCCGAAACCGACAAGCATGCATGAAAGGACTAATGAATGTGGACGAAGCTAGAGAGGTGTGTCAGGATCGTAGCAGGTGGCGTTCCGTTGTTTCTGCCTACCCAGTGGGAGACAGGCGTGAGAATATGTATGTATATATGTACAAATTATAGGTACAGAAGACAGAAGAGAACAAGAATGATAGGTACAAAAGCCAATGCCTAAAAATTGCGCCTTTTTCCTTTTCGCTTATTTATTCGGCCATCAATCAAACTTGAATATTATAGTTCAAAATAATGCTACAAACAAAATTTGTTCTGACAAGTATATCTCTAATCTCAATCCGAAATCCTATTTTCAACTTCAAGCCTGTATATCTCCGTTCGGTCTGAGTTTAGGGATATACATGTAATAACACGTTTTTTTTGTTACTTTATTCTGAACTAAAATCTTTAAGTTTGGTTGATGGCCGCGCCAAAAAACACGGCGAAAAATAAGGCACCAACCTTCCATACCCGCATTGTCTTTTGAACAAGAATGATAGGTAGTAGGTATAGTATTTTAATTATCTAGTTCTCTGACAGGAACTACTTAAAATCCATAACATTAGACTTGTCAATTGTCAGTTAGCATTAGCACTAAGTAGATGGATCTAAGTCCATTAGTAATGAATTGAATAATTCAAAGAATTTGAAATGTTATGCCTTGGTTCATTGGTTTAAGACATACATTTTTACATTGATGCAATTTCAATTTAAACAAATATTATGGAAGCATTGTTATGCCTTTGGAGCAACGAATGTGCTCTTAAACTGAATCATTATCGTCATCAGCCTATTATGTCCGACTACAGGCCACAGGCCTCAGAAAGGGTGCATGGGAACTACGCGTGCCCAATGCGGATTGGTGGACAAACACATTAGCATTTCTTATTCTGCGCCGGTATACCGTACGTACATAAGTTATAAAAACTAATTGGTACATGGTATGTCGTCCATGCGAATTCGAACTCGGACCCTCAAGATTGAGTGTCCATACGTCTCGTCTACGAAAATAAATAAATAAAAGAAAAAAATCGTTTATTTGTCTTGTTTTCGTGTCTTGTTTAAAACGGATTCACAAATTCTTTAAACAGTGTGTTAGGGTAAACAGTTGCATTATTTTATGGGAGTGACCTATGGTGCTGATGTACTTTCCCTAAAAAAACAATGAGAAATTCTCAAACAAAAAAAATCACTTTCCATACTAAATGCAATCAGCTGATCTAACGTTTGTATGAAAATACAATTTTTAGTGAATATTCTATAGGTTTCTTAGGGGAAGTTGATCAGTGGCATTGGGTACATCACCCATTAAAGTAATGCAACTATTTACCCTAACACCCTGAATAAACGAACTCCTAACATAATGTATCGAAAATAAATATTCAGTTTTTCGCTCCCTACAGTTGCTGACATGCCTGGTGCTGTACGCGTCTTGCGCACACGCAATCATGGTGAAGTTCGGCACAAAGGGTGGGCCCATAGAGCCGCCGCCGCCGGAGACGGTGCTGCCGCCATCGCAGCCGTTCCGAACTCCTGCGCCGGTCTGGGAAGAACGATCCAACGACAAACCCGACCCTAATGCTCAATGGTAACCTTACGAATTATTTAAGATCATATGGAATACATTAACAAAAAGCATAAGCATATTATGCTCACGACTATATTCCCCATGGGGTAGTCACAGATATTCTGAAACCCCTGACGCCGCAGACATACACATGCCTCATTCACATCTTTTCATGCACTTCCGTCGATTGAGGGTGCTACGCACTTGCCCTTTTCGGAAAAGATAATTGATTTGATCATGTTATGTTTTCCTCGGACGGCCTCTCCCAACACTTCCGCTCACCATTGCTTGATATATTTTATTCGTAAGCCTTCTTTCATTCATTCTCTTTACGTGACTGAACCATCTAAGCATACCCCTCTCAATCCTAGTTCCCACATCATCTTTCAACTTACACCAATCCCTTAGTACACTGTTCTTGATTCGGTCTACCAACCGTAATACCACAATACTTCGTAGAGCGCATTTCAACTGCATTCACTCTACTTTCGTTCCTTGCATTCCATAACAAACATAAGGGTAGGCACCAACACACCGTTATGAATAGCCAGACGTCCCCTTTTTGACACAGTCTGGCTACTCACCACGGCGTTCAGGGCATCATTTACCTTATTTCCCGCAGTCACTCTTCGCTCTACATCCCCATCACACTTTCCATCTCTCTTAAACAAACTTCCCAAATATACAAATTCATTCACCTGTTCCACCCTGTCTCCTTTAATCATAAAGGAACTATTTTAGTTTCCGAATCCAGCCTTTACTCAATACCACCCTACTGAACCCCAATGGCTTGGATGACTACATCTTCAACATTAAACAATTACCTACGTTAAAAGAGTAGGTATCTTGAAAATTCAGTTAGCAAAGATTTTCCACTCCGAAAAGGATGTTGTTTGTACGTTATGTACATTAAATAGTACCTACAAAAGAATAATTATAGACATGAAGAAAAGTCGATCGTGTATATTCCAGTTGGAGATCGAAATCCTGCAGTAAGATTCCAGGAGTCCTGTTAAATGAAAAACTCATCTCACTACAACAACAATTTCATCGATACAAACATTCCAAACATTGTTTGGAAGATAGCCACTTAGCCTAAAGCGCAGTCAGTTTGAACTCTTGTAGATTGCGTTTGTGAAAAGGTTAAATTTGAAAGGCATGAAGACCTTTTGTCTATGTTGATCGAATTCTTCTTTGTCGGTGCTTTTGATTATGAAGATGCTCCGTGATGGAATTTTCTAGTTGATGCAATCTAAATACACGATGTGTAAAGTTCACTTCGCATTTTACACTGCAAAAGTCAGGCTTATTTTCAAAAGGGGAAGCACTAATTCGCTATTACATTGCAATATCGCAACAAATGGGTTTTATAAGTAATTCTGGTGCGAATATTTGAGATTCCAGTGTTCCTAAAAAAAGAGTTTTTTTTACGATAACGATATATTCAAAAATTTTACTCGAGCTTTAGTTTTCTGCGGCGTCCATAACTTATTAGGTCAATGGTTCCATGAGATATGTTTTTCTAATTTCTGTAACGTTTCTCCAACAGGCGACCTCAACTCTTCATACCTCAGCCGAGGTACACTCAAGTGGTCTACAACGCAGGTCTCCCCAGCTCACCGCCCCTCAACAATGCCCAGCGCTTCGTCAATTCCTACATCCCAAGACACGAACCGGTCCAAGCTCAACCTGTCCAGAATTACTTCAATCCAACACAGATACTCAGCTCCCAAAGTTTACCCGGATTCGGCATCAGATACTTTGTCCCAGAATACTTGAATGACGTACAACTAAGACAGGAAGATGCAAGACAGAATCAGATAGATACGAACGAGATAGAAGGAGCGAATAGAGAATCTGCCAATGACATACAGTTGAACTACGAGAAGGACATTACAAAAAGGCCCACCAGAAATACAGCAGAAGTAAGTATTTCGAACGAGGACTAGGGTACGTTTCCACTGAAACGGAGCGGATCTGTGTAAAATCAACTAATTGAATTGCTGTGTTCTCCTCGCTTGTCAGAATTAAGCAATTTTATTGGTTGGTTTAACACATTTCTGCTCTGCTCCGCTTCAGTGGAAACGTATCCTTAAATATCTAAGATCAGCTGATATCAGGGTGTTAATTTTTATTTTCGATTCCAGACACATCCACACCCGTACCCCTACCACTGGCCAGCGTTCGTCCCACATCGATACTAAATAGTGTTAATTTAAAAAGTTTCAGGAGAAGCGATAAAATAGATTCGAAATTCAAAGCATTGTTGAAAACTTATTTGTTGATATTGAAAAAGTTAAATATTGTTTTATCGCTCCGCTCGAAACATTGGATAGACATTAATCATCGCAGTTCTTTGAAGACGAACACCTTAAAAGTTTTGTGAACTTATAAAGTAACTAAAACACTGTGATGTCATTAGTTAGTGTAGTAACGTAAGATAAAAGTGCCAGATGATATAATATTTTTATGAGATAAAATAAAACCTCTTATAGAAGACAAGCAATATGGGAAAAATATGTTTAGGTACCACTAAATTTTTGCATGAAAATCATTGAACTAAGAATTTTTATTCAAATGGTTTAAAGCATTCGATACCGATACCGTTTGAATAGAATTAACAAAACATTATTTTGAAATGAACATTCATGAAATATTGAATTTGTATGTCGAAAGAAAACAGTAAACATCAATTAGTGCTAAATTGTCGTTCATGCAACGCATTGTCCAATTTGCTTTACGGATATTAGCAAATTAATTTTAGGTCTAGTTCCTTCGAATTCGGATATAAAGTCGTTGTACTTAAACACAATTACATTTTTAATGATAAATGAACGTTTCCTTTAATTTTTTTTAGAAATCATAGTCAAATTGAGCGACATGTTTTGCCTTTAACTACTTCATAGAATAAGAGCTAGCAACAATAACCCTTTAAAATCGTTACCTATACATTCCTAAAAAAAATTAGAAATGATCTAATCGATCGTTTCAATATTTAACTTCTGAAGAAAATAATTTTTATGTATCAGGCAGGCAGGCTCAAGCTGAAAATGGTAAATATTTTCTTTCTCGTTGTTTTCTTCTTTCAGTATGACATGTTACATGAACATAAACATTTTTTTAACACATTACGTCTCTGATATTTATTTTAAAATTTCACAGCAAATTTTATTCATAAAATTTTCTATTTTCCTTCTTTTTTTTGCGCAATGCGCAATGCGCAGAAAAATTACGGAAAATCAACAGGAAACTTAATAGACAATTTGTTTGACTAAAAGACATAATTTTTTTTAGGTGTTATTCTCTTTTCATAAAGTTAATAGTAAGATCGTTATTAGATAAACTGTGCTACCTTTTTAACAAAACCTAATACTACTCTTTGATATTGATTTTTAAACGTTCATATCATTAATCAAATTCATCATAATTAATTCAAATTGTTATTGTCATAATTATAGTGAATTTTTGTTGCTAGCTCTCAGTCTATGTCAACGACGTATTTCTTTACCAGACAAAAAAAATGTCTCCTAAAAAGAGACAAATAAAACAGTAATTACGATAATGTTTTTAGACAAAACACAGGTTATTTCCACTCATAGACCATGACGGGACATATTTCACTTTTGTTTACATAATTTTCCGTAAAAGTCTCTTTGTAAATTGACATAATTTTATTTGAAACGATTCTTTGTCATTTAAATTGAACTTTCTTTATCGAAGACATAAAGAGACCATTTGTTAAGTACTACTTCCTCATTTTTTATCAATGTATTGTTTGTTGAAACAGCAGGTGATGATTAATTATAAAATGTAAAAATATAGAAACATTGTTTTAATTGCTATTGTTACGTTCATTAACAGCACGTACTCGTATTATTGTTTTCTATAGCCTTATGTATTATGGATTGTAGCTGTAATTATAATGCTTGTAAATATGTAAAATAAACAAATATAAAATTTAAATTTAATTTTGATTTTAATTCTTCCTGGACATAATGTGTTAACACGTTCGCCGACTCTAACAGTCAGTTGCAGAAACGCTCATTCAAGGTAATCCTCCATTAAATGTCTTGCTGTCACTTTTTGTCTTGTTAACGTAGTAAAAGCTAGCAATAGATTTAATGGAGGATTAACTATAATGAACGTACCCGCAACTGACGCAACTGACAATAAGTCACCCATATTTGACACTAACATTATGTGTGCAAAATTTGGAGCTACCTTAGCAGCCTCCGTCATATTCAGAGGTCGTAATCTGCCGGTCATTCCAGGTCCGCATTTAAGTGTTATAATTGGGGCTCTGTTTTTAATTTTCATTTATCTGTATTTTGCAAGATTTCTAATATTGTTGATATTTAATTTCTTTTTATTTTGAGATTATAAACAAATCTAATCCATAGTAGAAGTTGAGATATCTGACACTGATAATTCGATAGCTCAGTTGGTACTTAGTTAACCTGCCTACTGTGTCAAAGGTCTCGGGTTCGAATCCCGTAAGGGGCAAATATTTGTATGATGAATTTGAATGTTTCTAACGGAGTCATGTATGTTTGTATCTATATTATGTATTCTATATCGTTGTCTAGTCATCATAATACCAGCCTAGTCTAGATTCTGGTACTTGCAATGGGACTAGATCTGTTAGACAAGATATTTTTATTTTTTATCTATCTATCAGTATCAGTGGTACTTAGCATTGTAGCTCCAGAACAAATAAAAAGGATTAGGTTTTTTCATCTAAAGCCAACTAGTAAATATCTTCAAACTTCAACGATTTTATTGCATTTCTATGACGAAGACTGAATAGATTGTATTGTATTCACGTAGTAAAATACTACTGTATGTAAAGATACTTCTTTGAAATATAAATAGATATCTACAATTGACCTCAACATCAATTCAAAAGGACCAATCATAGAAATATACGATCATCAGATTAGCATCTCAATAACAAATAAGAAGCTATTCTATTACTAAACATAAACAAGAATCTATTGAACAACAGAATAACAATAGAAAAACAAACGAATCTAAACGTAACAAAGCGAGTGTATATCACGAACGCGACATCATCATTTCGATCTCAACAAATGACTGCGTGAATCAGACTGCCAGATGAGATCTTTTGTAGTGTAAGTTATGATTGACGAGCGAGTAATCTTTAGGTAGGCATTGATATTAAACCATTGTTTGTTGCATATCAACGAATGTAGTCTTCTCACTGCCGAATATAGCCACAGAATAGTGTATATACATCGTGTTAATGAATAAGCGCAAAACCTCATACACCCCAACTGATTTATAACAAAATAATTAGATTGAGACAATAATATCGTTATTTTGATAGTTAAAATTTAAAGTTATTCGCATTTTAAGTTTTGAGGCAAAAATGATTTGTTATCATTTCAGCAATGAATGAAAGCGCTAACGTGCTCATGGATACATTTTAAGAATCTTGTTTTGGTAGTAAGTAGGGTGAGAGTGCCCAAGCGGTGGGTTGAGTTCGAGTTCAGAAATTTTTAAATTTTACAAACAAATTATTTAATATTTTGAAAAAAATTGCCTATGTTGAAAACAAGATAATTCGATTCTGCTCTCGATTCTGAACAAACTACTTTCTAGTTTTGCGTTAATTCATTAACACGTTGTATAGTTCTACACACAGAACGGCCACTCCCCGCCCTCATCTGAGTTCAGATACCCCACCGCACCTCACACTTTCTGGGGACAGTTGACGGGAGCCGAGCAAGGGAATGCAGTCGTACTCAGTCGGGTCCGCATACAAGCTACTAGTTTTTATTAAAGTTTTTTCTTCTCACTCTATCGTAAAAACGGTAATACATACAAGCATCAAACGAGGTGTGATTCTAGAGAAAACCATCTACACAAAAAAAATCTACAGTATAACAAAAAATTATAAAAACCGGCCAAGTGCGAGTAGGTCTCACGCTAAAGATCCCGGAGAAAAATAATCTTTTTTGTAGGTCAATAATTTAATCAATCACAACAATCAAAATTACATAATATAAACCATCAAAACAATTAATTATAAAATGGGCAATATGCCTCGTCTAAAAGAATTTACAGACAAAAATTCACGACAAGCTTCGTCACAAGAAGGTATACACATAAATCCACAACACGTTTCGTCAGCAAAATAAAAAGAACAATAATAAAAAAAATACACACATTAATCGGCCCTTTCCCCAATAATCATACCCGGCACAAAGGATCCCATCACACCAGCTGCGTCCCGCGCTGGATGGCCAATGAAATCCTTTGCACCAAATAGGACCCTGAGCGGACGACGTCGTTTTTGTAGGTTAATATGTTGTGTGGTGGTGTGGTACGGAACCCTCGGTGCGCGAGTAGCCCGACTCGTACTTGACCAGTTTTATTTAGGTCGTTGATCCAGTGTGGCAGGGCATCCTACACTACGCCTGCGTGGTCTCCACTCTAGAAATCTGGACTCCCAGACCCCTGGACCCCCGGGGACCAGGACACCCAGGGACCAGGACACCCCCATCGGTTGTCAGTTTCTCGGCAAATGTGACCAACCCATTGCCTCTTCAACTTGCAAATTTTCTGAGCTATGTCAACCACTTTAGTTCTCTGACGACTAAATGAGAAGTAGGTAAGTTTAAATCAGCGAGACACAGATATAACACCATCATCATCATCAGCCTATCATCGTGTACTGCTGAACAAAGGCATACCATTATGGGGATATTACCGTTGGCGCGCTCCATACAAACGAGGTCTGGTTATATTATCAATACTAATTAAAGTCAATGATTTTTTTTAGATACGATCTAGAAACCAATATTTGTGATTTACATTCGTCAGATTTTCGTTGACAAATATAGTTTCAAAGTTATCGTGGCTTATAGTTTTCAATACAATTCTTAAAATAACCCTAGCTTTACTATATATTCGTGTCTAAACAATTTCATTGACTTTAATTGGTTAGTACCGAAAATATAACCAGATTTCTTTTGTATGGAGCGCGCCAACGGTAATAATATTATGTCAATAATTAGTAGTACAATTTTGGTTCTTGTAACGTAAACTAAGATTCAGGCCCAATGGTGTATGGAGTTGTGGCATTGTCCTTTAGCGATTTCAGAGTGTATATGATCCAATTTTATATGCTGACGGTTTTTTAAGATGATGACAAGACCATCAAAAGTCATGTTTTGTTGTAGTGTTTCTGGCCGCATCTTTTCTACAGGTATAACACGATCCAACGCGGTGGTAGCTTAAAAAAGATTTGATGTTTAACAAGTGGGCTTAAGTTCCTATTTTCCGTATTAAAAAGTAGTTTGAGGGTCTAGTAGGATTCCAATTTTGCATGGAACAGCTGATTGTTTTACGCGATTTAGAATTTGGCCCCATAGAGAACGTTTTTCAGTTTGATGATCTGATCATCCGCTTCAAAACGGTCAGCAAATTAAGAAGAATATTAAAAATAAACAATCGACAATTAGCAATGTGCCGTGGTGGTCAAACCATGCCTGCCGTCCAGTAGGCGTTGGTTCGATCCCCGTCCAGGCCATCTCGTACCAATGAGTTTTTTTCGGAATTCGGAAACATCGTGAGGAAACCTGCATGATTCAATTTCGAGACATGTATGGTACCCACTGTCCATTACAAGTGACGACGGGCTCACCCCCCTTTACACTGGACAGAGTTTCGGTACTACTGGTGAAACGTGGATGTTCTGAGGTTTCAGAATATCTCTGACTACCCCCTCGGGGAATATAGTCGTGAGCATATGCTATTCTATGCTACAGTTAGCATAAAAAAACGAATTAAAGTAATTATTTATCTTAAAACTTTATTTTATACAGATATATAAACGTGAAAATAGTATAGTAGACAAGTACACGGTGCGAGCTTATCTTTATAGAGATTTTAATTTTCATTCAAACTGTTTTTTAATTTCGACGTTTCAAAGAGGATGTCAAGGTGGTGCCATAGATCAGATTCTTTAACAGCTAGATGGGAGATAATATTTTACTCAATTAAGGCTACATTTTCTTAGACGTGGAATGTAATTAGTAAATAATATGCCACAAAATCATCGATTGTAAGGCGTCAAGGTGAAATAAAAGGGAGGCCTATGCCCATGTTGATGTGGGCTGATTTGATTTATTATTTGATATATGGCTAAATGTTTAGGTCAGTACAGGAAATTTGACCATTCATTCTACTCATCAAATTGAACTTTCAATACGTAGCCTATATTTAAATCATGGAAAAATCGGCTGTTACGTACCTCATCATCTCAGCCGATGGACGTCCACTGCTGGACATATGCCTCCCCCAAGGATCGTCATAACGACCGGTCCTGCGCTGCTCTCATACAACGGGTTCCTGCCGCCTTCACCAGGTCGCCGGTCCACCGGGGGAGCCTACCCACGCTGCGCTTTCCGGTACGCGGTCGCCACTCGAGAACTTTTCGGCCCCATCGGCCATCGGTTCTGCGAGCGTTCCATACCTAAGTAAATACAAATAACTTTTTTTTATGCCCTCACAATAACATTTATTTATAAAACTGAGATAATTTAGGACTTTTATTATTTTGTTGATGACTTGTACCACTATCTCAGAAGTGCCTTCATTAGGTGTTTATGCCGAGGCGAGTGCGTTTTGCAGCTGCATCGAGCTTCCTTGTAACGTCTGCGAAGATTTACAACCGTGGAGTCGCACGAGTTTATAATAATTAATGTTATGTCAACACTTTCGAGGACATTTAACATAAACATGGTTTTAACAAATAAAATAAAATGGTACTTTAGTCTCAATTATTAATAGGTATTTAACAATATTATTGGGACATCTCATTTAATAACTGTACCACCTTGGGCACTTAGCTGTCATTTCATACAGATGGGAAAATTGTACAAGAAGAGGTACTGTAGTACTTCTTATACTGTGACTGTACAAAATTATTGGTAAGTAGTAAATTTTCAGAATTATCGACGTAATGGAGTGCATTAAAACTGTTTTTAGAATTGTCTTCTATTTGTCTGTCTGTCTGTTTGTTTGTGCACGCACCTCTATTTGGATATGGCCGCATATGGTTTCCACAGAAGCATAGGGCTTAGTTTGGATTAACATTTAGACTTTGTTTTATCGCAATCGGTCCACTCAATCAAAAGTTATGGGTATTAAAGTCAGTGGTCTGCGCGTACGGAGTCGCGGGCGCCGCGCCAGTAACAAATAATTCCGTTTATGATGAAGTTGATTTATCACTTGGATCTATTCTGAAATAAAAACGTAATTATTTTGAACTTCATTAGTAAAGTGTGTTTTTCACTATGTTTGCTAAACTATTCTATTTTTTCTCATTATGCAATACTGTGCATAATTTATTCTAGTATTAGCTAAAATGTATACAATCAAAATCATGACAAAAACATTAATTCTTCAAACCATTCATAGGATTGAATGATTTATAATTGATGAAATAATAGTCGTTTAACATAAGCATATACTCACGACTATATTCCCCGAGGGGGTAGTCAGAGATATTCTGAAACCTCAGAACATCCACGTTTCTCCAGTAGCACCGAAACTCTGTTCAGTATGACGGGGGGCGAGCTCGTCGCCACTTATAATGAACAGTGGGTACTAATCCTCACGATGTTTTCCTTCACTGAAAAGCCAGTGGTGTGACAAATCGTACATAAATTCCGAAACACTCATTGTTCACTCAGTCGAGTTGGACGGGGATCGAACAGGCAGGCAAGGTTACTCGCCACTTGACCACCACGGCTTTTATAGTCGTTTAATATAGTTTTAAATCAATTTCTGCGATCTACATAATGAACTAAGATTACAGATCTAAAGAGCGAATGTACTTACTTTCACTGAAATAATGTGCCAGAAAGGACAATAGAATACAAAAGAAATAAAAGTAATGTTCTACAGATTTCTTTGTTCGTCTTTAGGTAAAACAAAAGCACGTAGGCGCAGCATTGCGAAAGAACTTTCCGCGGAAATTACTCTAGCCCTTCTCTTAATTCCTTTTACCGTTTTAACTCTACAATTACAAATGACCCGCAAGTTAACTATAGGCTATTACTAATATTTCTTGTTTCTAAATGCTAGATTAACTTCAAATTAATGATTAAGTAACTATTGAACAAAATGTGCGCTAAAGTTTGTTAATTGGCGAGTTACAAGGCATTATATATCTTAAAAGATTTCTAGTCTCCTTCAATGGTTCAGAAATGTACAATTTATTAGCAAAATTCTTAGAATTATTCGCGAGAGTTGAGTGATCCGGGTTATTTATGAACTTAATAAGTTTCATTAGAGCTCCATGGTTACGGCTAATTGGCCTACATTTTATATATCAACAAGGATTCCTATTTTTATAAAGAAATAATTAATAATGTGGGAAACTTGATTACGTGAATTTAGGTAACATTTTTCAATTAAAACAGCTCTAATTATTATTTCAATTTGTCTTAGCTTGTGGGTAGATAATCAAAATGTATCTGTAACAAGTTTATCTGCTTCGCAAATAAAGGCAATTTATAATCTGAATATTTACAATTTCTGTAATAATAAAACGCAGTTTGAAAACTGACGACCTGTTTAATATGTAAATACGAATATTTCTATTCGTCGAATCGTTACAAGTTAAAAACCACTTACATTCTATGGTTACAAGATAGTGGTTGTCCTAATAGTTTACATTTCAAACGAATTGCTTTCCTTAAATTCTTTGAACAATAGAGAAAAAGAAAATTAAAATCAACGGTACCTTATAGCAAATAAAGTTTACATTAGATTTGACAAAGGTCAAGTTAAAGTCTCCGAAGAGACTTTTATTAATTTCTTGTAGTAACATACCTTTTCATTTAGATAATAACTATTGTTCAGCTTGACTTCACCGTTAAACTATTGTATGAAATGGCGGCTTCCGTGCAGTTTAGTGAAAAATGTGGTAAAACTGGTTTTCGTGTTAATGTTCTGTAATTTTTAAATTGATTATCTGTTGTTTGTTTTGATTACTTTAAACAGTCATTAGTAATTACGATTAATTAAGGCATCACTTTTAGTTCTTTGTTTAGTAAGCATCTTCGTGCATTTCAGACATATTCCCACGCCTTTAGATTCGCAATTAAAACATTTTTATTTCTAATCTTTTTCTCATGTCTCTTGCATTGGCCCAGCCGGATTTATGATGCTATCAATTGCATCGAGGCAAGAGCTGACATCAAAATTGCATCTTGAAGGCCACATTGCAATAAAAATGGTCAAATAACAATTATGTGAGTAGATACATTATTTGCGCTAGGAATGGCGACTAGATCTATTGCCCACAAGAAATGTAGTTTCTATTTATTTAATTTTTTAACGTGCGTCGATCAGAAGCTGTCTTATCTAGCCGATGAGAACCACTTATGATAATAGATTTTAAAAAAATGGATGCTAGGAAGGACTTAGTAGCACTTGGTCCAATACGCATTTTGTCCAAAAAGCTGTTCTTCTACACGCATTTTCTCACGCTTTTCATCAAAGTACAGGTAGAAAAAATACACTGTCATTAAATAACGACCTCAATCCTTCACAATGACGCGGAGGCCCCAAAAAACAAACTCTCAGATTCTCTTTCATCACTTTCGTGGAAAGTGCAAGTGATCATAACCTACCTCAACGTGACGAAGCTGACGACGGAAATGACGTGCGTTACTTTCACGATGAGCAACGTCTCTAGCAACGAAAGTAAGAGTGACCCGAAACCGTATTACCTACTGTAATACTTTTAAGTTGACTTGCATAAAAATGGATTGCTTTTGTTGTTTCATTATGGACTGCTTCCGACTCATAGTGAAAGCTACGATGGAGAGCGATTTTGACGATCGGTCTTATGAGTTTAAAGTAAAACAGCCGAACGGTAATTACCCTATGTGTACGGTAATTTCGGGCCTCGTATGGTAGTACGAAGTATAATTGATTGATTGAAAGTAAGAGTGAACCGAACCTACCTCAATGTGACTGAGCTGATGACGGGCACGAAGTGCATCACTTTCACGATGAAAGTACGAGTGATCACAACCTACCTCAACGTGACGAAGCTGATGACGGGAATGACGTGCGTCACTTTCACGCTGAGCAACGTCACTAGCAACGAAAGAAAGAGTGACCCGAAACCGTATTACCTACTTTTGAGTTGACTTGCATAAAAATGGATTGCGTTTGTTGTTTGATTAATGGGCTACTTCCGACTCATAGTGGAAGCTACGATGGAGAGCAATTTTGACGATCGATCTGATCAGTTTAATAGTAAAACAGTCGAACGGTAATTACCGTATATGTACGGTAATTTCAGGCCTCGTACGGTAGTTCATTATTACTAGTCAGCGTGGTACGAAGTGTATCGCGAAATCGAAAAATTGTCATCGAAGCTGAGGAAAATTATCGAATTCCAAGGATTTGAAGCGAGTAGACTACTGAAAAATGTCTAAAAATGCTACTGTTAATACGGTAAAAATACGGTAATTTTAGTATTTTAGTTTATGTAATTCTCGCAGCACAGCCTGGCAACCCGGAGATTGTTTATTATATTTTATACTATAAATAGTGTTTTTTTTTTTTTTTTTTTTGACTGACATATACAGTTTGCTCAGGGAGCATTTACTGCTTTTTACAGCGGGCTTTTGGGGGTGGCCATACCAGTGACGGCGAAGCGCCCTGGTTGGTCACCTAACCAGTGATTTAAGCAACCTGTCCAAGGGGCACCCCAGGGGGGTACGGACCTCAGCAATGGGCGTTGCTGGGATTACGCGACGGGTTGGGAAGCGGGGATCGGTGAGAGAATATAAATAGTGATGCTATTTAGTACAAATTGTAGGTGGCGACGGGCTCACTCTTCGTCACATTTGGACAGAGTTTCGATACTGGTGAAACGTGAATTTACTGAGTTCAGAATATCTCTGACTACCCCCTCGGTGCATATAGTCGTGAGCATATGCTATATGTGGCATTTTATAATTATTTGTTATTTAATCATAATATTGATCCCATATGTCAATAATATATATAGGGTGTTAGGGTGAACAGTTGTGTAGTACAACTGTTAGTTTAAGGAGTTATTGTACCTATGATACTGAACCAATTTCCCTTAAAACCTATAGGAAATTCGCAAATTTTTTTTTTCTTTTCATACAAACGTTTGATCAATAGATTGCATTTAGTATGGAAAGGCCAAATTTATTTTTGCGAATTTCCTATAGGTTTCTTAGGGAAATTTGTTCGGTACCACCCCTTAAAGTAATGCAACTGTTTACCCTAACACCCTGTACATTTGTAATATCCTTTGGACCGTTTAGTTTAGTGGAACAGAAGTGAGGATTATACTATCAATTGATGATCACGAAAAACCCGTTAGTTAAGTCCGTCCGTCTGTCGCGCGTATACAATAGAAATAAGCACAAGGTCCGACGTGGCGAGTCGTTGCATAAATTGCATAATTAGGCGACAACGACATAAAAGGAGCGTTGATGGGCTAGCGCCAAGTCGCGATAATACTCTGCTGCCTCTAGGTCGACACTAGCCGATCTCCATGTGTTTTGCATGTTTATGGACATTTTTCCCTTGCATAATTCTTCCAGTCAGTGGTTTGTGTCAAAGTTTTGGTCAACTGGTCGAGATATTCTTACGGCCAATGCTTCTGAGATTACGATGAGGGATTTTCCGAAAGCCAATTAATAATAAAAATAGTTCCAAGTGGATCGATACATGGCGGTAATTTGAGATGGATGTGCAGCAAGGTTGCATAAATAAAGTAGTGGAAAGAAAATGTTTTAGAGACTGTTTTTTTATTATAATCAGAGCCATATTACATCAATGCCATTTATCTGGGCACGTTAAAATACGTTTTAACTAGGTTTCAGAAAATTGTCCACTGTCATGAGCGCACAGTATTAATAACAATAGACGTCGTGTTTGTTGAATGATTCATTTATTTTGATGCAATATTGTTTACCCTCTTTTTTAAAGGATCTCGCAACGCAAGATGTGAGCTGCGTTAGATGAATGAGGAGGAAAAGACACTCTTAAATGGCTTTGCCAACTTTTTCAAATCATTACCAACACTTTGTGGTTCTTATTGAGTAAAACATTATTGATAAGTTTTGTACAGTTTCTCAATCAATGAAAGGGCCTCGTTTCTCAATTAATGAAAATGGGAGAGTTAAATCATATTCATCCCTATAAATTTAAATAAAATGGAATTAGAATCTAATCTAGAATAAATTAGAATTAGGCATTGGCGTCCTCTCTCGGATGAGCCCGGTCATAATAAGAATCAAGAATTAATCTACATGGACCAGATTAGATAGCTGCATTATTTCCAAAGTAAAACTGTAGCTAAATCGTATCCATTGGTCATCTACTGTCTTTTGATCATCATAAACGTCTATACACGTCCCACTGCAGGGCATCCTTTCTAAGATAAGGTCATAATTATAATCAAGGACCAGATTAGATAGCTGCATTATTTTCAAAGTAAACTGTAGCTAAATTGTATTAATTTATCATCTACCGGCTTTTGCTTGTGACTTCATCTTCTTGGATTTCAAAATTGTACCCCGATAGGTGTTTATTTTTGCCAAAAAATCATTCGTAGAGCACCCCGCTACATGCTCTGTAGAATATGTATTCCAAGTCTCATGTTTTTACTTTCAGTGGTTTAGGCTATACATTGTCTGTCTGTCAGTCAATCCCAGTAATTTTTTATACAAATTGATAGTGGTAGCACAAGCTTTATCAACCAAATTATAATTATAGTTATGTATAGGGTCCTTCTTAATATGCTGACGGTTTTTTAAGCGGATAACCTGACTATCAAACTGAACAACTTTCTCTATTAAACCAACGTTGAAATAGCGAAAAAATAATCAGCTGTTCCATATAAAATTGCGATAATACTCGGCCAAAATGTATGGGATAGTTAATTTTTTTCGCGATTTCGATGTTGGTCCGATAGAGAAAGTTGTTCAGTTTTATGGTCTGATCATACCCTTAAAAACCGTCAGCATATTAAGTTGGACTCTGTATACAGAGTGTTAGGGTAAACAGTTGCATTACTTTAAGGGGTGATTGTACCCATGATACTGAACAAAACTATGAAAAATCGAAAAAAAAATTGGACTTTCCATACTAAATGCAATCAGCAGATCGAACGTTTGTATGAAAAGTCGAAATTTTATTTTGAGAATTTCCTATAGGTTTCTTATAGAAAGTTGTTCAGTATCATGACTGTTTACCCTAACACCCTGTAGATAGATAGATGTTCGTGGAATATGATAAATAGGTAATCAAAGACCGTGTAACTATTAATTATTATAAATAATTAAATCCACCTCTATAATTCTATATTGGTCAACTGATTTTGTAAACAGATGCGCTTGAGCCTAAACCGGTCTAGGCCGAACACTGCAATTATATTTATGGCTTATTGCCTTCAACGAGACGTCTTTACGTCCTTTATGCATGTTTAAATAACCTATTTGCGACAGGTTTAAATTTTTTTTTTGCAATTTCAGTGCATTTTTTTTTGCAATTAGAATTTTGAGTACCTAGTTATACAACGTGTTAATGAATAAGCGCAAAACCTCATACACCCCAACTGATTTATAACAAAATAATTCGATTGAAAGAATCATTTCATTATTTTGATAGTTAAAAATTTAAAGTTATTAGCATTTTAAGTTTTCAGGCAAAAATGATTTGTTATCATTTCAGCAATGAATGAAGCGTGCTCATGTATACATTTTAATAATCTTGTTTTGGTAGTAAGTAGGATGAGAGGGTGGTTTGAGATCGAGTTCAGTAAATTTTAAATTTTACAATCAAATTATTTTATATTTTGAAAAAAATTACCTACTCGTATGTTGAAACCATGATAATTCGATTCTGCTCTCGATTCTAAACAAACTATTTTCTAGTTTTGCGTTAATTCATCAACACTGTATACTGGAAAAAAATTTCTTTCACTAAAAAATAGAGTATATTGTATTACTAGGCATGTATACAGAGTGCATACATTTGAGTCGAGTAGTTTGCATCGCAGTTTAGTAAGGAACAGCAGATTTTTTTTTGCTGCGATCGGTTTGCTCCCACTGTAAAAATTATTCAGTTTGATGGGTAGGCTCGTAGTTTAAAAATATGCTAATCATATCAATTTCACCCTGTATATTAGTTCTAAAAATGCGGACACTTTTTAAGGAGATGATCAGACCGTCAAACTTAACATCGAAATCGCGAAAAAAAAATCTGCTGTCCCATACATTTGGCTCGAGTAGGTTTGCAGTTTTGTATGGGACAGCAGATTTTTTTTGCGCTTTCGGTGTTGGTCCTATAGAGAAAGTTGTATAGTTTGACGGTCTGATTATCTTCTTAAAAAAGTGTCAGCATATTAAGGACCCTACATTGTATACGTGTTACCTTACATTTACAATAACTAATTGGCAATGGATAAATGTTTGTGTACTTGTCTGAATATTGTAAAACGATAATAAATTGATCAATTAATGTAGGTAACTACTAAAGATCATAACATAACCTTAAAAACGAAAGTGTCACTGACCTTTTATCGCAAGCTTATAAATAACATAACCAGTAATTTACAGAAATATGTGACAATTTAATGAAGTTCATAATATGATTCACGTGTTTTAAAATAAAGGTTTCAATTAAACACTAGATCTTGATCGTTTATAAAAAATTAATTACCTGTTACAAACCTTATAATTATTTCATTTTGCGAAAAGTTTACCAGGGCTATATCGCAAATGCCGCCCTCGCTGAAGAGCAATGAGGCGTTAAAAAGAAAGACATTTTTTTTTCGAAATCATGACAGGCTGGCATTTCAGCAATCGTGACAATTTAGCTGTCAGATCAAACCGAAAGTGTTCCGTATTTTTCTAGATCATTGACTTACCACTACTGGACGGGGGGTCGCGCTCAAAAGTGTCCGAATAAAAAGAGAACGAAAACGTAAAAAAGAGAACAAATTACGCAACAGTCTTCGTATGATCGGCCGACTACGCGCACGCGTGGGCACGCGGCTCGGGCCGTGCCTCGATGGGGGAGTGGGACGAAAAAGAATTTCAGCATTTTCAATGTTTTTAGTTGGTTTATATTACTATACGTACTTAGGTTTGTGTATTTTAGTCTCGGACACTTTATTCGAGTATTTTGTACTAGACCTGGCGTCCATAGTATTCTACGTCAATGATCTAGATGATATTTGTTGATTCATTAATAAGATTATATTATTATTATGGTATAAATATGAAAGACGTTTTGATACTTTGAATTGATCCATTTTTTGTGCAGTCAATTTCGTCCTTCTTTCTAACTTCTTTCGTACGTGTCCGTCGTGGATGTTTCTGATTTTGCGTTTATCTCTATCTTTCAATGTTTGTCGTTGGATTAGACAGGGACAAAGTTGACGTCAGAAATAACGACGGGAATTTACGAAAGAAGGATCAACATTACCTCCAGGGAGTATTATCATGTTTCACCGCTTGTAGGGCAGTCTCATGGATCTAGAATCATAAATACCTTGTTCCAACTTCCTGGGGAGTGTGCTCTCCAGGTATAGACATTATCTATTCCAACTTCCTGTGAAAACCATACACAAACAGCACTTTTACTGTCAATGTGACAGGTTTATCATTAATTTTAATTGCCATCTACTGACGCCTCAATGGAACCTATAACTGCCTCTAATGGTTAAGAGCATTGGGCTCTTGACACGGAGGTCGTGGGTATATTTCCCACGGGGGACACCTAGTGATATGTCACTTTGTGCTTTTTTCCCTAGTTGGTTAGAACATTGCAGGCCGAATCACCCGATTGTCTGAAAAGAAAGATGATTTCGTGCTTCGGATGGCAAAGGTCCCGGCTACTGTCTCTGGTGGTAGTAGTCGTTCCATAAAAACCACGTCAGAGGCCGTAAGGCGATCTGAAAAAACTCTGACACCAGGGCTTGCTGCCCACAAGATAAGAAGAAGAAGAGTGTAACCTATAAATCG